>VXBI01005906.1:203729-230431 GCA_013397375.1 Toxostoma redivivum | reverse complement strand
TACCCACGGAGCAGCGGTGGAAGTTCGGGAATCGCAACTTTAAAATGGAAAAAATAGACAGAGGAAAATCTGACAGAATCAGTTAGGTTCGAAAGATCTCTGAGATCATCGAGTCCAACCTGTGACTGATCCCCACCCCGTCACCCAGACCTGAACACTGAGTGCCACCCAGTCTTTCCTTAAACACCTCCAGGGACGGTGACTCCACCACCTCCCAGGGCTGCCCATGCCAGAATTTAATCACTCTTTCTGTGAAGAAATCCTTCCAAATGTCCGACCTGAACCTCCCCTGGCACAGCTTAAGACAGTGTCTGGTCGAGCTACTTTAAAATCTGTGTGCACAGCTCTCCACCTGCTGAAAATGTCTGGGTTTATCCCGCATTTCCTGACGTTTGCATTTTTCTGTTCTGCCCCAGGGCTGACTGATGTAACCGGCAGCTGCTGAAAGCTTCTGCAGTGTTTTCTGAGTTTTCCTTTGTCCTGCTGCCTCGCCTCGAAACTCTGATATCCCCCTTAATTTGTGTTGTGGCTTTTGCTTCACTTTGTTCCCTTGCTGTGATCCAACAGTGTTTGCTTTGATGCTGTTGAATCTACACTGCCAAGGAGAGCCACAAGTAGCCCTGAAAATTCTGGCGCTAATGTGAATTGCAGGAATGCTGCTTGTGTTCAGGGAATTCAAAAGTAATTGAACTGGAAGGGCCAATGGAATTCCTGTATCAGTGTGGTTTAAATAAACAGCTAAGAATACCACAGTGGTAAAACTGTCTGCACCCAGTGCTGGCACTGCCCCAGCACGGGAGGTGTGGAGTTTTTATGTGGATCTTTCATGTGGCAGACGTGTCCTCCCAGCAGAAGGAAAGAAACAGAATATGGAAAAAAACACTTAATAACTTCAATTATTCTTCCAGGGTGAAAATTGACACAGACTTAAAAGTGAGTTGTTACTGTGTAACTTCATCTGTGACCTGTATAATAATCTAATTGTTGTTTGAGGTGATCTTTTTTCAAAGCTGTGATTGCTCTTGATCTTATGATCGAAAATATTCTTAAACACAAGTTACTCCATGAACCTGCTGCATGTATTTTTTTTTCCTTTGCCAGTGAGAAGGGTATGGAAGAGAACAGAACAGCAGCTCCTCCCCTGAGCAGCATTTCACAATCTCCATCAAAAGCTGGTGGTTCTTTAGGTGTCACCCTGTACAAACGTGACAGGAGGATAATTCCAAAAGGTGTTGGGTGATGTCAGCGAGGTGCTGCTTCTTCCTGGCAGTTGCAGAGCAGGAGATGTGGATGACTGGGCCTCTGCCTCTCCATCGTTGGCTGATCCCAAACCACACCTGCCAGTCTTGCTGGGCTGCTGCAGCACCGGTTGTGCAAAGGCAGCGCTGACAGACCTGATGTCATCACATGATGACATGTGCTTTTTATAGGGTGAATACAGTTTTCTTACTCTGGGCAGGATTCTTGTCCAAAGACAAGTTCCTTTGAACTGAATGTGCTGATCCAGTTTTCCTGGTAACTGAGCTGCTTCAAGGAGTGTTTGTAGTTGTCAGCCAGCCGCTCTAAAAGGCATCTGTGTGTTGGAGGTGGTGTGAGGAGACTCAGCACTGAATAAAATCCGGTCTGCTGTGAGACTAGAGCAGCTTTCATTTAAAATTATTAAAAAAAAAAAAAAAAAAGACCAGCATATCTGTGGAGACTGAGTCCCTTCATAAGTGACTTTATTGATACAGAGAAAGCTATAATTGGTTAAAAAGTGCTTTCCTTGCTAGGGGTGAATGTAAGGACCCTAATTTCAAAGGATGTTGACTGTGAACTCCAGCTGGCTCTGGTGGCAAAATAATAATGTTAAACAAAATAACCAAAAACAGTGAAGGGAACCAACTAAATATTTGTTTTTCTTCGTTCTGGATAGACTCTTTAATGGAGCCTG
This sequence comes from Toxostoma redivivum, assembly GCA_013397375.1. Lineage (NCBI taxonomy): Eukaryota > Metazoa > Chordata > Aves > Passeriformes > Mimidae > Toxostoma > Toxostoma redivivum. Next base: position 228,498 of record VXBI01005906.1, on the reverse strand, counting down.
TCTAAAGGGAATTGTTAATCTGTAGACCAAAACAACTTTTTCATACAGAACAGACACTGGATTGTACTGGGTGTTTTCTGTATAAAAGGCAGCCCGGTGCTGCCAGAGCAGTGGACAGCATGTTGTTTGTTCCCCTGGGAGATATTCTGACAAACTCTGGAAAGAGCAGCTTTCATGTCATCACTGCCTGCACTGGCTCCTCTGTGCCCTCACAGAGCTTTCCTTTTGCTACCTGCACTGCTCAGATTTCTGGTACTCTGCTTGCAGCAATGATTGACCTATTTCCATCAGCCTGGCTAATCATTAGTTGACTTAAAATTGACACCTCCTTGTTGTCTGGAGGCTGGATTTGTTGTAATGGTCTGGTGATGTTTTCTTTAGTGTTCAGGGAATGTTGTCCCTCCCTAAGGCTGTTTGAAGAGCTTCCCAATGTTCTCCTGTCCTTTTTCCTATTTGAATTAAAGGTGCATCTTTTGAATTCAAGTCTTGCTTTATTGCCCTGCATTTCCTGTTCTTCCTCTGCTTGAGTGCCCTTCTTAAAGCCCCAGGCCTGACAGCCCTGGCTGAAGGCTTGAGCCTGGTAGATTGTGGAGACCTTCAGCAGAGAAACAATTCTCCAGGTGTTTAGGGTGGGATGTGTTTGTGCTTTCTGTGCACCATATCCTGAGTAGAAACACACTGGGGAGTGGGACTGGGAGGTGGTATATTTCCACTGAGAATTAAAGCCAGGCCACAGCTCATTCCTTAATCTTAAAATTAAATTAAATTTCAGGAAGGATTTATGTTGGAGGGAGGGAAGTTTAGTGTTTGGATTTGTCAGCCTTGACTCTGTTGACTTCCCCCAGTTTGGCTGAGATGCTGACAATTCTCCCAGACATGCTTTGGCCATCTGTAATGTCCTTTCTCTGAGATCTTGCACAGCCAGCACGAAACCCCCCTTGCACTGCTGAGCTGGACTGTGTGTGCTGCTTGTGACCAGGTGTTATCGCACTGCTGCAAGCTTCTCCTTTCTAATTTTTTTAACACTTATCAAACTGGTCTTCGTTTTCAGTTAATCTGATTGCATGGTGCTCTGAGCAAAACTCTTGTCTGGGAAAGAAAACTTTAACAAAACTTGACCTATATGTTTTGGCAGGGGCTCACAAGAACTTTTATTTTTGCCCAGAACTATACTTGAGCTTTGTGCAGCTTAATATTGTTTCCAAGTGTGATTTGGAGCATTTGCAGAGCTGAGATAGTTGGATAACTTGAAACCTTCACCAAAAGTGTGTCTGGCAGGTGCCATTAGGTTGAAGGCACCTGGTCTCAGGAGGCTCAGTCCTTCTCCCTGCAGGTGGGCAGTGGTAGGAGGCTGCTGAGAGTTCTCCCAGGATGTTTTCCCCTGCCTTGTTGTCACTGCTCTGTTCCTTTGTTTCTGCTTTTGCCACTTGGCACCTGGCAAAACTGAAGGCCTTGTCACATGGAGTGACATTGTGCCTCCTCTTTGGAGTGTTACTTATTTCTTCATCCTTCATAATTTCTTCATTCTTCATAAAGATTATCCAGTTGAAATTTCCATTTACCAGGCAGGCTGCTGTTTTCAGGAGCCTGCTTCCAAGGTGGAGGCAGAGAAATGGAACTGCTCTGAGGACTGGAACTTCAGAAGAGATTCTTCCCTGTGAGGATGGTGAGGCCCTGGCACAGACTGCCCAGAGAATCTGTGGCTGACCCTGGATCCCTGGAGGTGTCCAAGGCCAGGTTGGACAGGACTTGAAGCAGCTTTGACAGGGGAAGGTGTCCCTGCCCATGGCAGGGGGCTGGAATTGGGTGGGCTTTGAGGTCCTGTGCAACCCAAACCATTTCAGGATTTGATGAACTGCTGGAGCTGCAATTGTTCACCCTCTCCTGGTGCTCTCCCATATTCCCATGTTAGGAAGACAATCCAAATGTAATTTGAAGCTTGCTCTATAGCTAACACAGACATTTCTGCCCTCCTGCTGCTGTAGCTCTGTTAACAATGGGTTCCTTATTTATAACTTTGGCAATACCAAAATTTGACATCATTGAATTTTAAGAGATTTACATCTTGCTATGCTGAACAGCTGAGAGTTCTGTCACATTCCTTCATCCAGGCATTCATTCAGCACCAGGAATGAGACACTAAAAGTTCTCAAATATAGAATGCCTGAAGCTGCAATAGAACAAATATTTGGATATAAGGCCTAGAACTATTCCTACAGAATAGCTGTGCAGCTTTTTAACTGTGCCCTCTTATTTGGAGTGGAGAGGCAGGTCCTGGGAAATAATTTGATTGAATAATATTAACAACTGCTTTTAGGCTCTGGTCTGTCTAGTAAACAACCTGTCAGGCTTCTGAACATCTGGCAGCATTTTATGTCTTCTGGCATTAGGTGCTCTCTGGTTATTTACTATTCTTTTAAGTAAAATGGAGTTTATATAAAATCCCCACGCTTGATAAGTGGTGGATGCCAGCTCAGAGTTGCTTGCACAGCTCTGCAGTTGTGTTTGTCATGGCCAGGGGTGGGTGACAAGCTCCAAAAGGCAAACTCCACGGCCTCCAGTGTTTGAGCAAATCCAGTTGCTTTGACTGCATTTGTTCATGTGCAGCTGCTGTGTTCAGTGGAAAGGCTGTGTCAGGAGAGTTGCCTCTGTGGAGTCCTCGGCTGAAACCTCCTCAAGTCCACATATCAGTGTCTCTTTCTGTATCATCTGAAATCCAAACAGTTTTCAGCTTTCCATGCTCCAGGGGCAGCCAGTTCTTGTGTGGAAATAAGACATGATAACCCCACTTCCCTGAGCAGAAATAGAGACTTGCTGCCTGCCTTGCTGACTCTTCACATGTCCTATTCCAGCAGATATTTTTTGTCATTTTTGGATTGTCTGTTTTGCCATTTGCAGCTTCAGCACTATGATACAGATTTATTCTGATTTTAGAGGACTCATTTGGAGAAACAGCACAGTTGGGAGGCAGACTTTTTCAGGGACAAAGCTTTTGTGCTGTTCAGTTCCCAGTGATTTTTTATTTTTCCCTGTAGAACATACTTTAAATTCTGCTTGTTTTGGCATTGGAGGACTGTGCTTTTCTCGACTTAATTGTTATAAAGCCCCAGAGCCTGGCAAACTAGAAAATTCCAGAGGAGATGGACAGTGCTGCCTCTGGCCAGTGTGTTGGATTCCTCCTGACAGGTGGCTGTTTGTGGTGTGGCTCTGCTTGTGCAATGAAGGTGAAAGGAAAAAAGGGGTGTTCAGAGGGAAGAACAGGCAAGAGCTGAGCGAGGAGAAACGAGGCTGATGGGTTAGTGCCACCTGTCCTGGTGCTGAGCCTGGAGAAATCCCATGTAATGTAGATCCTGAATTCCTGGAGTTAGAAGCTCAGTTCCCATGGCTGTTGTACAGGCAGGGAAGGAACGGGCTCACTTCATCCATCTCAGTGATGACAGGGAGATCTAGAATGACAACTGTGCTGTTTCTAAGCCTCTGGGAAGATCTTAGTTGAATTTGGATTCTGCTTCTCTATTTTGCAGATCTATCTGCATGTTCCCAGGTATTACAAAACACTGAAAGTTTTCTTGTTGGAAATATTTTGTCTGGAGGGTTGTGTTAGCACTGGGTTGGCTTCCAGCTTGAAAATGCCTTTCAGCAATAGCTTTTCCATGAAGTCATTATGCCATAGTAAGTGGTTTCAGAAAGTCATGGGTGGTGGTTTGCAGTTACCTTAAGCCTCTATATGTCTTTTGCAATGAAACTGGAATTTTTTATTTGGAAGAAGCTGCACTTGGAGCAGCTGTTATCAGGGAAAAGAATCCTTGGCAGAAACCATGACCAGCTGTGTCCTTGGTGTCAGTGTAAGACCTGCTTAACTGGCTTCTTCTTAGAAACTCCTTATATGGGTCCTGTCTTTAATTTTTTTTTTCTTTAAATACCTCTCAATTCACTGCAGAACATCAGAGCCCACCACATCCTGTGCTGAAAGGGTAAAAGATAATTTTCCCAACAATGTCTGACAAGCTCATTGCTCTAAAGAAGCCCCCGGCATACACAGAATTAAAGTGGATTTTTATTTTTCTTTCTACCCATGAACAGGCCAAGGGGGAAATGCACTGCAAGGAACTCAATAACTACACTGTAAGTTGAGTTTTCCTTGTAGGTTATATAAATTCCAGCTGGACTTTTAATGAAACTGCTTATGACTCTGCTTTGGGGAAGGGTGGTGCCTCTCAGGTCCTGCTGGTTGATGTTTGCTGTTACAAACCCAGCCATGTCTGCAACAGCTTGTAATTTAACAATATTCTTGATTACAGCTGGCCACTGCTCAACCCCCTTTGCAGCCTGAGTGGAGCTGCACATTAAGGATAATGTTTGGCAACAGCAGCTTGTGAATGTGTATTTTTCTCCCTTATTTTCCAGTGCATGCACATAAGTACCACTGTACTAATGGAGCAAAAAGTGCTCATTCTGTTCTCCACATCAGCAGTGTGTTCCTCCCGATATCACGGGGGTCTGAATGCTATTGGGATGAGGCAGTTTTGTCTGCTGTGATTAGGTCAGATGTGTGATTTGTTCTCCTGCTGAAGGAATCTGCTAGATATTTTTATCTTTGCTAGGCCACGTGCTCAGTTTTGCTCTGGTTGAGCACAAGTATGTCAGAAATACTTATTTCTGCTTAGAAGGGAGGATTTTGCCTGGTTCTGATGGATAGGTTTTTACCCTTTCTCAGAGCAGGTGAACATTATAATCCTATTTCTTAGCAGTCTGTACATGAATGTAGCTGCAGTTATAAGGTGATGTGGTGAAGAGGGCAGAGGGAAGGTGGAAAATGTGGCATTAGGTAGCTGAAAGCTGCTGGTCCAATTGAATTCTGACTCCCCTGAGTAGGAAATGTGCTCCCAGGTGAAGCGAGCAGCTCTTCACTGCTTAAGCCTGCCTGGGTTCAAAATTTGTTCGTGTCTTGCTTTGCTGCATCAGGAGAGGGAGTGAAGCATTCTGCCACAAACTGAATGCTCTGCTGCCTTCCTAACCTTCCCTTTCAGCAGAGTTCCTTGGCCATCCTTGTTGGATTTACCATGGAGTTACTAGGCTGTGCTAATATGGAGGACTAAATAGCAAGCTGCACCAGGAATCAAACATACTCATCTGGAGATCCTTCCTCTCTCCAAACCTCCCAGAGCAGCTTGTCCTCCTGATCAATGAGCTGCTTGTCTTGGTTTCTGTGAAAGCTCCTGAAGTCTGTGTGGTTTGTTCAGTGATGTGTTGTGGTCACTAAGGTGTGACACTTCTGCTCTCTCCAAAGAAACTGCTTGGGTATTGGTGTGGTGAGAAACCATTTCGGGACTGTTACAAGACCCTATTTGTCAAATTGTTCTAGATTTTCCAAGTTAGGAAAAGGTAAGAAAAATATGTTGCCTTCTTTTGGGATGAATTATTGTACAGCAGGAGTAATCAGCTGATGTGAAATGAAGCTTGAGTTGAGGAGCTGCTGGTTGTGAAACAGAGGCAGTGACCTTGAGGGGCTGCTCTCACTTGGGGCACTCATGTTCTGCTCTCCCAGCCGGGTGGGTGAACAGCCCGTCCTTCAGCCCTGTAGTTTTAATTCTTCATTTCCCCTTACCAGGGTGACCTTGTCCTCCACGGACTGTTACATTGTGCACGAGATCTACAATGGGGAGAACGCTCAGGACCAGTTTGAGTACGAGCTGGAGCAGGCGCTGGAGGCGCAGTACAAGTACATCGTGATCGAGCCCACGCGCATCGGGGACGAGACGGCGCGCTGGATCACCGTGGGGAACTGCCTGCACAAGACGGCCGTGCTGGCGGGCACCACCTGCCTCTTCACCCCCCTGGCACTGCCAGTAGATTATTCTCACTACATCTCCCTGCCCGCTGGAGTGCTGAGCGTGGCTTGCTGCACCCTCTACGGGATCTCTTGGCAGTTTGATCCCTGTTGCAAGTACCAGGTCGAGTACGATGCCTATAAACTTTCGCGCCTGCCCCTGCATACGCTCACCTCGTCCACTCCCGTGGTGCTGGTGAGGAAGGACGACCTGCACAGAAAGAGACTGCACAACACGATAGCACTCGCTGCCCTGGTGTACTGTGTAAAGAAGATCTATGAACTCTATGCTGTATGACTTCAGCAGGCAAGAGAGAAACCCACAAAGACAAGTGTATTAAGACTCCCACAGTAACATTTTTGTTTTTCCTCTTTGAGAAGCGGTGGAGACTGGGAAGGATTTGGTTTAATAGAGCTGTTATTTTTCAAATAACACATCACTGGTGCACCAAGGTTTTTCAGTTCTTCGTTACACTTGAGATGTGGATGTGTGGTGACTTGAGATCCGTATGTTAGGCCAGGGGAGTCCAATCCAGCAGCAGAATGTCAATGAAAGAAAGCAATAGAAAGAAAGGGGTGTGAGAGCTGCTTTCTTTTTTTTTTTCTTCTTTTTTTTTTTTTGGGAAACATTTAAGTATATTGTTTAATTGTATTACACAGAACCAGCCAGAAGTTATCATTGACCATTAAAGGATGAGAATTTGAAATGCTCAAGCTCTCTTGTCACTGTTATCATAGTGATATCATTTTAAGTTTCCAGGAACAAACACATTCTGCTCAGTTCTTGTACCAGTTCTTCCTAAGGTGGATACATCTCGTCTGAAATCCCTTGAGCCACATGCAGGGCTGGGGGCTGCCAAGGTGGGAGCCTGCCTGTCCTACCTTTGTGCTACGCCCTGACTACACAATTCCACTGCTTTTGCCTGGAACACAGGAGCTGCCTGCTCCTGCTGCAAGGCATCCACGTGACTGCATCTTGTAACTGTGTTTGTTACCTGAAATTTTAGAATTCAGTCCTGTGCATTAATTAATTTTTTAGCTCTAAACTCAAAATCTTGTTCTTAGAATGGAAAGCATTTAGTCTTCTGTGAGATCTGCCAGTTATTTTTAAAAGATAGGGGCTTGCTGTCTGTAATCTCCTCCCACCACATGGAGAATAGGTGTGGCTGGCGTTGGCAGGGCCAGCTTGGCATAGCTCCAGGTGTTACATTTGGATTAGGAGAGCAGAGGCCTGCAGTGAGAGCTGCCTGTGCACTGTGTGCTCCCTGCCCCAGTGGGACCTGCAGCCTGACCTTCACAGCTGAAATGCCAACCTTGGAAGGGGTCACACCCCAAGTTCTGCCTGTCTTTATCTCTCCAAACTGCCACAGCAGGCATCAAGGACTCCCCCTGTCCTCACCTCCTTGGGCTGTTCTGACCACAGGTCTGACTTGTGCTTCTCTGCTGGGGCAGTTTTCTGTGAGCAGGGCATGCAGCCCAGTGTGTGTGTGCTGGGCAAACTGGGTTTGCTGGGTGTTCCCAGCCCTTAGCACCAGCACAGGCAGCTGTACTGAGTGGTGAGTGGGCTGGAGGAGCTCCAGTGGCAGTGAGACATTTCTGGGTGGCAGCAGCACTTTGTACAGTGGCTGAGCTCTTTCCCTCCAAGGTTAAAAGAAGCTGGGATCTAGAGCATCTATTTATAGCAACAATGTACAGTTGCCTTGGCAGAGCAAAGAAATGCAACTACTTCATCTTTCAGTGGTCTGGGCAGGCTGCCCTCCTACCCTGACATGTTTCCAGAGTCCCTGCTGGATGGATTTGAAGCCAATGGCACATCTGCCACAGCTAATACTGCTTCTTGCTACAGAGGGCCCTGAAATACCTTTGTGCTGCCCACACCAAAGGCGTTCTTGGTCTTTTTTTACTCAATGCAGAATGATTCTCAGGGCTGTTAGTTCCTTTCCTGCACCCAACTTCTGGGGTCCTGGTACTTTTTTGTGTTAAGCTTCCCCTGGTCTGGAATGATCACCATGGCAGGTTCCCTAAATGCATAGCTGGCATCAGAGACTTGAGTTAAAAATTAGCAAGTTTCCTGGGGTCTCCTATTGCGGGAGGAAAGGTGAAAAGTCAGCTTAGGTGTCACAAGGGGTAGATCTGATTGAAAAAAACACAGCTCTTACTCCATTCTGAGGTGGAGGGGCAGAGGGGCTTGTTTGATAAAGAATATCAGTGATAATGTAGCTAAAATACTTTCTAACATTCTGGTTGTTAGTCAGTCAGGGCTGTAACAGTGCAAGGTGACCTGGGAGAATGAGAGGGGTCTTGAGGGGTATTTTAGTGCATGGTGAAATGGTAAAACAACTTCCAGAAATTCTCATGCATGTGGAGTGGTGCTCCCAGTGCCAGCAGCTCAGTGGAATCAACAGTGGCTGGGGACAAACCTCCCTTCAGCAGCCCCCACACTTTGCTGTGGCTGTGCTCTGGAGCGTACAGCATTCCCCTCATCACAGGGAATTTACTTCCAAAGGGAATGGATGCACTCTCAGCAAACTCTGCCTTGGAGCTGTAGTTCCCACAGTAACTACAGTAACTCCCCCACACATAATTTTTCCCTCAGGCCTGATGTGTTTCACCCTCAGTGCCCTGGATGGGAACACAGAAATGCAAAGCAGCCCCTCGGTCCTTCCTGGGTAGTCATGACCTGAAACACCAGAACACGGAGCAGCTGGACAAGCCTGGCAGGAGCACTGCATTTCACCAAGAAACTGAGGATTTGAGCATGGGAAACAAAAGGAAAAGCACAACTAACACCAACACTCCCCTTGTGGAGAAGCAGAGAAGGTAATGCCTTGCTTTCCTATCTTAACAGGAAAAAAGGTGTCTACACCTCTGAAAGCTTCAACTTATCCATCCAGCCCCAAACCTTTCTGTGACACAGCTGCAGCCTCAGCCACAGGGAAGGTGGCAGAGGATGGATGTCCTGACAGAGCAGCAGCATTATCATCATTAAACACATCCTGGTTCTCAGAGACCACTTATAAACCTGTACTGGTTAAGAAAAGGCTTTTGGAAGGAGAAGGTCCCTATATCAGAGTTTGTGTGACTAATCCTGTGTGTGAATTCACATTGTGTAAGCTAACAGGCCCCATAAAGAGGGCTGGGATAAAGCATGTTGTTCTGCAGCTAAAACTGCATAGCACCTGCATGATACTAAAAGCACCTTGTAGGGATGTAAGAAAAAGCAAAACCCTCCTGCTTTCCCTTCCTCTTATGTGCTGTGAGGAGCTGGAGTAGACCAAGGGATTCATTTCATAGCAATGTAATTTATTTGTCATCAGATGTGCACTCCCAGGCAGGACAGGTGAGGCAGGACACATGGAAAATGCTGGCAAGTGCATGGAGGTGGCAGGAGGGGTCTGGACCTTGGTTCCTACTAGTAGAGTTTATTTCAATTTTATTTCTGTCCTATCTCTGAGCAGCAATTCCTTTTTCCTAGTGGTGCTGGTATCCCTCACATGAGGAGAAGGATGAGGAATGGAACATGGCACCCCTTCAGGCTGTCAGGCTCCCTGAAGTGATACTTGAACAGGCAGGTGTCATTCCCACTGGATGTGATCCTAATTAGCATCTGTGATTGCTTTAAAGCAGAGGAGAACAAAGGGCCTGTCTGCTACACTCTGCACCCTACACACATGGATTCTTCTCTGGTGCCAGAGAATGCCTGGCATCCCCAGGATCACACCTGCTCTATGCTGCAGGTGGTCTGGTGTGCTTCTGTCACCTGTGCAGTGTGTCCTGGCAGCAGCTGCCTTGCTGTGCTGCTCTATCTGTTCAGTGCTTCCCTGCATTCCTTGGGCTGGGATTCACAGAGCACTGTCACTGCAGAATTAACTGTCTAGGTACACCAGTAGGGCATGATTCAGACAGGTAAAATGATGGCCAAATACACCCAAATTGTACATCAGTTACTTCTTTAAAAGTAGCACTGGATTGAGCTTAATTTATCAGCTGACTTGGCACGTTAACAGGAAGAGGCTGTGAAATTTCCCACTGCAAACAGCATGTCCTGGATCAGACTGGAAGGAGTGGGAATGAGACACTGATCACGAGAGCTCCCAGCTGAGGACTGTATTTCACAGGGCTGGGGACAGCCAAGGTCTGCTGGTGTGAAGGCAGAACAGGTGGGTTTTATTTGTAGCAGGCCAGTAAAGCTGAGCGTGCCTGGAGTGAGGTGAGGAGTCTCCCAGCCAGGGGCTCCCTGGCTTCAGTGTTCCCCTGACCCCTCCCCTGCAGCCTCAGCTCTCCCCCATTGTCCAAGCACCCTTCCTTCTCCAGCTGAAGTTTAGGTGCTATCTTCCAGCAGGGTGGGGGAAACCACTTCCCAGTCTCCATGCAATGGTAAACAGCATTTTGAGGAAGGATTTTCCTGCAGGAGCACCTCCAGTGATGTCCCAGCCCAACTGCAGGGGCTCAGCCTCTCCCTGCTCAGGGGAACTGAGCTCTAAGAGCCCTTTACTTTCCTCTCCTTTTTTGCTCTAGATGCCATTAAGGTGAAGAAGAGCCTGGGGCAGAGGTTCCTCAGGTAGACAGCCAGGCAGGGGGTCAGGCCAGCCACAAGCACTTCCTTCTTCTTCTGTCCCACTGCATTGAGAACCACCTGAGCCACCTCGGCCGCCGTCTGTCCCTCGGCTGTGGTCTTGTCCATAACTGCCAAGGGAAAGCTGAGTGAGCACCAACAGCAGCAGGTGAACCCTCACTGAGGTACCCTTCCTAGGAATGCTCTAACTGCACATGGCTGCTTGCTTTGGTTTTACTCCAGCTGTGGATGGGAGCACAGGCAGGTGTTCTTCAAAACATGGCCCAGAAGGCAAAAATTGCTGTCTGGGAAGGCTAAATTTTGAGGCTTGCTGTTCCTACCCTGCATCCAAAATTGGTTTTTGATCCTTCAGGGCTAACCTGTGTCCCCACCAGAGGCCATGTGTTGCAAACACACCTTATAATAACATGGAGATGCTTTAGAAATAGGGCAGAAAGTGGTGTCTCACCTCCATAGCGAGATCCATCCGCTGTGATAGCGTTGAGGGACAGGTTTGTTTGGATGTATCCAGGGCTCACAACTGTCACTTCAATGTCATACTGCTCCACCTCTGCTCTCAGACAGTCAAAGAAGGCCTGGGTAGCATGCTTAGAGGCAGCATCTGGAAAACAGGAAAACGACTGTGCACCAAGGAGCAGGGCTGAAGGAATTTTCACTGCAATGCAGCCACTTCTCAGCAAGAACTCAAGAGCTGTTCCTCAGCCTTTATGTTTGTTTTTGTTTAGTAAGTGGCAGCAACAGGTAGTGGGAGTCAGAGGCAATTTAGGAAGACAAAATGTAAACTCAAGTTGAAAACTGGCTGGGATCCTGAGCTTAATATCATAGCCCTGCCAGAGCACTCCAGAGCGAACCCAAGCTGCCTCCCACTGCTGATAAAGGAGACCCAAAGGCTTTGGAAGGCAGAGCTGGCTGCCCTGCACGTGCTGAGCAGTGGGGACTTGCAGAGCAGGTTCAGGGCTTGGCTGCACACATGGCAACACCAGATCACCCAGACAGGCAGAGCAGGGAAGCGTGGCCTAGGGCAGGATTTTCTCCCATGAAATGGTTGAGTGACTCCTTTTGGTCACTGCCTGTGACTGCCACCACCACGGCAGCAGCACCAGAGCCAGCTCAGCACAGGCTGCACACCCTGCAAGGACCCAGGCAGGGGCTGAGCTCCTGCTGCCAGACCCACGTGGCTCTGGGAGCTCCTCAGAACACACTTCTGGAGCAATTGCACCCATATCACCTGCAAAACCCCATGGCTCAGACATTCCAGGCTCTCACCCACTCAGCATCATTCTTCACCCACCATATGCCATCACTACTTCTGGTGTTTACTTTCAGTGATTTACAGATGCTGGTGTGTCAAATGCTCTCCTCTTAGTTCATCCATCTTTTAAAGGCTTTTTTTTTCAGTAATCCCACCAATATTTCTTGTCATAACTGTTTTAGCACTAAGAGTTTGCTGGATCAAGATTGTTTAGGCTTTTGTTCTGGCATTGTTTGTACTATGGCACTTCATAATTTATTAAAACAAAAAATTCCTGCTGTCTTAGAGGAGATAATGCAGACAAATGACAAGAATAAAGTACCATAAAATTAGAGAATTATAGTGACTCAAGTGTTAAGATAGGACTATCAAGCTGTTTTCAAAATATATTCCCCTTCTCCATCTCTTAAAAACTTTGGGAGAAAGCTAAGATTTTGTATTTAAGAGTGCTGTCAATGGTTTGTGACCCTATTGAGGGTGATGCACAGCTCTGCCTTCCCTGCACACAGCCAGTTCCATGGAGAGCTAATTGTGGAAGCAGGAATCAAGTATTTATTCAGCCTGGTGCCCCAAATATGTCTTTCCCATCTTCTGTGGAGGTACTTACATGCAGATCTGAAAGGAATGCTTATTTTGCCTTGCACGCTGCTGATGGCCACAATGTGGCCTTGTCTCCTCTTGATCATGGAGGGGAGAAGTGCTAGCAAAGGACAGAAAAGACCCATTCAGACAACAGTCCTGCCATTGCTGCTGTTAAGAATCAAAGCTTTCAGAGCATTCAGAGATGCTGAAGGGAATTACAAGATCCCTGTTCAGTGCAGGGGTTGGGACAGTGCCTGGGATGCCTCTGACAGAGGCTGTGTCTGGCTGGGACGTTCACCTGTGAGGAGATTCCTTGTGCCAGAGGCTGCACAAGAGCTCTGTGGTGGCTCTGATCTCCCACAGGGTGAGCAGCAGGACTTGCTTTTCCTGCCCCCAGAACATCTTCCCATTTCCTGCAGCTGACATGCTCCAGGCTGAGCTTTCTGTGTAACCAAAGCTTCCCAGGAAAGCTGCAGCTCCACTGGAACTCCCACCACATTCTCCAATGTTCTGCCAGTGCAGACAGGATAACTGGACCTCTTCCCAATTCCCTACCAGTCTAGTCAGGAGATGGAACCAGGGATCATCTCCAGTGGGGTATTTGCCACACAGTCATGCCCTCAGGCCTGCCCATAACCCCAAAGTTCCCTTCACCCTGTGCTGTACAATTACAAACCCAAGTGAAGCCCTGCTCAGTTGTGCTGGTCTGCAGAGGCATCAGCCAAATCCTGTGGATCTCAGGTACCTTTGGTGAGGGCTATAGGTCCAAAGTAATTTGTTTCCATCACTTTCTTATCCACATCCAGTCCTGTATCCACGATTGTGCCTCGGAAGCTGATGCCAGCGTTGTTGATCAGGATGTCCACGTGACCCATGGCCTTCAGGATCTCCTCAGCAGCATTTACCACAGTTCTGGTGTCCGAGAGGTCAAACACCACAGGGTGAGGTTCATGTGTCTGTGAATAAGCTGAAGTTAGCAAAATACAGTTCAGTGCTGGATGTGCCAGCTCTGGAAGCACAGGAGCAGGGCCATGCAGACCCTGTGCAACCACAGTGCAGCAGTTCCATGAGGAAGGAATTCATGACAGGAGCAGGTTGTGCTCATCCTTCTCTGCTCCTGTAGCTTGTTCCTTATCCCTGAGCCCAGGAAAGGGACACGGGAGATCTTCCTCAAGTACTAAAGTTTTCTGTTGTCTTATTAAAGGAAATGCATCTGAAAAAGCCAAATGTAACCCATGTATTTTCTGCAGAAGCCAGCAGTACCTTTCTTAGCCACTGTCAGCAGGCATAGACATAAAAAATAAAAGCCAACAGAAGGAAAGTTGCTTTTCCAGATTCAGTGTATGAGGTGCAGGTGTAAGGGCTCTAGGCATTCTTCTATCATGTGTTTTCACTTCCATTTCTAGCCAAGAGTGCTTCTTTTCATGGGGTTTTTACAAGGAATGACATGCCAGCTCAGTGTACTCCTATATCAGCATCTATCCCTAACAACGGAGTTGCATTTTTCCTATTGCTCAAGAGAACAACCCACAGGCAATTCTGTAACTTCTGTAACAACCCAAGCAGAAATGCAGGTCACATGAGCCCACAGGCCTGTCCCTGTCCCACACTCACGTTTTTACGGTGATTCTTCACAGCACAAAGCTCCTGCACCAGCTCTTTGAGCTTCTCACTGTCTCTGCCACAGAGCACCAGCTTGGAGCCAGCTGCATGGAAAGCTTTGGCACATTCTGTGGAGGAAGCAAGGAAGGGAGAAAAGTAGGCATGTGAATACCAGACAAAGGCAGATCCACATCAGGCCTGGTGATAGCTAGAACTGCTGTTTGCTAGCAGGGTCTGAGGTGGTTTTATTGCTGCTGTGGGATGGCCAGGCTGATTTACAGCGAGGTCACAGCCCCATCCCACTCTCCTGGGACTGTGGCAGACACATGAAAGTGGTGAGGCAGCTGCTGTGCTCACAGATACTGTGCTGGTTAGACACTTATTGTGCTATTTACACATCCTCCTCCTTAGCTGGTCAAATTTGCCTGTGCCACTTCATTTTTTACTTTATGCCCTTCTTAAGAGGGACCAGTTACCTTGTGTGTGTCATCTAACACAGGTCTTAGGAGTTTCAATTTTAATGAACATCTCCAGAGGTTCTGGGAGTCTGAGATTTAATGGCTTCATGAAGGTGATTCTCTTTATTGGGAGAAGCCTGGAGAAGGGATGCCAGGCTATTGTCCTCCTAATTGCATGTTCCTGTCCCCTCTGGGAGCCAGAGGGACAAACTGCTTGTTTGCACAAGGGATGACAGTGGATGGCAATGAACACACAGTAATTAGAAGTGGTCTGGTGTATTAATAACTAGGAGTAAGGGGAATTGTAAAAGATCTTGCAAATGATTCAATAAGGGAGGAAATTTTACTGTACAGAGGTGGAAGTCTACACCCCATAGCACAGACAGAGCTCCAGCTGGAAGGTATCTGCTGGAACACTAATTTCCTCTCTTGTTGATGAGAAGTACAAGATCCTTTACCACTCCCACTCTTTGGTTGAGGCAGGCAGAGAGAACCAGTTCATCTCCTTTGGCCAGTTCCTGAACACCCCTGTCCTTAGGGACAAACTCACATGTAAAGGCAGCACCAATTAAAGCTCTATTTGTTCTTTAAATGTACTCATCCTAATGAAAGGCCTTGATAGCAGAAAGCATCTTGTTTTCTCTTCAAGCAGCTTTTAAAGCAATTATAGAAAGCAGAATTAGAGAATGTAGCCACTGAAGAAAAACATAAGTTTCAGTTGGAAAAAAATGCTCCCTAGTGTTAATAATGCCAAGAGTTTGACTTCAGAATGGATGGATTTGTACCATGAGAGGAAAGGTACTTTAACTTGAGGGTGAGGGACAAGGAGGAGGAGTGGAAAGTCTGGCAGAGCAGCTGGAAGTACATGAATGCAGAACACCACTTCTGGGAGGTTTTAAAGAAATTATTTGGCTTCCTGGCTTTTTCAGGATTTAGGGAAAAGACCCTTGACAGCAAAAGAATAGCATCTCATTCCTTGCTTTGATGAGCTCCAGTTTATAGGGAATAATTAAAATTTTCTGTGCCAAATGTTGAGACTTTCTTCCATCCAAATCTGCCCTGGCTGTGGTTATAACTCAGGTGGGAGCCGCATCTCTCAAAACTCAACAGGAACTTCCAGCTCATTTCTACTTTGTTCCAAGAGCTGCTCCTGCCACAGCCCCCTGCCTGTCCTGCCCTTGGTGCCCTGCTTTGGGTCCTTACCTTTCCCCAGGCCAGAGGTGGCCCCTGTGATCACCACCACTGCTTCCTGCAGGTAGGCTCGCATGCGCATCCACTGCAGCAGCCGGAACAGCGCAAAGATCCCCAGGCTGCCAAAAAGCAGCGGGACGATGACAGTGCTTGTGAAATCCATGAGCTTTCCTTTCTGAACTGTCTTCCTAGGGCCACAGGATGAAAGGGAAGAGATCATTTCACCATGAAGAAAATGAGCAAAGACTTGAAAATTCTTTTGAAATTGTTTTTCTTAATCCTGCCTTAGACCACAAATAAACCACCAAGATATCTCTGTATCTTCAGCAGATTTTTTCATCCCTTCATTTTGGAAAGTTCACATCAGTACCCAATTTTAAGCATTTAAACAGTAATGTGAACATCCCAGCAGGACACTTGGCATTGTATCCTGTCAGCTGTCATGTAACAAACTTGGGTCCAGGGATGCTGTTCCCATGTTTTGCCCTAAATTCACTCTCTTGTGTGGAAGTTCCTCAGGACTTGGATATTTCTCCACATTCTTCTGATTGTATAAAACTCTTCAGATTTCTCTAGAACAGCCAGTACCACAGTATCTACAAGCCAGAGACCAGTTACTGTGTATTATCCCAGATGGATATAAGCCAGTCTATCTTTTGGAGGCTCCAGGTTTTCTCTCTGAGCCAGTTATTTGCCTAACACACTGAAATCTCATCCTGGAATTGGATTCTGATACCAAGGCATAGCCCTAATCTCCTTGCTAAGCCATTCCTTCAAGGGAGTAGTTTATGTGACAGCTTACTACAGAGCCAAAGAGTAAGTGGAACTTCTGTGAAAAGGCCACTAATTTTCCCTCTGTATATCCCTAAGCTTTTAACAAAGCTTGGTGTAAGAGTAAAGTTAATTACAACCCCTTCCTGAAATCTTCTGGGTCACACATGAAGTCAAAACCAAACATCAGGGTATTTTCCCTTCCCTTCTTTCTCATGCAGGCAGAGTTTGAACTCTTGCAGTCTGAACTGCAAGACAGGCCTTTACTGGGAAGATACTGGGAAATTCTGGGCACACAACTTGTGGTCCTTCAAACAAAAGGACAGCACGAGAAGCAGAAAATGAGGTAATTCCAATGCTAAGGCAGAATTCAGTGTCACTGAGCAGGACTGAGCGTGTGTGGAACTGAGGGGACGGCAGAGGCTCTGCATGCCATGGAACACAGCTAATGTGGAAAATGTCAGGCTCTTCCAGATATCCATCAGGGGCTTGGAGAGAATTCCTCAAATAGCTGCTCAGTGAACAGCTTGCTGAAATAGTAGTGAACTGAATAAAATAAGTATTTCTGGGGGTACAGCTGGAACACAATAAAATAACACATAAAGACAGCTCTAAAGAAACTTGGCAAGGTCTAAAAACAAAGCCATTACATTAGAACACGACTCCTCCTGGGGTCCTTTGGAGCTTCCCACTCCCAAACTGACTCTTGTGTGTCTGAAGTCCTTCCTGGTGTGAGCCAGTGGGGATAATGCAGGGAGACATTGGAACAGCAGCTCCCCCAGGCACAGGGAGTGTGCCCAGAGTGGGAAAGCAGAACCCAAAAGGAGGATTCAGCTCAGGCCACTGCAAAGCATCTTATTCCTCCATCCCTGTGCTGAGGGAGAGCACACAGGGTATATTTTGTACCGGTTTGCATCCAGGGACTGGTACAGTTCATTTGGCATAAGAGAATGGATCTTTCCTAAAATAATTCCTGGGAAAGAGATGTTTTGACACAAGGCCACTGGATTTTCAGGCTGAATGAGAACCTGACTGGTTCATGCTCAGCTGGTCCTTGAAAGCAGCTGCCTTCTTTGTGATTCCCCTTTTTTGCTCTCTCAAAGGTCTCCTGAGATTCACATGAGGTGTGGGCAGGGACAGCAGCTGACATTGGGCTTACAGGACATTCTGGAATAAAAAAAAAATCTTCAGCCCACGTTTAGGCCCTTTCATTATTTCCAAAGTGGGAGCTGACAGGTGCACTGGCACTTCCTTCATGAAACACTGGAGAAATCTGGCCCTGCTCTGGTTTCAGTGAAATGCAGGTGAAAAGATAACTGGGAAGAGAGGGCTTTCCTGACACCTCTCCTAACTAAAGCACACTAAGATCTGAAAAATATTTCCAAGTCTTATTGTTTTTCTTTCCTTTTTCTCCATGTTATACATAGGAACTGGGCAGATTGTCCACCTCTACCTGAGGGCTGCAGCAAACCAAGAACCCAGGCAGGAGCAACAACCTGCTCTAGCAACTTCCAGGCTGGAGTCTGAACCAAGAGGTAACAGCTCTGGGGAGAGGAAATATGGGATGGGGAAGAGAAGGGACAGCAGTGAGAGAGAGAAGGATTTGCCAGTCAGAGATGTAAATCCCTTTATATTGGGGTATGCAGATGCAGCTTCTTCTAAGCTGCTGAAATGGTATCTTAAAAAAAAAACCAAAACAAAGAAAATCTCAGCTCAGTCAGATTTGAGAGAGAGGACAACTCAGCTGAATAAATTATTTGGGACAGAAGAACTTCTGCAGCACTTCAGACCTACAGCAATAAGTTTTGCTTTGATTTTGTGACTTGCTTCTACCACAAACCCAACTTTAGGTAACACTGAAGTAACCAAAAACACCCCAGAGCAGATAATGCTGTTTCACATTAAAAACAGGGGTGAGGGTGGGGAACACGTGGGTTCCACACCTAAATTGAGATGAACTGACTATCTCAGGCCTCCTGCTCAAAGGTCTGAGACCCCACTACCACCTTTGTTCAATAATTTGGGTAAAAAAATAATTTGGTGAAAAAAAAATCGCCATTATTAACAGGTAATGTTTATAACACCAGAGTTTCAGAATGGGAGAAGCCACTGCTCATTAACTGGTGCAAACCAAGTCCTGTAATTCCCAATTCTCCATCCCAAAAGGCAGGATTGGAACATGCAGGTTATTAAAGAGCAGAGATAAGAACACTGATAATGTGAGCAAATACAGGTGATAGGAAACTTTTGGAAGGCTTCCCATAGAATAAATCACATTTATCCAATTAAACATAAACCCAGAACTTTCCCCTTAAAACAAAACTGGACGTTCTCCTATAAAAGCCAGGACAATGGTTTCTGAAGGAACAAGGTTATTAATTAGTAAGGTCAAGGGTGCACTAAAGGCAGCAAAGATGAGACCAGGTCCTAAAGAACCAAACCCCTGGAAGCTTCCCCAAGCAACACTGACTCTGCAGCTTCAGGCTCCCAGAATCACATTGTCCTTTACGTGACGAGTGGCAGCAACCGGGAGGCTGCATTCCCAAATCCAACACTTGGGGGGATAAAAGGAAGGGGAGAAAAAATCAAGTTTTCCTAAGGAAAAAAGCACAGCCCCTCTAGGCTTGAGTGAGGACTTTAGTGTGAAGAAAGCACAATGTCCTACCTGAGAAAGGGGCTCACTTGCAGTGACTCTGAGCTGGAGCTCCCTCGGTGCCGGAGCAGGACAGCCCCGACTTAAATTTGGAAATGGCAGTGAGCCAAGCAAGTGTCCAATGCCAGCTCAGCCAAGGGCTGCCTCTAAAAACAAACCTTGGGAATACGGGCTCTGACCTTTCCAATGGAGGGGGGGGAATTTAACCCCCAGACTGAGAAGACAGAAATTAACTCAAACTTCTGAAACCAGTAAAAACTCCTAAGGAGGAATGCAGCAACTGGACAGAGCTCCTCATTCCAAACAGGAAACAGGGGAAGGAAAACAACACAACTGCAATTCTCAAAAGAAAGTTGCCACCCAGGCATTACCTGAAACATCACCTAAGGAAACCCTCTGTTGTATCTCAGCAGTCATTCAGTGCATCCTGCCTAAGTTCTTCCACAATTGTTATGCAAAACAACAATCTCAACCCATGGTGCAGCAAGAGGGAAAAAAATATGTTTCCAGCACCCAAAAAAAACAGCCTAGACTTGAGAAATTATCTGGTCTTCCACCTGGTCTGGTGGAAGGTGTCGCTGTCCATGACAGGGATAGAATGAGATGGGATTTAAGGTCCTTTCAACCCAAATCAGCCTAGGAGTCTATTAAATCGTCTTCTCCTTAATCTTCCTGCCACTTTTACTCAGTTACAAACTGCAATTCCACCCTCCCACGCGAAATTCCTCTATTGGGTTTGGGACAGAAACAAAAGTGGCCTGATTAGAAAACTGAAACATCTGTTGTTCCAAATAAAGCATTTGGCAGACATTTACCAAATCAAGAACCACCTAAACCTCCGTGAGAACATGACCGCCGGCTGCCTCTCTATTTACCTATAATTAGATGTTTAATGGCAGTACCAGCGGTGAACTCTGTCCCGGAGAGCGCTGGGTGTCCCCGCACGCACCAGCGCCGCGTTCTCCCAACCTCTCCCGCATTTCCCAGACCCCCGCCCCGCTCAGAGCCACACCCGCAGACCCCCGGCCCCTCCCGGCTGTTTTCTGTCGCTCCCTGTCCCCACCTGGCCGCCTCCGTCACCATGGCCACCGCCGGAAGTGGGGCTGGGGCACTTCCGCCCGGACCTGCTCCACCGTGACGCCGACCGGAAGTCGCGGCCGGAGACCAGCTGCCCTCACCTGTCCGTTCACCTGTGCAGCCCGGCCGGGGAAGGGCGCTGCCAACCAGAGGTTCCGCGCTTTCGAGGTTCCCCCCCGGGTGGGCATTGCCCTCAGTCCCAGAATCCCAAAATCCTAAAGGGGTCAGGCTGAAGGGGACTGTGGGGCATGGGTTCAGCTTTCGTGCTCAGCAGGGCCATCCCAGAGCACGGCACAGGATTGTATCCAGGCAGCTCTGGAATATCCCCAGTGAGGGAGGCTCCACACCCTCTCTGCTCAGAGCTCAGGCACTGCTCGGGGAAGTTTCTTCTCATGTCCAGCTGGAATTTCCTGGGCATCAGTTTGTGTCCATTCCTCCTGGGCCCCACGGAGCAGATCCTGGTCCATCTCTGACTCCTCCCTGCACATCCCGAATTCCCAGCTGCAGTGATCACTGTTTTATGTGCTCATTGCTGATTACACCGACCTAAATTCTGTCCTCTTTGATATCTCCACGTGAAAACTGAAGATCAGAAACAATCACAGAAAAAGCTCGGCTGGAAGGGACCCACACAGGTCACCAATTCCTGGCCCTGCACAGAACACCCTCAAAATGCCACCTCTCTGTGCCTGAGAGTGACATTGGCACAGGAGAGGACTCTGTACCGGGTGTGACTGTGAGGAACAGCAGCAAATTCCTGCAGGACAAAAGAGGCATTTCTGCAGAGCCTCTTTCAAATCCATGATGGGGAAAAACCAAATTTCTCTGCTTTTCCATGAGCTGTGAGCAGAAATGGGGCCTGAATGTGCTGCAGTTTTGTGCAACTTTAAATCCCCTGGCTCGAGTGCTGGCACTGATAAAGGCCATGGAGAATTGCCAGGCTGTGGCACAAACCTGGCTCCAGTGATCCCAAAAGCCCAAAGTCCAAATGTGTCAGGACTCTTGCCCTGATTCCTCAAAGGAACAGGAGTTCTTCCACCTCTTTGTGAAGGTGTTTGCAAGCAGAAGGGACATTTACAGAGGCAGTCAGAGATACTTAAATGTTTCCAAGGGCAGTTAATCCCAGATGTCTTTCCCTGTGGGCAGCAGCAAGATAAAGGACAGCCTTTTGCAGCAGTTCTTTGAAAGATGGCTTTATCATCTATTTTTATGGTAACTTTTTCCTGCTCCTTTCTTCTAATAGAGAAAACACTGAAATTAATTCAAAGCTTCAGCGCTGGTTCATTATTAGTAAGGGATCAATATTTCAGGGAAAATATGAGAAAATAATTCAAAATCTTCCTAAAAATTACTGTCTGAAAGGAAGGATGATAATGCACTTCTTTGACTTCAGGGACAATATGTAATGAAATGGAAGAATCAATAACTTTATTTACACAAATTAAATCGAAAAATAAAGCCCAAAAGAAGGTTGATGTCATGATAGCCTTACTGGGAGCTGTAGTTGGTTCAGTCTTCTGAAAACCAGAGCTGGAAAAAGCCATTTCGGTCCTCCTTTCCCACCCAAGTGGGGCAGCATGAGCTGTAGCTTAATGCACAGGACAGCAGTTACCTGAGAGCTCTGCCCAAGCTGCTCTGGCATTTCCCTGGTATCTCCCAGGTATTAACAGGAATGGTCTGTCCCCAGGCTGGCAGGTGCTGGTAGAATTGATTGAAACCAAGTGCCCAGCAAGTCACACAGCAAAGGGTCAGGCTGGAGCTGCAATTGGAGAGGGAAAGTCAGTGAAGTAAAGCTTGATTTTGTTGCTTTGATTGGGATTCCATTTTCTTAGGTTAATCTAATGTAATTAGCAACAAATTCACTTCTGATTTAAACCTGCTCATTGACACATCACACACTGGATGGGGATTAGATGATTTACTGATGTCAACATGTCTTTGTTCTCTGAACCATTAGTGAAGACTCTACCCCAAATCTAGGACTGGTTTGCAGACTGTGCAAGCTCCAACTGGTAAATGTTGGCATAATCTAAAACTAGGCTTGTTGTTTTTATTAGCACTCAAATCTCTTCTATTTTCTTTCTCATTTTGTCAGGCTACAACTGCAAAGGGCTGGGATCCTTTTAGCATGTTAACACTTCCTTGACAAACATCCTGCTGTTCTATCACTGCCCTCTTGCAGTGCAGGACCTCTTTTTAGGGGGAGAAAAGAAAAAAAAATCTCCAAACTCAAGGATTTGAGTTTGCACTTGTGTTTGGTGACATCTGCTTTACTGCAATCACTGAGTGCAGATCTGCAGCCTTTTAACCCTAATCTCTAGGGCAGCAATTTTGTGCCCTAGTTCCTGCGGGTTCTTATTTGTCACCTTTTTTTTCAAGGAGTATAAGATGTCGCTCCTTTCTGTAAGAAAAGCTTTGGTTGCTTACCCTAAGAGCAAAGATCTGGGCAGAAATCCCCACAGGGTAACAAAACCCTTCCCCAAGGAAAACATCCTTGAACTGAGAGCTCCCAGTTTCACAGTGCCCATGGCTGGAAGATGTAAATGTTCAAAGGGTTTCAGCAGGATTAAAGATTTTCTTGTCTCAGCCTCTCATACAAGTGTGCAGACTCTCATCCTCCCCTCCCTGCTCCCATAATTTGGTCTATAGGAGTCAGTGAAAACATTCTAGGATGGTAGGGGAGAAAAAACCAACCTAGGATGAAAAACAGAAAAATAAGGGCTTCTCAGGGCTCTTCCAATTCTTCTTTCGCTCCTGCAGCTATTTGCAGATTTGTCTGTGCCCCTTTGAGACAGTGACCCAAGAAGATGGTTTTAACTTTTGCCTCGGTTATAGTTCTGGTTTGGAACTGAGCTCTGACTCAAGGACATCAAACTCCTTTCAGAGAACTCTTTCTGGATACTTGGTCACTATTTCTCTCAGCTCTTGTCTCTGGGAGAATTTTGCTGCAGGTTCAGTTCATTGCAGTTCAGTTTTTTTCCACCACCTGAGTATTATTTTTCTTTTCCAGCTATTTTCTATAAGGTTTGTTTGTAATTACTGTCTCCTCCAGAGCCTGCACTGCAGTATTTCCAAGCTCAGTGTGAGAACAGTGTAGACTTAGTGAAACTGCATTTCTGATATGTGATCGTGCTGCAAATCCCCAATCCTTGCAGATAACCCAAAAGCTGGGGAAGAGGGAGAGGCAGCAATATCCTCTCCTGCAGCTAAAGATCCCCACATTCCACAATCATTTTAATGGAGCTGAATGCTTCCAGGGGAGAGAGTGATGTTTTGTCACACACATAAATGGCAAAGCTGAGGTACCATTTCCATAAAAAGATGCTAATTGTGGTTGTTTTAATTGATGAGGGGACAGCTCAGACCAACTGTACAGAAGTATTTCCTACCTGCAGCTTCACTGCTCTCAGGATATCCAACCCTGTCCTTCCCTACTGCCTTTACTTCTTGGTTTGGAGGGGGGAAAGCAGGTACGGGCTGAGGGCTGGGCCCCCAAGAGCTGTAAAGCCGCAGCCACATCTGCAGAGGAGTGGAGAGCCCACCCCTCTCTGGGTTTTGGTGGGTCAGGAAGGAGTTAAATGACAACAGAGGGAGAGGCTGTGCTATTGTTCAGGCATCCCTGGGTCCAGGGTGGCTGAGCTCTATTCCCGGATCTGCCTCTGGCTTCCTGCACGACCTTGGACTGCTCACTTACCTTTTCTTTTCCTTAGCTCCCGAACTACAACATGGAAATCCTTCTCTTCCTGTGGTGCCTCATTCCCTGCGGGTTTCAGGGGGGCTGAGGTTCACTGGTGGGAGATGAGGGGAAAGAAAGACTTGAGAGGGCAGCAATTTTTGGGGCATGTTCGTTCAGGTCCAGCACGGGCTGTGCATATTTGGGTGATATTTGGGGGGTTTTGAGCAGCAAACCCGAGGTGAAAGGCAAATGTTGGTGCAGCTGCCCAGAGCGCTGCCAGCTGCAAGGAGCCTGTTCTTCACTAGATGGTGCTTTGATCAAAGATTTGGATAACCGCAGTTCTTTCTGCACAGAATTCCCTGATTTTTCTTCCCTAGTCTCCATTCCTGCCCCTTTTTCTGTGCTTTTACACCACGGGGGACACTTAATGATGCTGGATATCGAACAAGGCTAATCTGTGGTACTGCAGGCTCCGAGCACCCACCAGCCCTCCGGGCTCCCGGGCTTTGGGGTTTGAAGTGTGGATCAGTGCTGCTGGGTTGTGGCAGAGAATTGAATTCTTTCCGTGTTTTCTATTCCCATAAGGAAAAGGCTTCAAAGAGCAGGTCCCCTCCCCCTCTCTGCTGGTGAAGGGCATTTAGGGAAGCTGCGAAAGAAATCCAGCCCTGACAGACGCATTTATTTAACAAACCACTGCCTTTCCCTACCTTAGCAGAAGACTGGGTGGGTTTTTTTTAAAGGGGATTGCTGCTTTTATATCCATCTTTGTATTCAGGAGATGGGTACCTAGCCAAGGTCATTGCTGCTGCATGCCTGGATCGAGCAGTGAGCCATCCTCCTCTTCTTGAATGAGCACTGCTTTCAGTGGGGCTCCCCTAAGGTTAAAAAAAATAGGAATTAGGCTTGGATCTGGCCAGTGCAAGGTCCCAAGCTGCTGGCGGGCAGAGAAAGCCACAGGAAGAGCGTCCCCTTTTCCAGCAGCAGCACAGGAGATGAATGAAGCTGTAATCAAACATTTCCTGTGCAGACATGCACGGGGCTGGGCTGGGCTGTGACAGCCTGTTCCCGGCACTCCAATCCGGCACACACAGGGAGAACCAG
>VXBI01005906.1:147088-203023 GCA_013397375.1 Toxostoma redivivum | reverse complement strand
GCTCCCTGCCCGTGCGGCTCGGCGAACATCAGTGAACGGGGCTGGGGCTGGGGCTGGGGATGGGGCTGGGGATGGGGATGGGTGGCTGCTCTGACCCCACAGTCACGCTCAAAGTGACAGTTCGAGATCTCGCTCCTGTCACCAGCCACTGCTGCCAACGCCAAGGTCGCTGGTTCGATCCCCGGGTGGGCCATTCACGTCTGAGTTGGGCTCGGTGATCCTTGTGGGTCCCTCCCAGCTCAGAATATCCTGGGATTCTGTGCCTGCACGTGTGTGCTGGCACATCCAGGATGTTGTGCTCATGGCAGCGATGTCCCCACAGCAGGGACACAGCCATGCCGGACTGCAGTGTGACACAAAACTCCTCTCGAGACATCCTCTCTGTCATTCCCGTTGTCAGAGTCCCATTGCACATGCATTTGTTCATCATTATTAAAATATTGATGCTGCCTAAACCCTGACCCTGCATCACACAGAAATTCGCCCAGAACTGCGGCGTTCGGACTCGTATGGAGGGTGAGAAGTGGGGACAGGGCATTTCCTCACATCTATTCCATCGGGAGAGCAANGCCACGCACGGGGAGACCCGGGGGGGGCCCCCCCGCCACGTCTCCCTGAGGCTGTCACCTCCCTGGGGATGATCCCTGCAGCCTGGTGTCCCCATTGCCTCGGTGCCAGGCTGCTGTGCCAGTGCCCGCGGGCGTCCCGGCGGGTTCCACGGCGCACAGCTCCCTGCCCGTGCGGCTCGGCGAACATCAGTGAACGGGGCTGGGGCTGGGGCTGGGGATGGGGCTGGGG
The DNA here is from genome assembly GCA_013397375.1 of Toxostoma redivivum. NCBI lineage: Eukaryota > Metazoa > Chordata > Aves > Passeriformes > Mimidae > Toxostoma > Toxostoma redivivum. The sequence continues at coordinate 202,225 of VXBI01005906.1, read as the reverse complement.
ATGGGGATGGGTGGCTGCTCTGACCCCACAGTCACGCTCAAAGTGACAGTTCGAGATCTCGCTCCTGTCACCAGCCACTGCTGCCAACGCCAAGGTCGCTGGTTCGATCCCCGGGTGGGCCATTCACGTCTGAGTTGGGCTCGGTGATCCTTGTGGGTCCCTCCCAGCTCAGAATATCCTGGGATTCTGTGCCTGCACGTGTGTGCTGGCACATCCAGGATGTTGTGCTCATGGCAGCGATGTCCCCACAGCAGGGACACAGCCATGCCGGACTGCAGTGTGACACAAAACTCCTCTCGAGACATCCTCTCTGTCATTCCCGTTGTCAGAGTCCCATTGCACATGCATTTGTTCATCATTATTAAAATATTGATGCTGCCTAAACCCTGACCCTGCATCACACAGAAATTCGCCCAGAACTGCGGCGTTCGGACTCGTATGGAGGGTGAGAAGTGGGGACAGGGCATTTCCTCACATCTATTCCATCGGGAGAGCAAACCCCTCTCCCAGTCCCTCCTGGCTGACAGGGAATTGCATCACTGGCGAGTGCAGATATTTTTTTAGTTTTGTTTTCCCCCTGAAATGTGCTTGTTTTATTGTTTTCCTCCGATGGAATTTGCCAGCGTGTCCCAAATTACGTGATTCTGAAATTTAAAAGCAACATACCTGTGTGGGGGAGAGAATGAGTGGTTTTCACTGTGCAAGCTGGCTCTTCCTTCCCTCCTCCCTTCTCCCCACATCCCCATGTGCTATGGAGCCAGCTGCTCCCGGAATAGTTTGGGAATGAAATGTCACCATTTGAAACTGGTGAGTCACACTTTTGGGAGGAGGGGAGGAGAGAATCTGAAATCTTGCCGTGTGGCAGAGCGTCTCCTGGTGAGTACAGAGAGATTTTTAAAACCACAGACTCCCTGATGATGGAGTTGAGGGGCTTTGAACAGAGCCTGCTGGGTGTGTCCGCGCTTCCTTTTTTTTTTTTTTTTTTTGCAGGAGGATCTCGAAATCCTCTGCAAACTTGAATTTTCTTCCCCAACATACCCACTGCAGCTGGATGCTGGTGCCTTCTCCAGCAGCACTGGGTTGTATCCGTCTGACAACACACCTACAGTGACTCTCTTAATTAAGTCTCCTGCACTGCTGCGAGGTGTGTAATTACAGCGAGACCTGACTTAAGCATCCACTCGAGGGACTAACAAAAAGAATTCTTTACCAGAGCAGAGAGGAACAGAACTTTACTGCATAAATTTTTTTTTAAATATATTTTAGGGGAAGTTTATTAAACAAAGGAGGGTAATTATTCCAGTTTTTCTTTCTCCCAAAATTAGGATGATGCCTTTAATATGCTGAGCATTATCATAATCAGCATTTTTTTTCCTACCAAAAGGATACTTGAGAAATTCTCTCTTTTAACAGAGATTACTATAAAATAGTGTCAATTAGTGCAAACGGTGGCAATGATCTTGCAAAACGAACTACTGTTTATCAGCAGTTTTCCCTCCCTACCCAAGCCCAGTGACAGTTTTTTTTTAGTGACAGGGCAGCACTCAGGATTGCAGTTTTAGGGTGCTATAATCACCCATTTTCAGCACTTTACCTGGCAGCTTGGCTTTGCAGGTACCGAGAATGGTGTGTCTGGAGGTAGCTGTAACACTTTGGGTGCCTCCCAAAGGGCTGTAGCAGCTGCAGGAGGATGGATTTTGGCTGTTGCTGCTCCAGCTTGCTGTCAGAGGTTTCAGTTTTGCCCCTGAAGTGGCAGCTGGGCTGTGCATCCCCACACACAGCCCAGGGTATTCATCCAACCCAGCAATTTTTTCAGGTTCCATTGCTATTCCAAGCACTGTGGTGACACGGAGAGGAGATGTGCCACCCATCCTGCAGGCCCAATGATCTCCAGCTGAAGGACAGGGAGAAGCTGGAAATAGTAATATCAGAAACAGCCCCCAGAGGGGCTGTCAACCCTCAAGTCCCACCTTCAGTGGCATTCTGAGTTCATGCTGTGAGTGAAACTCCCAAATTGCTCACCAGGCTTGCAGCAAACTTGGTGGGGATTTTGCAAGCATAAGGCTCTGGAGGGTTTGATGCCATCTCTGTTTTATTGGAAGACTGAGCTTGGAGCAAGATTTTATGAAGTGTGCATTTCTATCTCGAATTCTAGATAGCGTTAACTAGAAACCCACATCCTCCACTGTCACTGGATTTGACAAAAATCATCCCTGGCTGCAGAAATTTGCTGCAGAGCCTCAGATTTTCTTTAATACAGAATAAAACAACTTCAGAGACAGCCTTGAAAAGTCAAACCCAGGTGCTATTCCACATGCATTTTCTCAGCAGAAAAGCCTGTTTATTCTCTTAAGTGTATCACTGTTGCCCTTTTTTCTTAATTCAGATTGTCACAGTGATTTTTGCACTGCGGGGCTCCACAGAGTCCAACCAGCAACGCTGCAGGAGCTGAAAGTTGCAGCAGCAATGCAGCAGTGAGCCAAAGGGACAGGCTCTGGGTACCTGCTGCACCCTCAGGTGTGAACTTGGAGTTATTCCAAACCAGTAACTCCTAAGAGATGGGTGTGTTAGTGGATCATCAATTCTGAGGCATACTGACAGCATTTCAGTGCTTGGTATTGTCTTACCTCTGCTCTAGCATAGGTGTCTGCCTGGGAGGTTTAGCTCCCCAGATTCCTGATGGGGATTCCCTTTAGCCAGCAGCTTCCTGCAGATAACTCCCATGATAATGCTGGGAATGATCAGTGTAAATACTCCCTGTGGAAAAGCAGCTTATTTCTCAGAATGAGGTTATTGTCCTTTCAAATAGAGTAACAAAAGACAAATTTACTGAGTATACAACTCACTGAAGTACTGCGTATTTCACAGATACATGATGATTTCTTTAAAACTTGATAGATTTTTTTCCCAAATCAAAGGATTTTGTCTCATCACCTACAGTGGGATTTCCCAGAGGCCCTGAGACAACACATCCTCAGCCTCTTGGACCTTGGCTAAACTCATACATAATGTGTGGAGGTCTTCTTAACAGGATCAAGCAGCCCTGGAAGGCCAAGATTACCACTGATCTGGTTTTGGGAGAAAAAAAAAAGAAAAAGACAACTGAAATGACGTTGGACATTCATTAGCAAAGCATTGTCAAAACACAATAGAAGAGTAGACAAAAAGCCAGTCCAGATTCTGTGGTATTTCCTAAAGGGCTCCCTCTGGCACATGGCTATTCCCTGCCAATCCTTCTGTATTGTTTTTGATAATGAATAGAAGCTGAACAGATGATTGTTGCATTGTCCACTAAGTGATTCATTTACATTAAATAGTGCTCCAAAAGTAGGCGCTGGGTGGACTTTTTTAGTCACTTCAGTTATTTATTTATACAGTTTAATTACTGTCTTTTAACTCTCCACTGTAATAATTATTTCCTGATTGCTTCAGCTAAATTACTCCTCTGAAGTCAGTGGCCCAACAAGCCCTGACATGAGAAGCAGTATCCATGCATTTTCAAAGGTGCTTAGTTTTGAATGACCACCTCTAGGGAAGTGCTCCTGATTTGGGAAGGTGCTGAGATTCTTGAGCACCTGCAGGTCCCTGGTGTCCCTGGTGCCTGGCACTGAATGAAGCAGAAACTTTGCTGCATAAACCATCACAGTTCCATGAATTTCTGTGTTAACCTCTCAACTACTGCTACATCTTCACCAAGATTCTTGATTAACCCAGGGCTTCCACTGCAATTTCAGATTTTTCTTACAGAGGTCAAAAGCTGCGGTTTGATTTGGTTTGGTTTGGTTTGGTTTGCAGATGTGACAGATGTCATGTGCTTGAGGGTATATTGTTAGAGAAGAACTTCAGTGTGGGAAGACATTTAGCTCCAAATCCACATCCAGGGCTGCAAGATCACTAATTTGGATGTACTAATGGATGGGGGAGGATGACATGTACTGAAGGACTCTTTGATGGCTGAAGAATTTGGGGAAATCAACACTCCAGGCCTTTTTATCTCCAGTTCTCTGAGAAGCTGCTTGACTTTGTTGAGTGGCTGCAGTTACATCTCAAATTCCCTGATTTCGTAATTATTCTCTCCTCCCTATTCCATGTACAAGACAGGGAAGCATCGACACAGAGAGAGGAAGGGAACAGTCCCAACAATGTTGAGTTGTCCATGTAATGTGGCCTCAGTTTAAACCTCTCAGGGCAGAGCAAGGCAGCCTTTGCAGGCTGATATTTCCTGAGTCCCCTCTCCTTCCATTTGGGAAAAACAAACTTAGCAGGCCTGTGCCGAGATCCCAAAGAAAGAACAGAAGTTTGTTTTGAAGAGTTTAAATGCCTCTACCTGCCAAAATGAGGCAAGATTGACTTTTTGCAACCAGTTTCCTACCAGCTCCTCAGCCAAATGAACACAGAAGACAAGAATATTCCAGTTCCACTGTAGCCTTCCAGCTCCTTGCCATTCTCTACTGCCCTGGCTACATAAACTGGGCAGAAACTGCTGTGGGACTACCTAAGCTTTAGGTTTCTGTTTGTGTCACATTTTTGTTACCCTGCTTCAGAAACTGCCTTTACCTGCCTGTGATTAAAGCAAGCTACCCATCCTCAGGATCTCCCTGAGCTTCAGCCTTCTTCTGGGTTATGTGGCATCACCATCAACCCAGATGAGACTTGGCAGACACAGAAATAAAACCATCCCTCCCTCTGCATAAACCCACAGAGCACTGCCAGGGCCTCCCCTGCTGGCTCTCACTTTAACCCTGCAGCGTTGCTCTCCCCGTGTTCCTGCTCTCCCAGGGGCCTGGATCGCTCTGTGCTCAGTGGCAGCAATGGAATCAAACACTGCATTAGCAGCCCCATAATAGCTGTGCTCAGTGGAACCCAGCTCCCTTCATTAATCCAGAAAATGAGAGTTGTTTTCGTACATTTGAGAAGCTAATTATTTAAGTGCTGGGAATTAAGGCTCATCAGATGCTGGTGACTGAGTTTGGTTTTGCATCCCAGGGGATGAAAGGAGACCAAGGGAAGCTGGTTTTGTACAGGTGAGCAGTATTAGAGCTGGGAACAGATCCTTGTCTACCTGGTGCATAAAAGCCCCCTCTCTTTGTACATCTCCAATGACTCAGAGAAGTTGTGGATGCCCAGAGAAGTTATGAATGCTCCATCTCTGGAAGTGTTCAAGGCCGGCTTGGACAGGGCTTGAAGAAACCTGGTCTAGTGAAAAGTGTCCCTGCCCAAAGCATGGGGTTGGAACTGGATAATCTTCAATATCTCTTCCAACCAAAACCAATCTATGATCCTGTGATTCTCCCCATTCAAACAGATTTTTTTAATCACCACTGATCAAATAATTCTATATATAGGGTTTTATTTTTTCCTACCAGGAAAAGATCTACCTCACTTGAGGCTGACCTAACCTTTATATTTTGCAATAAATCAATATTGTCTCAGGTGGGTTTTTAGAAAGGGAAATGAGCTCACACCATTTGTTCTCCTATAATCAGTTGTTATTCAGCCTTACCTTTGACCACCATACTCAGAGAAGGGTTTAGATAGAAATGCTGCTCCCTGATCTTACAAGGGACCTTCCAGTGCCTTGGGAAACAGAAGATGAACTGGGTGAAAACCCCCCTCGTCTGTGAGAAACCACAGATGAGGCCAGATCTGCTGTTCTAAACAAAGTTTTTGCAACAGAATGACTTGCAACAGTAGATGGGTGCTTTTGACATTCTTCCCAGAAAGTGACAGAAAATCTATTGATGCTATTGCCAATAACTATAGGCTAAGGAACAGGGACTTGGTTCCTGGATGTCACTGGATGGATCCCCTCTTCGTTACAAGCAGCTTGCCAAGAACAAATGTTTCATTTTTTATGGAGATAGCCAATGTCCTGTGCTGTCTTCAGACACTGAGGGAGTGAACTGCAATGTGTGTTCACTTGAAGCCAGATGTTAAAGTATTGTCTGGATGTAATTGGCTTGAAAAATAGCAGAAGTGACATTTTAGCTCCATTCAAGTCAGTGGCAAAATTCCTGTTGAGTTCAGCTGGGTCCAAGATTTCACCCTCTGACAGTGCTGACAGGAAATCTAACGAGTGATCTCCAGAAAAATAAGCACAGGCATTGTGTTTTTCTAGGACTATTTTCAATCCATGGGCCATGAATCCTTGGAGTCTTGTGCACTGCTTTGAAGAGGTCTGCAAAAGGTCTCAAAGACAGGAATTTTAGTGTCAGTACCTTTAAATTTGCTGTACAGGGGGCCATGATTCCAAGGGAGGATGCCAAGAGTTGATTACCAAGTTCAAAGTCAGCTTGATCCACTGAAATCCACCTATCTGTGCAGTCCTTGGACTGACAATCATCCTTCTGGCAGGATCTGCTCATCAGAACCAATCCTTTATCATGGAATGTTGTGGATTCAAGAAATCAGTCTGTGTCCTATGCTAAGACTGAGCCACATAAAAATCTCTGCTCTGGCACCTACCAGGTGCCATTACCAGTGGATTGGGATGAAAACAAGGCTTTTTAGACAAGCTGGTATAGGTGGGACTTTCTAACCCATTTGGTTTTGTAGCAAGGTCAGTACTTCATCCCCAAGATAAACAGGTACCAGTGTTTCCCTACAGACATCCAGGTGTCTGAGGTAACTCAGCTGAACTTTGTAGGGATTCAGAAGCAACCAGCTTCAGGCAGAATCACACAATGTGATATCTCCAGAGCTTTAAGCCCTGCAGCCAGACATACAACCTCATCTGCTTTGAAGCCTTTGGATTAAGCAGTGGAAGTACCACTTGTATGAAGTTTAGAATGCTTGGAGGACAAAAGGCTTGAGCTCAGGGAAAAAAAAATTCCTGAAGATTAAAAATAGGGTCATTTTTAAGAGGTAAAAGTGTTCTTTGTAGGCTTTAAAATATTATTCTCTGTGTGTTTTGGTAAGTGGAATTGTTCTGTAAGTTCTTTCCTTTAGAATGTGGAAGAACTTGTATTTTTTAGAGTGCTTGAAAAAATGCAGGAGAGGTACTGAGGAATCTTCACGTATTCTGTATTGGTTATTAGCATGGAGAGCCCTTGTGCTTGCAGGAGCAAAGCTCCTGAACATCCCCCTTCAAATCCACTTGTGGGGCTTCAGCCTCTTGCAGGTCCAAACTTAGGCCAGCTGCACTTGTAATCCAGGGTTATGGGAGGAATCCTACCCAAATCCTTGATGCTGCTCACACACCTGATCGAAGGGAAAGGTTCCTGTACCTGAGAATTAAATTGAACATTTTAACACAGATCATGGCAAAGCATGCCCAAGTGATGAGGTACCAGTTGATTCATGGCTATCCAGAGGAGCCTAGAAGTGCCACCTTGGGATGACATGGATAGAAGAGGCAGTTACTTTCCTTTTCCATGTGAAGAATGCTGCTTCTCCCCAGCTGAGCTATCATGGAATGCAGATGACTCTCTGGAGGAAGACTCTGCTGCACACTTGCAGTGTGTTTTAGCTACTATCAACATTTATATTCCACTGGCATTTGAGGGTAAGCACTAATTAGCATAATCATCAATGCCTTAAAATTAAAAATTCTTCCAAGAGACACAGGAGGGATTGAAACTATTTCCTTCCCCCAGAGGCAAATCCTTTCCCAAGATATCTGCTGCACCAAAAGGTTTTATTCTAGAAACATTCCCAAGCTATGCCCAAGAGTAAATTAAACTACAGCAAACTTGTAAACTCATGTGTGTGTGTGAGCAGCAAGAAGGCCCTGATATGAACAATTACTGCATGACAAAATGTTGTCACTATTTTCCACTCCTGTTTTGTTTTGGCTGCTACTCTGTGCTGTTGTGTCACCTTTAGTGTGTGGGCTGCAACGATCAAGAAGTGTTTGTAGAGTTGGAAGTTTTTATATTTCATAGGAAAGATTCTGGTGCCTTCACAGGACAGAAAGCAAGGGGTTTAATGACACATGCAGAGTTTTGCCTCAAGCCCCCCCAAATCAGGAGCTGGCCTCAAAAAATCTCAAAAGCCACTGTTTACTACACTGTTCCAAAGTGGATTTTTACTCTGGTTCCAGTTTACCCCAAGAACCCCAAGTTGAATTTCTAGTGTAAGTAAACCCCTTTTATGGAGAATAAGGTGCCAAGGAAATCTTTGGGGAACTTTAAGTTTGAAAGGTAACATCTATACTTTGGAAATGTCCCCTAAGTTGATCTTTCAATTTCTACATTGCTGCCTTTGGGAAGTGACAGGGGGTCTCACCAGGTGTGGTCCAGGATGGGTGTCCTCCATGTGGGTTCTTTGTGGCTCAGAGGATACTCCTCACATCCTCAGCCGGGCCAGAAACCTCCAGGACAGGAGTAGTTAACTGTGCTAATTGTTCTGGAAATGGCCAGAGAGAGAGAGAGAGAGATATCAGTATTTTTCCAAAGGTTCTCTCTTTTGAGAGAGAACCACTAAAAAATGTAGGTGTTTCTTTAAACAATTGCATTTAAATTCACAGTTCCTGTTATTTCTGCATAAAACACCACACCCTATAGGGAGTAAATACAGGGACTCTGCAAGACAGAGTGGCACAGAACTCTCTGCGAAAATTTCAGTCTGCAGGACATTAAACATATGTATTGTCTCTTTAGTATCCTGTTTCTTCAGCGAGATGGACTTAAATTTCATTGGCAGAAATTCTCTCTTTTATCTTTATCTCCTGTTTTGATGTGGTAGCCATGGAGAAAAGCCCCAGATTAGTAACAGTAGGTTGGTGCAGAATAAGAATAACTTTCTGCTTGTATTTAGACTGTAGCAATATCAGGGGCTTTGTTTAATTGGAAATATTCAGAGAATAATTATTAGATGCTGTTAGGACACTAATCACCCATCCTGTTCCCTTCTAAGCACCTTTAGCTGGCAATCCTTTACTTCTCTCTTTTCTGAGGGATGTTTAGGTGGTTTTCACAGGGGAGGGGCTGGCTCTCTGACTCCTGCTTTTGAAAACTGGTTAATTCTCCTGGAAGCTGGGTTAACACGGGAAGGATGTGCAGCACCAATTCCTGTTCCCTTTCCAAGGAGGTGTAGGCTGCACTTTGATGACTTAATAGGTCTAATGATTACATAGGGTCAAAGAGAGGGTACAGCCTCCCTCCACATTCCACTCATAATCTTCTGAAACATTCAGTGCAATTTGTGTACACAGCGGGATAATCAGGCCCTCTCCTGGTTCTTGGCATCTTTTTTTTTTCCACCTGTGAGGCAAATCCAGCCCTCTCCTGGCTCTTGGCATCTTTTTTTCCACCTGTGGGGCAATTCCAGGTTTATCACTGAAGTGTAATCCCCAGACTGCATGGAAGAGGGATTTCTGGGAGAGGCTAATAAGCAGTATGAGCCAAGAGATGCAACAATTACAGGTGTCCCACGCAGGACAGCGTGTCCTGCTGCTGCCTCAGCCTGGGGGCACAAACCCAGCTCTTTTCTCAGTCCTACTTTGCCTCCAAACCTTCTAGCTATATACAAATCATAAACTAAGTTTCCTACTACCTACCTTGCTTTCTTTTTAAAACAGCAGCACCTCTGGAGGAAATGGAAATCCCTCAGGTGATTGTTACAAATTTTTGTATTTATTTCTTGCAAGCAGCAGCAGGTAAGGAAACTGGACACTGTATGAAAATCTGCAAGGTGAAGATTTCAAGGTTACCGCTCCCGAGGAATGTGATTAGCACGCAAAAATAGGATTGGTGAGATAATGTGGGGGCACTTCACCACTTATTTCCTTGTTGCACAGTGTTTGCAGTNCCCCCCCGCCGCTCCCTCCCTCGCGGGCGGCGGGGCAGAGGGGGCGCTCCTCCCGCACCTTCCCCGTTGGTCTATCCCACTCCGGGCCGGGCGGGCTGGGTTGAGTGAGCGGNTGGCCAGAGAGAGAGAGAGAGAGATATCAGTATTTTTCCAAAGGTTCTCTCTTTTGAGAGAGAACCACTAAAAAATGTAGGTGTTTCTTTAAACAATTGCATTTAAATTCACAGTTCCTGTTATTTCTGCATAAAACACCACACCCTATAGGGAGTAAATACAGGGACTCTGCAAGACAGAGTGGCACAGAACTCTCTGCGAAAATTTCAGTCTGCAGGACATTAAACATATGTATTGTCTCTTTAGTATCCTGTTTCTTCAGCGAGATGGACTTAAATTTCATTGGCAGAAATTCTCTCTTTTATCTTTATCTCCTGTTTTGATGTGGTAGCCATGGAGAAAAGCCCCAGATTAGTAACAGTAGGTTGGTGCAGAATAAGAATAACTTTCTGCTTGTATTTAGACTGTAGCAATATCAGGGGCTTTGTTTAATTGGAAATATTCAGAGAATAATTATTAGATGCTGTTAGGACACTAATCACCCATCCTGTTCCCTTCTAAGCACCTTTAGCTGGCAATCCTTTACTTCTCTCTTTTCTGAGGGATGTTTAGGTGGTTTTCACAGGGGAGGGGCTGGCTCTCTGACTCCTGCTTTTGAAAACTGGTTAATTCTCCTGGAAGCTGGGTTAACACGGGAAGGATGTGCAGCACCAATTCCTGTTCCCTTTCCAAGGAGGTGTAGGCTGCACTTTGATGACTTAATAGGTCTAATGATTACATAGGGTCAAAGAGAGGGTACAGCCTCCCTCCACATTCCACTCATAATCTTCTGAAACATTCAGTGCAATTTGTGTACACAGCGGGATAATCAGGCCCTCTCCTGGTTCTTGGCATCTTTTTTTTTTCCACCTGTGAGGCAAATCCAGCCCTCTCCTGGCTCTTGGCATCTTTTTTTCCACCTGTGGGGCAATTCCAGGTTTATCACTGAAGTGTAATCCCCAGACTGCATGGAAGAGGGATTTCTGGGAGAGGCTAATAAGCAGTATGAGCCAAGAGATGCAACAATTACAGGTGTCCCACGCAGGACAGCGTGTCCTGCTGCTGCCTCAGCCTGGGGGCACAAACCCAGCTCTTTTCTCAGTCCTACTTTGCCTCCAAACCTTCTAGCTATATACAAATCATAAACTAAGTTTCCTACTACCTACCTTGCTTTCTTTTTAAAACAGCAGCACCTCTGGAGGAAATGGAAATCCCTCAGGTGATTGTTACAAATTTTTGTATTTATTTCTTGCAAGCAGCAGCAGGTAAGGAAACTGGACACTGTATGAAAATCTGCAAGGTGAAGATTTCAAGGTTACCGCTCCCGAGGAATGTGATTAGCACGCAAAAATAGGATTGGTGAGATAATGTGGGGGCACTTCACCACTTATTTCCTTGTTGCACAGTGTTTGCAGTGCTTGTCTAAGAAGCCTCTGCAAAGCCTCCGGTCCCTCTCTTCAGAAACCACGGCATATGTAATCCTATAGTGTGTGTGACATACAAGCTGAACACTATGTACAGATTCCAACATTTTTCACTGTCTTCCCATTTCCTTGTATAGGAAAAAGCTGAAATAACACCAGTTCTGCTTATACACCGCTTTTGTTTCTTCCTTATGGGAAGACCAGGATGCAGGCTGGCGGTATGGAGGGACCATATATGGTCCTGGGAGCCCGTCGGAGAGTGGCGCGGAGCTTCTCCCGGGAGCCGGGCGATCCCTCTTCCCTCAGGAAACCACTGAGGGAACAGCGAGAGCGGGACCAGCGGATGTGACAGCAGCGCAGGCTGCTCTGGGAGGGACCGCCCCCTCGAGGGCGCCGCCAGTCCGCTCTTTGCTTGTAACATGACTGACGCCCATCCCAACCAATCATACCGCCGCTCCCACCACATAGGCCCCACCTTCTATCTTAATTAGTCATGTAATATGTCAATCGTCCGGCATGCCCCGCCTCTTTCCGGCGGGGGAAATGCTAGGTAGGAAGGGTGGAGGGGGAGAGAAGAAAGGGAAAGGAACCAATGAGACACTAGAGATGGCTAGATTGACAGGTAGGCGGACCAATCGTCGTGCTCCTTCCCNGACAAGAGCCGTGCGGGCGCCGACGGGGGAAGCCGGAGCGGCGGCAGGCGGGGACTCGCCCCCTTCCCCACACACGCCCGCTCGCACCGCGGCCGGGGTCGCCGCCGCCAGCGCCCCCATCCCCTCCCTTCCCCTCCGCCCGCCGCTTCCACAGCGGCCTCTATGAGGTAGAAGGGAGCGGCGGCCACTCCGGGGGCGGCAGCGGCCGCTACAGCCGCCGCCTCCTCCTTCTCCTCGCCTCAGAGCGCCCCATCTTTGTGTGTGCGGGAGAAGGGCGGGAGGGAGTGCGCGCTGCCCGCCCGCCGCGCTTTGTTCGGAGCCGGGGGGCCGTGGCGGAGCCCCGGCTCTATGTGCCAGCGGCTCCCCGGCGGCGGCGGTGTGAGGGGCCGGAGCCCCTGAGGGCGGGGGGGCCCCGGCCCGTGTCGGTGCTGTGCGGGGCGGGGGAAGGGGCCGGCTCGCTGCCCGCCGGCCCGGCCCGTGTGCGGGCGGATTGATGTGGGGGGGTCTGACATGAGTCCGCCGGCGGCCGGGTGCTGCCATGTGACCGGCTTCAAGGTGGAGAACTGGAAGCAGAACCTGCGGGCGATTTACCAGTGCTTCGTGTGGAGCGGCTCGGCCGAGACCAGGAAGCGCAAGGTACCGGGGGCGGCTCGCATCCACCCCCCTTCCCTTCCCTTCCCTCCCTCCTTCCCTCCCTCCCCGACCCACCCGCCGCCGCCTCGGGGAGGGGACGGGTCCAGTCTCCCTCTAGCCCTCCCTCCTTCCCTCCCCACGGGGCAGGTGGGCCCGAGCTCCCGCACGCGGTCCTGGGGCGAGAGAGGAGGAAGCGCTCGGTGCCTCCGGGATGGCGAGGGGGGGCACCGGGATGGAGGAGAGAACCAGCCCCGGTGGGGCCTCCCTCCCTGCCACCTGCCCCGGCGGCTTTTCCGCAGCGGGGCTGTTCCGCAGCGCCGCCGCTTCCTCCTTCTCCTCCTCCTCCTCCCGGAGGTTTCCCGGAATACCGGGGGGAGGGGAGGCCCGGGGCACCGGGCACGTCCGGCCTGTGGCGGAGCTTTGTGGAGCCCCGCGGGGCCGCGCCCGAGCCCGGGGGGCTGCGCGGAGCACAATGGCTGGGAGCGGGTCCCGGCGCCGGGGGCTGCGGCTCGTTCGGTTATATGTGTCTTTTTCCTTAAAAAAGAAAAGAGCTGCTCGTGCGGTTAATCCACTTGGAAAACGGGATTCCTGCTCTGGTGGGGCGGGGGGAAGGAACTAGCTCAGCCTGGAGTACAGGGAAGGGCAGGAGGGGTTTGCTCTGGGAGCTGTTGGCACCTGGGAAAAAATCCCTGTAAACCAGGCAAAAAGCAGGAAGAGTGCTTTCCCCCACCTATCTCCTATAATAACATCCTTATTACACATGCATGTTTCTGGAGGGCTTCTGTCTGCGCTGTGCAACTAATTACTGTTTTTCCCTAGAATCAACTAGTTTTTACTTCAAAGTGACTTGGCAGATTTCTGTCAGTCGTCGCATTGGTGACTGAGGAGGGGAAGGCAGCAGCTACACGGAGCAAAACTTGGGGTTTGGGACAGCACGTATTGTGTTTTTGTTGGAACAACCCATTGAAAACTTTCTGATCCCAGTGCTTTGCATTAAGCTGCTCAGCTTATTATTCGTAATAGAACTAGAGCATGAAGGATGGACTTAAAAGGGTGAGGTGCAGAACCATTTTTCTGTGTTCAGTTCACGTTCTCAGGATAATCCCATTTCCCAATTTTTTTACCTAAAGAGGAAAAAAATGAAATCTGAGAAGAAATACGTTTTAAGTGGATTTAATTACTTGATAGCCCTGCAAAGTATAGCTAGACTTGTTTTACATGTCTTACAGCTCCCTACAGGTCAATATTCTATTGGTCATTATTATATATATTATATACAGGTCAAGTATATCAGTCAAAATTTGGGTTTATTTAGCCTATAGCATGTTAAAATACAAATTGGGATATAGTAGATGGTGCTTTCAGCTTAAATGGAGAAAAAATTGAATATGTGCTATGGAAGAAAAAAATGGCAAGTGAGGTATGAAGATGTATCAGACAAATATAAAGCAAGTGCTATGTGGAAGAATGAAAATAAAATTTCATTAGCAAAATTACCTTTTTCTAAATATGGAGCATCCTGTGTAACCTGCATACCTCTTGTGTGCTGCAACAGCTTTTTCCTTCTGAAATATAATATAGGGATGTGTTTATCATTTCTCAAAAAACAGCTGGAAATACAAAATATTCCATTGTAATCAATCTGTTCTCACTTCCTCTTTGCACAGCCAGGCTCATAAAGCAGAACAGAATTGTTTCAAAATTATCTGTCAGCCCAGGGAAAAACACCAGTTTTCCTAATGCATGCTAAAAAGGCTCGTACCCCCACTTTTTTTTTAAAGCAGGTTGCCAGTATGAAAACAGTTGGATTTCTGATTCCAGCCCACCTGAAATATGTGGGTGTATATGATCAATATAGGGGAACAATTTGGGTAGCTAAATTTGGATTCAATTCCCTATGTTCATAAGGATTGAAGAAAGTCTATAAATGACAGTTATGGTACTTTATTCACCCTTTATGTATATGCACATGAGACCTTCTTCCATGGAATTTTAATTCACTGAAATTCCCTGTCCATATATAAGCCTTACAGTTTTACATGTAAAATGAGAAAAATGGTGGTTTCTGTTTGGCATATTTATAGTCTAATAACCAGAAATAAAATTACCTAGATAGTCCATATAACTGGAAAACAATCCTTTGTCCTTTAATAGCTTACATACACATATATTATGTATATTTGTGTATATATTCCAGGAGCAAACAATGACTGCTTAAAAGCACCTATTTATTCTTAATCCTAATCATCAAAATGATGAGGCTAAATTAAAGGTTTATGAGCAACTGATACTCTTTTTATTGCAAGGACAGTCACATTATATGTTTATCACAAGAAGCATTCCATATATATAATTTATCTTTATGGAAGGCACTGAGCAATTTAACTGTTGTTTACATGAAGGTAGGTTCAAAAAATACCTTGGCTGTTGGTGAGAGCCAGATGTAAATGGTTCTGATTATAGAATGGTAACTACTATCCCTCCTAAGCCTATCTTAAAAATCCAAGGAGCAGTGGGAACTGCAGGGGGCAGAAAGGGTCCGTTCTCCTGCTGTACCTACACTGTGTTCTGCCTTGGCAGACCATTTTAGTGCTGTGCTATTCGGTTTTAATACGCACCTTTTCTGTGAATAGGCTTTTACGAGCTCCAGCTCGTGCTTCAGTTTGCTTTACAGCCAGTGCTTCCAGCAGAATGGCTCTAAAAGCCTGGTTTATAGTGGGAAAGCTGTCACCTGAATGTGTATTTCAATCCTCAGTCAGAACCAAGAGGTAATGATGTATGTGTCTTTGTAGGCACTGGGATTGTGGTGAAGATTTTCAGAGTGTGTTTGTTCCCGGAGCGTTGGCTATGCCAGGATTCGAGCTGTCATCACGGTGCATTGTTGTATCCACACGAGGAGTGAGGCTGTGACTTGCCTCATCTCACTGCATCTTGGCCAAACTCAAGTGCAGCACTTGTACACAAGCTGTTCTAGGCACAGGGCTTGCTGTGGTGTAATTGTGTTGCTGGTGGTGAAGCCCAAGCAAAGACAAAGTTGTCATGCTGGAGAGTGGAACAGGAGAAGAGGGAGAGGGAGAAACCCAAAGACTCTTGAAATTGTAGTTACTGTAATTAAAAGTTGGAACTAGGTTTTAGGGCTCAAGTTGTGTGTAAAGTGACACAAAATTAGGGTGGACTGTCTCATTGTTGAGACTTTGACTTGTAACTCTTGATTTAATTTGCCGTAGTTAGAATCTGTTTAATAACCTGATGGCAAAGCTTGTGTTTCTGTAGGTCATGGACTTTACCTTGTATATTTTGATGTGAAAATTACCTCACAGTTGATTAAGTAACACTCTAGAGGAGATCCTTAAATTTGTTACCACTACTCCCCATTCAGAAATTACAGCGCAGACAGAGGATGCTGAAAAGGCTTGTGCCAGACCTTCATGTCAGCTTTTTCCATTTTTCTGTAGGGTCACACTTGAAACACTTGTCTTATTCCTTTAGAATTATGGATGAGAAAAATCTGTTTTGCAGTGCTGAATGTAGCTTTTGTCCCCATCAGTGAGCAATTACACATGTAGATGCATCTTTGTGTCCAGGAGTTGGTAAGTAATGGTTTCATTGCTGGAAGAGCAACTGAATTTATGATTAAATTCCCTCTTCCTAGACTATACGCCTTGGAGGAAAACTGTCTCATTCTGAATGGTTCTTACTGTCACTATCCTGAAAAGGCTCTTGATGATAAAAGTAAACTGGTCATTGTGACCACAGTCGTGATATACACAAGATTCTGTGTGGAATTTCAGACTGTTTGTTCAGTGCTTCAGCCAATAGATCAAAGAATAATTGCCTGTCAGGGGCTGTGCACTCTCACTGACAGCAGCTGCATTCTGGGGTATTTCTGCCTGTTTGAGAGCTTATCTTGTTTTTCCCATTATTCTCTCTTTACATGGGTCCTACAGACCAATTGATCCTTTCAGATATGAAGAAACATTTCCTTTTATAGGTGATGACTTTTCGTCAGGTATCATTCTCTCCATGAACTTGTGACTTTCTGTGGTTCCTTGTAATATTTTGACAGATAATCAATTCTTAGACACTTAAACCTGAAACGACTTTGGTTCATTTCCTAACTTTCAAAGTAGAAAAAGCTTAAAATAACTTAGCAGATAACTGCCGTGTCATGTTTTCAGTAGCAAGTATTGTGGCTCACAGTCTAAATCAGTGTGCCATGTTCTTGCTAAAGTGACCTTGCAGTCTTCAGGGTAAGCTACTGGTGGAACTTCTCATCTCGTGCCTGTTGAGGCATGTTTGCTCTCCAAGGGCCTTGCCCCATGAATCTGTCCAGGAACAGGGAGATGCTGCTTAGGTGATTTGCTTTGTACTGTATCAGACAGGCCAGGAACCTCACCAGGCTATGCCACCTTTGCAGGCTTGGTGTTTGGATTGCTTAAATTAATGAGGAAATCTTAGCTTGTTTTTCTTTAACGTTTTTAGCGTGTGCACCAAACTTCTGGATTACAAATCCTGTGGAGCATTTGAAAGAGGAGTCCAGGATTCAAGAAGCATGTCTCTTTTTCAGCTGCATACTCTGCTTTGGCTGCCTAAGTGAACTGTCTGACTCAGGAAGGATGTTCTGCTTTGCCATGTGCTGTGGGAACTGCCTTCTCCCTGAAAGCCCATGAGAAGTGTCAAAGTCAACTGCAAGCTTCATTGTTCAGGAGATCTCCAGTTTCATACCTGAGCAATCTTCCTTAGTTCTTAACCACTAAGGATTAAAAAGGTCCTTAGCCCTGCTGAAGGTAACGTTCTCTTTCCTCTCAGTGTGAAGATGCAACCTTTTGTGTGAGGTATACCCAGACATGAGATTTTAGCTACATACCTAGCAGAGGCTTGTGTATGTGGGACATGCCAGACTGAGAATGCTCCACTGAGTTTATGTCTCTGGTGCTGAAGAACATAATAGGAGACCTTCCTCTTCCTAGTGGTGTTAATCCTTATTTTGTATCCTGTACCATGTTTTTTAAAATCACTTGTTGGTTTCTGGGCCAAAGGTTAGGAATTAGTCTTGCACCATGAACTTGAAGGTGGTGAATAGCAATTCTTAAGTTGTGGTATCTGAACCACCAGAACTTCCCTGTTTTTTAACATGGATGAGAGAGACAATAAATGCAGTTTTTCCCTACTTGTGTTTTTTCCCTGTTGTAGAGCAAGAAGATAGATCTGCACAAGCTGATGAAGGAAAAAATAGGGATATGTTGGACAAGAAGGCTTATTTCTTTCTTTCTGTAGTCTTATCAGCAGTCAAAGGTTTGCTCGTAGCCAAGCTGCTTGTCAGAGTAGTTGTGGCATCTCTTTAATTTT
Organism: Toxostoma redivivum; assembly: GCA_013397375.1. Lineage (NCBI taxonomy): Eukaryota > Metazoa > Chordata > Aves > Passeriformes > Mimidae > Toxostoma > Toxostoma redivivum. The sequence goes on along the minus strand of VXBI01005906.1, from coordinate 184,323 downwards.
GTCTGCATTCAACGATTTTATTTGCTTAATGCTGAAAGCTTTTAAACTGAAATGACAGTGAGTAGTGTGAAGGTGAGCAGAGTGGAATGGCTTTGTTTGATTTGCTGGACTATGTGTTGAGCTTTAGTTTAAGCCGTCAGAGCTTTAAACCCCAAACAAAGGTTAGGTGATAGCCTCATTTTTGTTTCAAGCCTTAATCTGTAGTGTTAAGGTGAAACCAGAGCTGCAAATTGCTTGCAAGCCTTGTATTCTTCTCTTCTCACTTGAGGATTTTGTGTTTCAGTAACTGGTGTAACAAATTTAGAGGCAAATGTTACTGACTGGTAGTGGAAGTTTCCTGCTTGTGAATTGCTGACTCCCCTTCTCCTGAATTACTGCTCCTTGAGTTGAGCAAAAAAAAGTGTTTTCCTTTGGGGTGGACTCTGGGGATCCTTCTTCCTAACAAATGCTCTTGCAACTGTTAGTTTGATTCCCAGTGGTGGCTGATTTGTTTTAAACCAGGGAAAGATTAACTCGGTTCAAAACCTTGTGTTTCCCACATTAAACCAAGCACCCACGGTTTTTCCTGTTCAAGTGCAGATCTATGGATTCTTATGAACTATGAATTCTTATAAAGAAACTGTGGTTTGTTTTTGTCTTTTCTTCTGGTAAATACAGGGCTTTTTTTTTTTTTTTTTTTTTAAACAACCACACCTTTCCATTTCACTTGACTGACAGCTACTTTAAAAGGTGGATTTCGGTTTTTTATTACTTACATTCCCATGGTTCTCCAAGTATTTGTAATGTGTCTGTAGCCTGCAGCAGCATCCAAGGTGAGGAGATACATATGTCCTCTTATTAGACATCAGGTATAGTGGCATCAGGAGAAAAGCACTCTGAAGGTGACCCATATGCATTTCACTGGTCTGTTCAAAACATTATTAAAAAATAAATTATTTTTTTCCCCACCATGCAAAGAGCCACTGTTAGAACCTTTCTAGACTTGGACAGAAGGAGCTGCCTAGAGCCACTGTCTCCAGTCTCTTGTTAACCTATGGACAATGGGGCAAGTGAGTGAAATGCTATAATGACATTACAGTTTATTCTGTTATCCTGGACTGTGTTGTCAGCAAGCAGTGTTGGAGCGTAGGGAGAGCCATATGTTATCTGAGAGGCCTGAATTGGGAACCTATCCTTAGCAGAAACAGTTCTAGAAGCTGATAGATCTGTTCTGACTGGATGAAAGCTCTGTCTTGGTAGTTGTATTCTCTTACATATTGATTTGGCAGTCCTTTATGTACACTCGGCTTAATTCAAGCTAAGAACTTTGCTGCATTAGCTGGTAATAGAATCAATGTTGTAGAGAGTTATTCCTTGCAAAATTAACCTGCATTCTGTTTGGGAGTGGGACCACATAATGCAACTGGCACAGCAGCTCGAGAACCATCTGTGGTTTACTTTAGTGCTGGAGCAGCTGCCATGGTACTCCTCTCTCTCATTTAAGAGAAAGAATCATTTTTTCTGTCTCAAGACCTATTTGAGGATCTGTAAAGTGAACTGTTACCAGATACCAGTTGACTCAAAGTAACCTGAGATTCACTTTATCGGTTGATAACTGATTAGCAGCAAGCAGTCTGTCCTGTCACATTCTTTTGTGTGTGGAATACAGCAAATACTCTACTTTAGATTTTCCATTTTTCTACTTAAGTAGAATGTATTTTAAGGTTTGGTTTTATTTTCTTAAAACCTCTCAGTGATATGGAACACTAATGTAAAATCCATAATTTTTTTTTGCCTGTCTCTGCTACTTTTAAAGTTGGTAAAGAGAACTTTTTTCCTTCCTCTTAGTCTTCCTTTCCTGTGTTTAATGGAGCTTGAAATTAACGTGGCTCTTCTTGTCTACCTCTTGCATAGTGTCGCTGGTGATGTCAGCATATCCCTGGTGGGAAATATATCCATGAAAATCTACAATGCACTAAATTTGTCATTGAATAAAAAAATTGGGTATTAGACAAGGTGGAACTCGAAAGAAAAAGTGGATATTGGTAACAAGAGTTGTTTTCAACACTACTTAAAATATAGTGTCTTTTTAATGTAACTATTGAGGCTAGTGCAAGTTTTGATATTCTGACATTAAACATGAAAAATATATCAAATACCCTCATATTTAAAGTAGTGGTGAGAGGCAGCTCACTGACTAACACTGCTTAGTAGTAAGTCTGAAGACAGAACTGGGATTTGACTGAGCTTAAATGATCTTGTCCTCGTACCATGCTGGTTTTGCCATGGCTGGTTTGAACACAAAGCTGAGCTCTTCTGCACATACATGTAAGATGTGAAAATATAACTATTCATACATTCAGTGAGTTAGAATTAAGATGCAGAGATTATAAATCTACATTTCATTCAAGAGATCATTGGAAAATCTCCTCTTTGTCATTCATGCCTTCGTCTGGAGCTCTGTGTTGCAGCTCTTCCCTAATATATTAAACCAAGTTTTCATCCATGTGTCAATCCATAGTTTAAAAAGTAGTATTCAAAAATCACCTAGTTATTTGTCCCTTTGTTTTTCTTAAACACTTAAAAGAGCCTGCACTATTTGAATGTAGTTTAGTGATGGGCACGATGGAGTATCAAACACCCATGTGGCACCGAGTTCCATTTGACTCGCTTGTCACTCAGAAGTTCATGCATCCAAGTAGCCTCTTTTAAATAGGGTTTGGCTTTGGATTCATCCCACTGAATTGACTGCCAGGGCTTTTATATGTATGTTTTGCTTCTGTTTTTAAAGGGCTTTTGTTTTCGCATCAAGTACAGACTTGAATTACTTCAGTGTTTATCAGCACAAGGAGAGAAAGGAACAGTTTAAAAGCTTTATTTTTGCCTACCTCCCCCTTGCCAATTTCTACTTAAAAAGTATCTTTCCCTCCTTGTGTCTTTGTACAACCTGATGTTATTTCTCAAAGTTTGTCTAATTACAGTTTGTGCTTCTGTCCTCTGCAATCAGTCTTATTATTGTGTTGCAAGTGAGATTTTAAGGGACCTGTCTACAATGTACTTGGTAAATAAAGGTGAGATTTATTGCACAGCAGATGTATGACAGCTCAGTAAGTGCAGACAGCTGAGATAGCTGACTGATTCCAGTACCTCGTTTGTGTTAGGTGAGCTTTTGTGACCCTCTGGCCTCCAGGGACAAATGCAAAATTTGTCTTAAGGTTTGATGTTTTTCTTTGCTGTGCTTCATTATTTTCATATTACTGCCCAGTTTTGCTCTTAAATGGATCTCTGTCCTGTTGGCAGCTGGTGACCAGGGTGAAACTCTCATTCACATTGACTTCTTTGCATTGCTGACTTCTACCATGCTCTCAGCAAGCATCCCCTCCTGAGAGCTTAATACTGGATATGTTTATCTGCATGATGAACACTCAGTTCTTTGGTCACTCATGACTGCATTTAGTGTTTTTGGTTCAGGATGATCTTGATGTGGAGAACAGGATGAGAAATGCTGTGAAAATAGTTGCAAGAGTTCCTGCAGCTCTGTGCATAAAGAAGAACAAGACTCTCCTCTGTCATGATGAGGCTGTTCCCTAAGGAAATTTATCTTATACTGTCTTCAGCATAATTTTATCCTGCTGCCCTTAGTGATGTATTTCCTTGTCACATAGTAGTTCTGCTACTTAGAACTATGTAAGTTCCAGAGTTACCCCAATGAATTAAATTTCTTTTCTGCATGTCTTTGCAATAATTATGTCCTTATTGAGAGGTTTTGGGGAGTAGATGTTTTCTTTGTCCATCTTAGGCCATGTACTGCAAAAATCTGACTGAAGAAAAGCAGAACTCCAGTTTTGTAGTAACCTGAAAAATTACTGTATTACAGAAATTCTTTATAAAGCAAGTGGTTTAACTCTGTAAGTATGTTGGATCTGTATATTGAAACTGGCAGACAAGTTCTTTCATGCAGTGGTGAAAAGGATGTTAAGGAGAAAGGTGAGTTAGCAAATCTGACAATTTTTAAAATCTTGAATTGAAATTTGGAAACTATTTATAGATATGGGCTTCAGTGAGGCACAAGTACATGATGGAATTGGTAAATGATTTGGGTGAGAAGAATGCCACTGAGATAAAGGACAGGCAACATTTGATTTACCAGAGAAAGGCAAGAGATGTGAAATTAGAATTTTTCTGTGCATTATCATGGAGACTGGTGAGTGAGGAACATGAAATCCAGCTCTTCAGCTGTGGGTGAGCAAGTCTTTCCTTAATAGTGTAAAGAATTACCAGCTCTGGGCTGCACGTTCCTGCTGCTGTACCATTGCTGTGTCATGTTTGTGTGGTAGTGCCATGAACCAGAAAGAGCAGATAAAGATGAAAACTTTTTTTTCCTCCTCTTACTGATATTTCACCAATCTGAGTAGTGACACTGGGAGGCTGCATGTGGCAGCTTGAATAATAACTGCTGCTGTGCTCTGGACTGTGCCTGTGACAGACCATGTGTGTGTTGTCCTAATGGTGACTTCTGTAGAGTTTCTAATACTGACTTCATCCAAAAGGTTCTGTGAAGGAGCCCCTGTGAGTGCTGCAGTGGTGTGCTTGTACCTGCTGTTCTCACAGGTGATGCACTGCCGTGTGCTGAGCCTGATACATGAAACTTGTTCTATGTCTGCAATTGTTGGAACTTACTCCTGTATGCAAATAAGTTACCCCAGTTTCCTTGTGAAAAATAAATGAATCAGGGAGTGTAGAATGCCTGTAATCTGTGATCAGCTATTACAGCAAATCCACTTTTCATATTATGTTTAATTTAATATAATGAGTAGTGTTTTTTCAAGTAATCAAGTTATGAGCCACTTGTGTCCCTCTTTAATAGGCCCGTCTCTAAGTTAAAATTTCCGTTTTTTATAATCAAACTCTAGTAAGCTGATGTAACTTTTTTTTGTTGGTTTAAAGCATGTGGTCATGGGGCATGTGCCTAGATCATGGTCCTGCTGCATGTAGTTGAGGATGATGGGATAATGGGACTGTAAATTATCTCTTTATGGTGCTGGTTTTCCTCTGGCCTCCTCCCTTGTGCAGTGTAGAGCAGCCCCAAGGCTGTTCCGAGCGGTGCCAGCTGGCTGGAGCCCTGGGGGCCGCTGTGCCAGATGGAGACAGCAGCACTGAGTGAAAGCCAAACGTGCTTCCCGGGGTCGTGGAGAGGTGCAGCCTCTGCAACCCCGCCAGGGATCCCTGGGCAATAGCTGGCCTGGGACTCAGTAACTCCTCTGCTGGTGCAGCCATGGACTGGGCTAGGGCATCTGTCAGGCTTTTTTTTTGGAGTAGATTCATAACACATTATTCAGCTATTAAACATTTTCAATGTGTTAGCCTCTCCTTTTTCCTAGTTTATGCTTCTGTACTGTATCTGTGAAATGTTCAATTCTGTAGCATGTACAGATGCTCAGTATTGAGACAGATTTTTTCAATTTGATTAAGTGTGGTGGTTTCTGATGTGTTGTCCTGTTTTTTTTCCTGACTACTGAAAAATGCTGTTATCCATAAGATACTCAGACTAGAAAAAGCTCGTTAATGCTGACGTTTTTAGTTTTTTCATGAAAATGAAACAAAACTCCAAACCCTTAATTCTACTGTCTGAAATTACAACTTCAGATATACTAAAAAATAAAACCAGAAGTTTTAATCCCTTCATTTGCCTAGTTGACTTCACAGTTTTATTGAAAAAAAAGATCTATTTCTTAGAATACCATTGAAATCACTTGTTGGTGTTACTGCATTGTATTCAGCCCCGTGGCTTTTCTTGTATTCCAGAACAATCTTAGTGTAGAATAACCTCATCTGCACAAGATGTACCCCACAAAACCCACGTGTTTGAATATTCCCATCTTGTGGAGATGAGGACAGTAAATGGGTGAAACTCTCGAAAGAGTCCAATTCCCTGGTGGCAGCTCAAACAGATCTTTGTTTTGTAGAGGAGCTGAGGTTCACCAGCCTACCCAGGTTCTTCACTCTCTTGATCCAGAAGGCTTTGTTCTTACTGACCCATTAATGCAGCTCACACTTCTAATCCAGCAGCCCAAAATAGCTGCCAAGTCTGGATTTTACTGTGGTGGCATTTGCTGCACAGGTAGTTGGTATAACCCACCATGCAGAATTGCAGCTGGAAACCCCCCCTGAGCTGAGGCACACGAGTCTATTTTGGGCAGATATTTCAAGTGTCTGATATAAATAAGGTAATAAACCAAACCTGATAGTATGTACAAAGGATTTATTGGAAGAACAATATATTTTGAGTCAAGTCTCCCTGTCAGTCTCCAGAACTGTTGGATATGAGTGAAAATGAGGAAGGAAGGATGTGCCTTGTAGCTCCCTTGCCCTGATGATTGTGTTAGAGGAGTGAACTACAAGGAGAATGGACCACAGAAAGTGGTAGTTACCATATTCCAGCCTAAATAGTATTTATCTGTGCTCTTGAAGAGAGAATGATGGCGTTTTTGTGATCTCTTAGGGCATGACAGAGGTTTGGGAGTGATCATTCAGTCTTGTATTAGCAAGGCAAGTGATTTAAGGCTGAGTCTATCCTGAAGGACAAACCAGCTTGAAGTAATGAAGCAGTGGGAAGAAATGTATGGTGAGAAATAATTTAAAGGCTTTAGATGCATTTCCCTGATTTCTTTACAAAGTAGATTTTTTCAAAGTGACCTTCAATTGCAGGAACTGTTTTACTCAGTGTGTGCTCCTCTTTGCTACACAATATTTTTGCTACCTTTTTACTTGGAGAAGCTTCAAATCACAGGGAATTGGAGGTAATTTCCTAGCAAGGTAGTAAATGACTTGCAATAGCTTCTTACAAAATTCTCAGCACATACTGTTCTCTTAATTCTCTCTTTTGCAGGTGTGTTATATCTACTTACAGGTATCTGAAATGAAGCTTTTCAAGAAAATGGTGAAATTTTCCTTTTGTCATGCAGAAATCTCTGTTCTATGTAAACCCTTGCTGAGTGTGATGCCTGCAAGACTATTCCTGTCACTTTAAATACTCTTCTATCCAGCTACTACTAATAGTGAATTAGTTTTCTTTCAAGACATGAAATCCTTTTGTCCTGCTCTTCCTCACTGCTGAATCCCTTAACCTCACCAATTCATATGTTTCAACTCACACTGCTTAACTTCTTAAAGTATTTCTTTCTAGTTAAGGTCTTGAAAGTAGAACATAAAATACGTGAAATCAACTCTTAACAGCATTAATGTACTTTTCTTTTGGTTCATGGAAACAAAGTAAAGTTGCATTAGAATTGAAATTGATGATTGGTGGAATGTCCAAACTGTTTATTGAAAAAAATTTAGCAAACCAGATCAAAGAGCAGACGTAGTGCTTTATAGTCCTGCCAATTCTATAGGGCAGAAGAAGGTCTAAGTGTGGTGAGTGTTCAAGCAGGAAGGAGATTCCACTGTGTTTTCTTCAGTTTTGTGTTCTTCACTTCTTCTGCAGTTTTTGGTTTAAGACCTTGTGGTAAGGAGCTTTGGTTCCACGTTTCTTCTCTCTGTGGTCAGTTAGCTGAAAAAGTAGAATGGGTGACCAGGAGTTTGCTTCTCAGCAGAGATGGTTTTGATGTAATTTCCTCTCTGACCTTCCAGTGAAGCCAAAGCTGGTTTTGAACCTGCCCTTAACTCACAAGTAACGGTGAGTTCTGCTGCCGAACACACAAGATCTGACAAACTTTGTAATGTCCTCAGTTGGACTCAGTGATCACACCAAACCTTCAGAGCCACTTTTTTCATAGCAGCTTGGTTTGACCGGGTACTTCAGGGTTTTTGTGTTAAGCAGGAGGAATCTGGTGCATTGTTTCCCAGTTTTTGTTCTGTATCTGTTCTTTGGAGCACATCCTCTACAACAAACAGTACCTTGTTTTCAATGGCTACTTTATTCTTTTTTTCCACACCATGAGTTTTCCTTTGTGTTCTGACTTCTCTGGCTGTACACTGCCTTTTCCCCTAGAAATTATCTGTTTGTTTACAGTTTAGACAAATGTCTACATTTCTGTGCTCCTAATTTCTTAACGTGAGCCCACCCTTTCGAGCCTAAGCATGGAGCACAACTCCTGACACGGAGTCTGAGCAGACTGTTCCTCATGCCAAGGTTGTAAGTGTTAATCTTGCTGCAGACTGGGGTGATAATTCATTGCTGTCACAGCAACACATGCTGAAAGTTGCTTCTTGCCAGATTTGTTGGCTATATGCTACACTAGAGAAAATTATTTCAAGAGTCTTATTGCATAGCCAGATGCTGCAGAACTCGTGCAGTCAACCTCCCCTCCCCCCTTTTTATGGCTGTTCTGACTTCAGGGAGGAAAAACTATTATACACTGAAACACATTCCTGTGTAACACTAGTCAAGACGTGGATGAACTTCTGATTGTGGCTAATTTTTCTGGTTTTTCATGTAGGGAAGTTCTGGTTTGTGTTCAAGATAAAAAGGAAGGAAAGCTTTTAAGGATGGATGAGGGGAATTTTAAAAGGAAATTAACATTGTCTCCCTTGCTATTTCAGTTGTGTTCTCTGCCATAGTTGGGTGCTGTGGAAATTCTGTGTTTTCTTTAAGAGCTGGTGACTAGGTTGGCTCAGTTTTTAAGAATTGTAGCTTCTGCCATCTGTATCCTTAGGATCTTTCAAAAGCAGGAGAACCTTTGTGAACTCTGGCTAACATAATATTTTGGCACTGGCCTAAAGATGATGTTTGGTTTAGTTATATCTGAGATGTAGAGGCCTGAAGAGGAAAATAAGTGGGTTTTTGGTACAGGATTTGAGTGCCCCGTAACAACTTAACATTTGCTCTTATATATGTGCTGTAGAAAAATGCAAGTTATGTAGGTTTTTTCACAAGGTATCCATTACATTTTGGGCATGGTGGTGTCTGATTACCAGGGAGGTGAGATTTACTGGCTATTTAGTCACACAGAAATACACTTTTTCCCAGTGTATTTCCAGCATAAATCTCATCATATCTAGTGGCTGGCTGGGCATTGTGTCACCAATAATTTTATCCTCTCTTGTATTTCAAGAGAAGGTGCCATAGAAATTACATTATTATGAATGTGTTCCCATAGGACAAAATCCAGGTAAAAATGCAGTGTTGGAGAGTTTATTATTACCCACACTGTGCGTCATGCAGCGCTCCCCTGCTTTTCATTCCTTGTGCTTCAATTCTTTGCACTTCCAGATCATAGGAAACACTGCCCTGGAAATCAGAACTAGAAAGGGATTCTTTTAGACCTGAGCAAATCACCTCTTTGCTTGGCAGGGAGAGCTTTTCAGCAATTTCAGGTACTCTAAGAAGGCTTGAGGCCTCAATGCTCTCAAATGCTTTTTTAATCCTGCTGTAAGTCATAAAGGCCATGTATTTGTCCCCAAAACACCACCCATGTTTATAACTATGGAGACAAAGCAGGAGATCAAGACTAGAAATCTGCACTGGCTCTCATGGAATATTTTTGCTCTAATCTATGTGAGATTACTGGTGATTTGCAATTGTAATACTCTCCTGAAGAATCCCTTGGTTTTGCTTCAAGCTCTTAACTGGTTTTTCAAGTGCAGTATGCCAAGGAAGTTCTGGCTTTCGTTCAGATAAAAGACTTTATAATTCACTTTCTCCCTCATTGCCATTTTTCCCCTTATCCCACCCTATCCTGATGTTTTGGTTTGTGTATGTATCAGCCTTTCATTTTTCCATGAACAGGGACTTTAAGAGCCCGGACTGTTCCTGTTGCTGGAGTAGCCTGCACAGCTCTTGGGAGCTGAGGGGAGAAAGGTTGAGTTCCCTGTTCTGTTGCTGGCCTCCACTGCCACATCAAATGATGGATTGAGGCTCAATCTGTGCATTAGAGATGTTGAATTTATTCCTGGTACTGTTTCTGTGAGTGCAGGAACAGGAATTTGTTTAGAACAAATTGACAGATGAGTTCTCTGTTCTTACCAACATTCGGATTGCACTGTGGTTATTTTTAATAGCAAATACAATGTCTTTTTTTTAATCTTTTTTCTTTTTAGCAATGCCAAGCACACACAAATGTCTGCTGCTATGTTATCTTTGGTGAGGGATTTGGAGCTTTGATGAGCTGCTGTATATCAGTTAATGTTTTCCTTAAGTGTTGGTAAGTCTGTCTGAGTTTTGGAAGCTGGGACAGGCTCGATCCATGGAAAAACGTGCAAATGTGTGTCTCATCTGCCAAAGAAGATTTGTTAGTATGATCAGGGCAATAAATAATTAAAAGTTTCTGAAAACTGTTAAGGTTTGTGTGATATGGGGAAGAAGGAGAGCAAGTGATAAATACATTGCTTCCCTCTTTCCTAGTGAGACCGCTGTTTGAGATCTTCAAGTCCAGCTGTAACCTCTTCCCAAATCCAGTTGCTCTTTCTGGAGACAAGAAGTGTTAAGTTGATCTGGTTCAGACCTCAGTCATTTACAGCTTTGGGGCAGAGCTTGTGTAGTCCTACCTTGTGATGATGTTTCCCTGTTGGAATGCAATGTGGTAACTCGTGAGATTGCATCAGATGGATTCCCTGCTTTAGGGGAAGCTGTGGATTCCAGCACACCATCCATGTTCATCTGGGGAGAGAACTGAAATTGAGAGGGGAAGGCAGGACCCACAGAGGCCTTGCTGCTCTCTGAACATTGGCTTATTTGGCTTCTCTGTAATTCAGTCTTCTGCTTGGTAGAAATATTTACCTTCTAATGCAACAAAAAAGCTTTTTGTTTCTGTGTGGAAAGTAAGTAAATGGAAAATGAGAGCTGGAAGCCTGTATAACATCTACAAAGTGTGGGAAGGTGGAAGAGTTGGAGGCAAAGCCTCTTTGTTTTGGGTGGGGAGATGAGGAAAGAGTATTTTTAGTATGTTGGTGGTTTGGGAAACCCCTGAACAGTGGGCAGTGAGGATATGGCAGAGAATTCACTAATAACTGCCTACCTGAGTGTGGTAGAACAACCCAGAGTTCTGTTCAGGTGTAATGATCCCTCCAGACCTTAAAGAAGAAATGGAATTTCAGGCTGATTCTGTCAGGGTGGTGTTTGGTGGCACTGCTGATTCTGCCCATCCCAGCAATGTGTTCTGTACACGATTGTTAACATGAGGCCTTGGCACAGAAACTGTTGGCCAAGTTTGATTTCCCTGAAGGACGTTGTAAAGTCAGCAGAAATTACAATGTAGACTCAGCTCAGAGGGAAGGTATGGCTCTTTCCCGTGCATGGACTTTCTTGCTTTTTTGTCCTTTATATTTTAATGTTTATGTTGAAGTTTAAATTTAAAACCACATAACAAAGGTAACTTTTTCTATCAGTCTGAAACCCAAAACCCTTTCACTTGGTGCTATAGTAGCATGTAAGATTTCTTGATTGTACCAATACTTCTTATTCTTGGAGTGTCTTGAAGTAACATATTGGCTGATGGGAAGCCAGTTGGAAATGAGAACTCTTTTCTTCAGTTGGAAAACCAAACGAGTATAGCCTGAAGTCCCTCAAAAGCACTGCTTATGGTATCTAATGTCTGTTAATCATTTCTTAGGAGAAATTATGGAAATGTTACTCAATGCACAAATTCTCTACAGTGTTTCTAATTACTCCATTGATTTTTTTGAAGTGTAGATTTGTATAAAGGAACACTGGGGTATATTTGAACAAATACAGAGCAATAAAACTGCAATTGTAATTCATGTACGTTCAACAAACAAAGCATTAATTTTATTAGTTTTTCCAGCAGTCTGTGTGTTTGAAGTGTGTAGTTGGTTCTTTCTTAAGCCTGTGGTTCATTAAACTTTCTGCACTGTTTTGTCTCATCTGTCAGGCAGTCTCACGTTGATTTGGTTTTATATGTAGATATTGTGTAGGTAATTAATTTTAAAAAGTCAAAAAATGTATGCAAAGGCTCTTATAGTAGTTGCTTGTCGTAAAGTTTTCCTCTTCTCCATGGTATTGTCTTAATCATAAAAGAAGAAAAATGTTCCTCAGTTTGTTCCAATCAGTGACTGAGTTCTGGTCCACTGAACAGTCACTGCTCTGTTATATTACAGTTAATAATACTGTGACTTCATCTGTTGTTTAACTAAAAATGCAAATAATTATTTTAAGTGGTTATAAAATTTCTTTCTTTCAATCACAGTGTCTCATGACAGGCTCCTATTAAACTTCATCTCATATCATGAGAGACCAGAATGTATGATAAGAAAACATGTTTTGATATTTAGAACCCTGTAAGAGCACTTATTTCTTTTTTGTGATGTTGTTGTTGAGTGGAGCTCAGGGTTTGGTGGTTTTTTTTCCCTATATAAATGCATTTCCAGATCTTAACTTTTGGAAGTCTCAGTTTGAATGTTGAGGTTTTAATCCTTCATTTCAATGCACAGAATCATTGTAGTGGATTTTTTTTGAAGTCTAATTAAGGTTTTTTGGTGTGTGTATATATGTTGAAAACCCACACACATATAGTTGCTGGTAATTTGCTTAACCTTGGGCAGGAAAAGTGGAGAATGGTAATAGGAGATGCTTCAAGGTGTGTGGTATCCAGTATAGTACAGAATCTGTTCTTTCTCTGCCTTTTTAAGCCTGAGGTTCACTAATTTAACGATCAATTAAAGAGGCTTCAAGGTCTGCTGTGTTTTGTCAGAGCAGCAGAGCTGGACCATATGCATGATGTTTTTTTCACTTTATCCTTTTTTGTAATTTCTTTGGATACGTTCAGCTGTCGGTGTTTGTTGTCTTATTCGATGATTAAAAGATGAATTTAGTTTGCAAAATGAATTAAAAAGCAATTTGTTTCACCAATGTGTGTTTCAACTTTCCTTAATGTCTTTTTTCTAGCTGGGAGTCTTTAGATACGTGATTTTTGCTTTCCAAAGAAGTTAGTTAAATCACCTGATTATTACATTTATACAACTGAAGTTTTCTGTATTCTGCTTTGCACAAAAGTGCATATGTGCCAAATACCCTCATACTCTTCTGATAAAATAACCTCTAAATTATATCTGAGTAATTCTTTTTTTGAAGCTGTCTGCAGCTTTGCTGTGCAGATGCCCTTTTGCTAAATGAAACACTACTTATCTTAATTATTAGTGTTAATGGATGTGCTGTGGGCTCAGTATTTGCTATTGTCAGGTAGAATCTAAGTTATGTCTTTTGGTGCTTGACAAATATGACAGAAGTGTAGTTCTGACTGTGGTGCCTGAATGAATCAGTGCCACGTGCATGAGGAGCTGCTGGCAATCACCTGGAATGCATAAGCAGACTGACTTCTCTTCTTTCAAGCATCTTTTGCAGGCACTGTTATTCCTGAAATGCCACGTGCTCCTAATTTGTCAGGTGCATGTGTTCCAGTGATGGCTTATGGTTTCTCCTTCTGCTTTTTTGTCTTCTTAAAGGTCTCTCAACTCTTACAGAATCTGCTTCTGTCCAAGGATGCAAGGTGAACTACTGAATATCCATGGCATTAATATAAGTAGAAGTAAATAGATCAAAGCATCTACAAAAACCCATGTATTTTTCCATTATACAGACAATTCTCGTGTTAAGGTATTATTTTTAACTGAAATTGCAGTGTGTTCCTGGTACTTGGTATTTGCTGAATGTTAAGAGTATAAAAATTGTGTTCTAAAACCATCTTTGCAGGAAATTAAGATTCAAATTCTGTTTGCTTTCTTCTAAGTAGAATGGTTACACTTTTAAACACTTTATACGTGTGTGTGTATATGTACATAAATTGTATTTTCATTTGAGAAGGAAGATTAGTTCTTTCCAAAATGCAGTTTCCCAAGAGCCAATGAAAGAAAAGGCAACTGAGTGGGCTGAAACATTTTGATCTAAGAAGCTGTCACATTGACTGTAGTTCTATTTTCCTTCTTTTCTTCATGGTATTCCTGACGTGTCCACTATGTGGATTTTTTCTCCTTGTTGCTTTTTAGTGCTGTCAGTTGACTTGTCTCTAGCAGAACTGCAGTGGTGAATTTGCTGTGCAAACGCTTGTTCAGAGGGTCATGTGGAATATCAATAGATCTAATAAGTCTTTTCTGAGTTTTCCCTGGGAATGGTGAACTGGAAAGTCCTAATGCAGATTTTGGGTTAAATGTGCAGGTATCCCTGCCCCCTCGTTTCCCTCATCACTTACCACTGCCATCACTTGATAATCAGAGATGGGATGTCAGGAAATCCTACTCTGATTAAGTCTTTTGGCAAGTTAATTTCAATTATTTCATTACTGAGGAAGAAGTTCCAGGGAATGGATTTGCAGGACTCATGAAAACCACTTGAAATTGCCTGTAAAATTTCTGAAAAATCTCCCCTCTCTTAGAGAATCTTTTCTCTGCATTCTTAATTTCTGTGTAACTAATGAAAGAATAACTGGAATAATTTATTACTTTTGACAAGCAAATTGTCTTTTACGTCCAATACTGTTCTAGCTCTCTGGCAGTGGACAAAATTAAATCTCTAACAGAAACCTTAATATCTTCACAAAAAAGAGGTGGAAAATGTTGGTTTAGCATGTTACTTTTTCTTGCTTACAGTGCACAGACATGAGGGCTTGTAGAGCACCTGAAAGGTGAGAGGATTGTGTTTGAATACATCACTCACCTGGCTCGTGTCAGGGCAGGAGTTAAACCTGCTGAAGGTGACCCCATTTGTGTTTACTTTTAATCAGGTCCTTGGCACTAAGCTTTATAAGCATTTTTAGTTTGCATGTAGTTTCAGGATATTCTTTGACATCTTCAAACATTTTGCTTTGCTGTCTTGTAACTTGAGTTCTCGTATTCTGATTTAAAGAGCATTTTGTGAGAATTGAGGCAATGTGCATATTACAACTTCTGAAGTGCTGTCAGAAAGATGCACTGTGGAATGAAGAGGTGGCATCGTGTCGAAAGTGTTCTGTCTTGATGGTTCCTGTTCTGCAGAACTCTGAACAGTTTCAGGGGCAGGAATAGTTTTAGGATTTTTTTAGAGTTCAGATTTTCAATTATTTAGATTTAAAGTTGTGCCCCTTTTGAAGGATCACTAACAACTGCTTGGAGCTGGCTACCAGACATGGAACTCTCCAGTTGCTCTGTAAGATGAGTCTTTTATGGGGTACAACATTAAGGAGTTGTGCTGCTTTTTGGTTGGTTTGGAGTTTTTTTTGTACTTTTCACACACTCCTGAAGGTACAGGATTTGTTGTAGTTGATGGCATAAAGGCAGATGGATTTTTATCTCACCAGGACCAGGTAGCACTTCAACTGAAATATCATCTTCCATTTCCATCTTTCATATTTTAATAGAAGCTTCAGAATTTCATGCAACCCAGTCAATTTAGAAAGAAACTGGTGTTTACACAGACAGGTTTTCTAACACCCACATTGTTTTCATGCTTTACATCAAGGAAGGAAGGTTTGGTTTAGTTCCTGCATTTTTAAATTGTATTTTGACCCTTTCTTCTGCAGCCCTTCCTTCAGAACAGCAGAGGGTAGGTGAGACAGGCTTCTCTGTAAAAACATGGCAAGTCAAATGGCAAAAAGTGAATGTGCCTTGAGTTTGGTTTATTCCATCCTTCAAAGAGACAGGAAAATAGGGAGAAAGATCTGTTGTTGATATTATGAAATAGACTTTGACTGTAATTAACAGCCTGGGAGTTTTTCTGCTTGCTTTTCTTATCCTGGTGTTGCGAAAGCTTGCTGTCCTGCTGGGATTTCTTTTTGGAATGCAGAGGTGTGTTCTAGCTAAAAGCATGTGCTTTGCCTAATAAGCTTTCCTAGCCACTGAGCCCAGCTGGCTGCTGCAGTCTGCATTTGTTTTGTCTTAACTAATTTTTATAGCCATGTTTTAAATGAAACTAACACTTTTTACATTAAATGACAAACCAAGCACAATGTCCATAAATGAAACCCAACACTATAATCTACTAATTTTTGCTTTCAATGGGCAGCATTATATAACCAAGCAGCCTACTAAAAAGAGAGATGTGGAAATAATACTAGTGGGATGTGAATGGGGCTAAGCTGAAAGGATCAGCCTTTGTTGGAGGGAATGTCTATGTTGAGTTAAGGGTTTAGCACTTCCTCTCATAAATAGAGAAGATGAGTGAAGAGAGTGGGGCCTGGCTGGTCAGCACAAAATGTTCTTGTCAAATCTTGATATCTTTTGCTGTAGGTGATGATGAATGTCATCAACATGTAGCACTATGCTGGAGTCTCCTGATGGGTTAACTTCCAGGGTTGCTGCAGTCTTGCAGCTACCTTGAGTTGATAAAAAGTGTTCAAATGCTCTGAAATTCAGCCAAATCTTTCTAATTTGATCCAAATTATGAATGAGCAGAAGAAATGTTAGAAGGTAAAACATGAAATAGAAAGTCTGTTTCAAAATATTCATGAATCATTGTTTACAAGTTGACAGCAGTGACACACTGGAATTGTGCAAGTTTGTTCTCCATGAATTTGTGGAAAATAATGTTTTTGTTCTGACTTTGAGCTGAATATGAACATTTTTCATGTAATACTAGTCAAATACACAAAGCTCTGGCCAATTCCTGCTTGGCTGTTAGTTTCAGTGGAGCTTTTTTAATATGATGGAGCAGCTGCTTGGAAATTAAATTAAAAAACCGAAAACATAACAACAATAATAAAACCACCACCACCAAAATATCTCTGTAACCTTGTTTGTATATTTATTCTCACAGAAATAAGGGCAGGTTTTTTTCTTCTAATGAAGTCACATAGCTCAAAGCTACTATGAGCAGGAATTTCTCCTGTTGCTGTGAGGGTCAGTGGCATCTGACCTGCACACAAATGTTCTGCTGGTCCTTGTAGGCAGCTGTGTGAGCTGGGTCAGGGTGAAACTTTGAATCTCTTTGCTGGTTTTTTTGTGTTGCTTTTTGAAGAATTGCAGTGCAGTGAAGCTCTAGACCTCTTTTTTTTCTTTTTTTTTCCTTTACACAAATGTCAATGGACAGATTTAGGGCCTGGATGTCAACTCCATTCACTTACAGGTTTGCCTCATGTTTATTAAACTGTGACTGATCAGAATCATGGTAAGTTTCTTGAAGTCAAAATTACTGAGGATGACACCTCAGAAAGACACAGATAATTGCATTTGCACTGTTAAAAAAGGGTAGACTTTTTCATGTGACTTAAAAAAAGAACACCTATTTTTTTTCTTAGTAGCACTCCTTTTAGTAATTTAGTAATGCAAAATATCACGATGAATTTCTGTATACTCCATTTAAAAAATCTCAATTCAGAAATCTGTCAGTTTAGGTTGCATGAACTAAACAGTGACACTAATATATAACTAATCTATTAATGGCCTACAGGCAGCTGTGAGAAGGAAATATATGGATTTTTACTTAATAGTCATGATTGGTACATTAAGAAAACAAACAAACAAAGTGTTGTTGAGTGTTTGGACATTGCTGGGGAAAAAATCGGACAAGATCTCTTCAGATGTAGTCAACAAACTGCAGTAAGGAAAGAATCCAGAACTGCTTCTGTGTGCTTGTCATCCTACACTCTTCCTATAACTGAAACCTTGTTAAAATACATAATAGCCAGGTGGTGTCTTTAACAGTCCTGATACCAGTGGGGCACATTGGATGACATTTTTGTTGCTTCTTGCTTCCATATATGTGATTCCAAATTTCTCTGTGTGGGAAGCACCCCTTCCCCAAGCCCTCCTTAACCACGGAAGGTAGAGTTCCCTGTGCCCTGATCTTGAGAGGCAGTCACACTTTATCAGCACCTTCCTCCCAGTCCATTCCTTTGGGAGGAGGGTAAATGCACACATTTTTCAAAAGAAGTTAATGTTCTAAATACATCACGAAGTGTTAGAACATAGTTGGCTGTGCACTCTATGGAAAAAGACAGAAGCTCTTTGCTAAGAATCTGTCGCCCACCTTCCTACATACTTTGTGATTAATGTTTATTATATTATTATGGGACTGCAGCAATTTGCAAACTCTTTAAATGGATAAAGGAGTAAATCCCTGTCATGAGAATACTTCTTTCCCAGCTGTTTTTCTGAAGATACTTTTCATTCATCTTACCAGTTTTAATGTCAGAAATCTAAGCTCCTTTTTTCTTTCAGCACATATTTTATGCTCATACTGCTTTAATAATGTTTTTTCTCTGCTGACCTGCCTGTTTGTAGAGTTCAGAATATCCATCTGTCTAAATCTTGTCCTCTAAAGGGTGAGTTGCAATTCTGACTACCTCTGTCTTATCTCCAGAACTTTAGGCTTACAAATTTGCATAAAAATTTGCATAAAAGTGAATGAAAGACCTCTTATTTAGCTCTAGTAACATGAATTATTAATTTGTTTTGTATTGAGGCGTAAGGAAACAGTAAGCTTCAACTTACTGGATATAAAACATGTTCTGTGCAAGCACATTGAGAATTTGCTTTCATTCTCTGACTGTTCCTCAGCATTAACGTGCAGGTAGGCTTGGAGTACTCCTGAACATGAATATTCAGATGCTGGCTTCTTAAAATCATAAGTGGAACTAGACAAGCAGAATTTCCAATTTCATATATCTGTCATATAGAAGAACTCAAACAAGTTTTGACAAATCAGCAATAGATGTGTCCTATTCAGTCTGGCCTTGGGGTTTTTAAAATCACAGAATGATTTGAGTTGGAAGGGACCTTAAAGATCAGTCAGTCACTGCTAGATGCCCTGTGTCATTCTACTGCTGCTCATTTTCTACTGTTCGTCTTTTTTTGCTGTATTTGTCCCACAAATAAGTCACACCATGGAGAATCTGTGCTCATCACATCCATCTTTCCTACCAGCAGAATTGCTTTGACTTTGATCTGGACTAATTAAGTGCCTGTATTTTTATGGCTATCATAGAGTAGTTAAAGAAAAGATAGCTGGAATATGTGTGCTTTTCCAAATGAGCCTGTAGGAGTTGGTAGGGCTTTGATCCTGAGTTTCTTTTTTCCCTCCTCTCTGAAAGCATGCTATCTAGAGTATTTCCATCGAAGTACTGTGGCAAACTTCCCAAGAGCATTACTGTTTTCATAGCAAGAATCCCATTTCTTAGTTTTACAGAGGGCAAAATGTAATCTCTGCAGCCTGGGCAGGGTTTAATAAGACTCTGCATAGCATCAGGCAGGTTTGGCTCTTTAGCTTATTCCTTGAATTGCTTCCCCAGTCACGTGCCCACAGAAGAGATCAATATGTTACCTAATAGGACATTTAAAAACATTTCCACGATTTGCTGACGTGGGGGAATGGTGAGGGAAAGGAATAGATTTTGCACTCGATCTGAGCACACACTACTGCGGTCTTGGCAAGCCCCTTGTTCTCATGTGGAATTTGCTGCTGCAGTGGTGCATTGCAGGAAATAGATAAAAATCAACACACAGAATGTATCCATGCAATGTATATATCCAGGGAAGAAGCCTTGCATTTGAACCTTAAGAAGCTTATGTTGTTTTCACAAGGCAAATAGACTTCCTACTGTTAAAAGAATCTTACTGTAGAAGGACACGTGTTTTAATTTGAATAAGGTCCATTATTTAAATGGTTTAAAAACACAATAGGCTCTTAACTGCATCTTTTATAGAGTACTTGAGGAATCATTTAGGTTTGTAAATGCTGGTGGAGGGGATGAGCACCTACCAAAGGAGAAGCAAAGAAGCAATTTCAGCATAGTCATTTGAGTTCCAGAGAATTGTTTTGTTCTTGTTGAAATACAACTTTTTACTACTGTGACTATGTACAGGAAAAGCAGAATTATATTTTTAGGGCATCCTCCTATTTTTTTCCCCTAGCTCATGCTGTCTTTTAAATTGCACAACTCTACTTTTCCTCCCAAGTTTCATTTCAGCCTTGAACTTGTTGCAGAATATGTGTAAAACAAAAAATGGAAAAAGTTAAAAAAAACCAGAGAGATTCAATATCTATCTCTTGAAATGACACATCATCCAGAATAAGGAGAGCAGGAGAAAAATCCATATGTAGAATTAATGATCCTTACCTCAGTTCTCTATTTTGTCCCCAGATATAATTATTAATTTCATCTGAGTTATGTAGTTGTAGATTGACTTGCAGTGTTCTCTTGATGAGAGCCCTTGAACTAAAGTCATGTTTTTTTTAACTTGGATAGACTTTGGCTGCAATATGGTTCTCATTTAACATGTCTTCATTTCAGAGTGAATTCAGAAATATGTGTTGTATTTCTTTTGAGTATTGTCCATGCATATAATCCCTATCAGATTAAAGTGGGAAAAGTTTCCTCAGGTTGCTTTCTAGCATGTTCAGTGCTTTCTTTCTTCTCTTCCACAGTTTTTTCAGTTACAGACAGAAGTAGGACTCACTGGAGTCAGCAGCAAGCTGCTCCCATAGTCATAATGGTATATTTTTATTTACACTCCATTTGAGAGCTGTGATGTTATTTAACAGCTTAGGCCATTTCATTTTAATTATAAATGGTGATATTGTTGTCTTCAAACTTCAAGCAGGTTGTCAGAGCCAAGTGTCCTGTTCAGTCTGGGAGAGCTGTATAGACATTTCCTCTCTGCCTTTTTTTTTAATTTTTTTTTATTTTATTTTTTTGGTTCTTCTGCTATCTAAACAAACATTTAGAATAACCCAGTTTATGAATTACCTATGATTTTCTGAACACTTACTAAACTCAAAAATTCTGTAACTAGTGCACAGTTTCGCTGTGCTGTTGAGTACAAATAAAACCTTACAGGTACCCCTGACCTCAGTGGTCTGAAAATAAAATCTGCAATATCGATGGCATGTTCTTTTAAAGACAAAACTGACATTTCTAATAGGACAATATCATAATTAAGACTTGGTTGCAGGAAATGAGTGAACAATACTTAAGTTGATTTTTTTAATTATTTAAAGCTGATGTGTCAGAGCAGTGCATTGACTCACAGTAACTGAATCATCCTATCAGCATGTGGAGGAGTGATTTATGTGCCATATCATGGAGAACTGTAGAATCAATTCCCTCTTTTTGTCTCTTCAACTCTAAGAACATGGCTTTGAAGTTGTAATTATTTACATTTCTAAAACGTCCCATCCCCTGTACTGGTGGGTGATGGATTTGTGACAGACTGGTGTCAGGAACACAGCCCGGGGAGTCTGGGAGTAAATACAGACTAAGGAGTGACAGAATTGTTGTAAGGCAGATTTGACCCATTTTTGTTACTCTTGAGGTGCAGAGTACTCCATAGTAATAAATGCTCTTTAATACTGGCTCTGGCCTCCCACAGGGCAGAAGAAACACCACTGTTGGAACAGCCATAGGGTCTCCATCTTCAGCAAGGAGAGAAGCAGTGCTTGGTTTCATGGCCTTTTGTGATTATCTGTCTTTTTTTCCTTTCAAAAAATAGGCCAAAGGAAGCATACAGTTCATCACTCAACATGAGCTGCTGTGGCTGCTTTAGATCTAGAAGAGAATAGGTTGCAAGATGAATGAATAAGAATAAAAATAAAACTCTGTGTCCAGGCTATGATCTAAACATAGCAAGGGGAATAGAATGGGCAAAAATTCCCAGAGAGGATTGACTGTTCTTAAAATGTGAATATTAAGGCCTGGAATGCTGAATATGTGAGGAAATGTTTAAATTTTGCTTTAGTGTCTTGATCTGTGGCCCAGTGAAGGCACTTGCGCTTCAAATCAAAAAATTTTTAGTCTGAGGTCTCTGACTTTCCTGGTTTGGGTTTGCTTTTTCTTCTTTCCCCTGTTCTGCTGTTAAGGTAATGAACACTGCAAACCTTAAATCAGTCTCTTCACTTTTGTTCATGTGTCTGTAAGGAATTAAGAATTCAAGAAAGCAGAGTTTTATTGCAGGAACTGTCACAGATTCCTAAGGCTGTGCACAAGTGTTGCTTTCACCTTTTTTCAAATCCTCTGAAGCACAACCTTGTAAGGAATCGTTTGGCAGAGCTGAGGTAACACTTCTGGAGCACAAACACTGCTCCTGGGGAACAAAGCAGGTTATGGTGGCAAACCTAGGCATGGAGAATTTCCCATGTATATCCTCTAGGTAGGCATATGTTGAGCTGCCAAACAAACAGCTTAATCTGTGCAGGCTGAGAAAAAAAGTTGTTTCTGAAGGTTTGGGCTGGAAAATGAAGCATACCCACCCAGAATTTCTAGTAATGATTGTAATGTGTTAGAAAATTCAATACTTTCTCTTTTTTTCTGATATGTCTAAACATTATGTCTGTATTACACAAAAGACTTATATTAAAAAATGATGAAGTAAAGTAGATTTGGTTTGGGAAGCTTTTACTTTCCTAATGCTACAAATTTGTACCTGATCAAACGTTGCAGGGATTCGTAACTGGTGTTTGCTTTAAGACTGCCTTAAGAATCTGCTTCTTTGAGTTACTTCTGAACACATACAGGGTGGCAACACCTTCCTCATGATCTTTTAACCTCCCAAGCCTCCCACTGTCTCATTAGTGTTACCTTGATCATCTTTTCCCCTGTACTTTGTGGTGGATTTATTTTGCAGACTGTGAAAGGTAGGAGGTCTTTGGCTTATAAGCTTGTAGCTAAAAACCTCTCTGTTCTCAAAGTGCTTTGATATATTTAGTGTGAGCATAAGAGGCAAGACTTCTAAGTACCACAGTGGAAAACTTCTAAAAAGATGTTTTCTTCTTATGATATACAGTAAAATAAAAATTGTACTTCCAAAGCTATTTCTGAAATAGCTGCAAATATGGAAGGAGAGTTTGTAATAGCTCAGGTCACTGCATGCCTCTTGCTTTCCCTGCACTGTTGGCTTTGTAGGGATAGTTTCTTTCCATTTCCATTGCCATTGGTTGATTTGAGGAGCCAGTATTACATGAAGTTGAAACAGGTTTGTGGATTTTTAGAACAGCTGATGCTCCTGCCCTGTGTGACCTCCTTGCTTTAGGTGGAGCCTGAGCTGGCTCAGGACAGCAGAGCAGGAGCTGTTGGAGAGAGAAGTGCAAAGGCAGAACCTCAGTGGGTGTGTTCATTTTCTCCACTGCTGTTCTGATGGTTGGATGATAAACTAGTAATAAACTGTTCTGATAATTTGGGAAGATTTGGAGTGTCAGCACTCTAGCTTTTGACCCAGTGATACCTGCTGCTTTCTTTTTTAACTAATTTTGTATCATTTGCATTGAGAGCAGTTTGAGAGGTGCACTCATGACTTGTTTTCCAGGTGATCACAGCCAGTTCCCCTGTGTGTGTCATGCACTAATGTTTGCACCCTCTTTTGCTGGGCTAAACCTCCTCTATAGAGGGTACAAAACCTTGCTGGAGTCTGAGCCTGTGAGTTACCCTAGCCCTGATAGAAATACAGGAGATGAGTAGAGGGTGAAACACTGCAGAGGGAATTGAGATGCTGTCAGAGCTATCAGTAACTCTCTGTATGTGCATACACCATTTGTATTGTGCAGGACTGTTCTTTCCTATAATTTAAAAAAGTGATTATAATCTTCCAGAAGGAAAACATTCAAGGCCTCTTCTGGTTTCTGTGTGTGGTTTGTTGGAATATCAGAGCAAAAATAAAGGAGGTAGACAGTGGTTCAGTATGGATTGAAGGAAGACTGGCTGGTGATGTGAAGATGAGGGATTGTATATGGTAGGGGGGAGAGAATGGGGTGAAAGATGGAGAGTGGGGTTCTTGAGGGTGAGGATAATACAGGAGAGAAGCAGGGAAGGAGCAGAATAATAGTAGGAGAAGGGTATGAAGGAAGGGGAAAACTGTCTTGGATAAGAAAGGGATGTTCCTGTATCTTGGAGGAGAAGTGACAGGTTGATTCTGTAGCTGAAATCCTGGTTCTGTAAAGTATCCAGACCATAAGCAAGACCTAACTTGCCTTTTCAAAAACTTGAATCCTGTTTTAAAACAAGCTGGTGACTGTATGGATCCAACTGATTCTCATTACTCATTTGCAGTATTCTGTTTCGTCTTAGACTGTAGCCTCAAGAGATGTGAGCAGGGGTGGGAGTATTATGAAACAAAGTAATTTGATTATTTGGGGTGGGGTAGAAGAGTGGCAGCAAATTGTTTAAAAGCACAGACAGATGAAAAGGAGACAGCTAATCTGGTTAAGAATAGCCACTATGGTTTTTGATATTGATTTCTTTCCACACTCTCTCTTTTAACCTTGTTTTCTTACAACTTTTGAAAACCCATCTTGAGCTATACTGAGCAAACAGAGGATATGGATAAAATAGCTTCCTTTCAAGAGGTGATTGAACTTCACTTTCAACTTACCACTAAATTTCTTATACCTTCTTCAATTTCTCGTAATTTCCATTGCAATAAAAACTCTTTAAGATACCAATTTTCTGCCTTTTACCCTAAAATGACCAGCTTTTACATGCTTGTTATGTCATGTGTTTACAATACATTTAATGCTAAAAGATTTATTTTTAGCTGGCTCAGTAAAATAGCTGGTTGCTGGAGTTGTTGTCATAGCAGCAATCTTAACAGATAGGCTGATCCTATTTAGCTTTTGCAGCCAACGAGCGGCCGTTAGGCAACAGTTTGACAGTTCTGCAGCATTTTTCTAAAGATGGAAATTGTGCTGGTGGTGGTGAATTTTTTTTGGCCTAACTTTAAAATATTTTTTTCTGTAGGTGTGTGGAGTTTGATTCAACATTTTCCCCTAACAACTTATGATAACTTTGAATACACAACATGTGAGATTCAGAATTTAAGTCTTAATTTGTAGGAGCTTGAAAATAAATTACATGGTGCAACATATTGCAAGCTGCTTTGATGATTTTTTTTTTTTTTTTTTTTTAAAGCCAGAAGTATTCTGAGAGAAAAATGCCAGACTAGAGAACAAGATTGTGCATCATTTATTCAGCAGTAATTTTAAGTCGTGGCAGACTGGGCAAATATTACTGAAGAATTTTGTGGGTTGTTTTTGATGAAATGCACTGCCTGGGTTAGATGATATCTTAGAATTTTAATAATCCCAATTCTTATTTTATTTTAGTATGAAGAGAAAAAGGTCCTTCTATACTGGCAGGCAAAGAATTAGTATTTTCAGATTAGGCTGTTAAATCAGACATACCCCTAAGTGTTCTTTGTAGCTCTAAGCTCTTACAGAAGTTCAGTTGCCTTCAGACATAGGTCTGAATGCAGTTCTGAGGTTGAAAGTGAATTTATTGCAAGGAATTTCTCCTGTCTGTAACTTCCAGTCAGATGGCATTGAACCTAAATTACTTTCAATTTCAGTGTGGCTGAGCAAAAGACTTACTCTCAAAACTCTCTTAAGTCTCTTATTAGACAGAGTAATTTTTAAAATAATATTGAAGTACTTTAGTTTAATGCTAAGAGATGGATTTGGGTGCCGTTGGCTTAGAGTGCTTCAAATAGGATTAAGAGTCAAAAAGTCTATTTAACCTTCCTATTTAACCTTCCTTTTTTTTGGTCCTTAAACATCACTTGTTAAAACATATTGCTACCATAGACTGTCATAGCAGGGGTGTGTGCTTACTAATTTCCAATTAATCAAGGCAACTTTTCTGAGACCTGCCCATTCTGGGTAGTTTTGGGGAATAGTTCAGCCCATTGCTTTCAGCTCCTGGTTCAAAGCCAGTTTCAGAATGGCAAAGGCACCTTCTTTACCTCTGGCTGGTATGGATTTGATGATATGCCACTGTTCTGACGACTAATGTAGAAAAATCTAACGAGGCAGAATCACCCAGCAGAGAAATGAAATACATATACCCACACACATTTTAATGTTCAAGTTACAATACAGCTTTTGAGTGCATTAAGGAGGTTGGTGATGCAAAAAAGCAGAGTTCTTGCTGTGGTCCCACCCCCAAACTCCTGCCTCTTCACCAGGGCAGGGGCTTTCCCTGGCTTCTGGTGTTCATCTTGGACAATTGGAAGAGTTTTCTCTGTGATGTCCAGCTGGGGTTTTGTCACAGGAGGACAGAACAGTTTCCCTGCTGTTCTGCAGCATCCCAGCGGCACCGAGTGAAAGGGAAGGGCAGCCTGAGAGCTGCACTCGGTTACCTGGGCTTGGGGATGAGTTTCTGTCCCTCACAATGTCTGTCTGTTTTGCTGTTTCAGGCAAAGTCGTGCATTTGTCATATGTGTGGTGCCCACCTGAACAGACTCCACTCTTGCCTCTACTGTGTCTTCTTTGGCTGTTTTACAAAGAAACATATTCACGAGCACGCGAAGACAAAGCGACACAATTTAGGTGAGTTCTCATCCCCATGGTGCTCGTCATCCTCTGTGTTACCCCTGTCCCTTCCAGGCCAGTAAAGTGATATTTTCTTGTACTCACCTCATTAGGCAGAGAGATCATTTTATTTGTGGTTTGAGTTAGTCTAGTCTTGGCATTATTCTAAACTTGGTTCTTAAACTTCCGTTGCATTGCTGTTAAGTTTATCTTCACAACTTAAAATTTCCTTAGTATCTTGGTATTTATGAATTAATGTCATATCTAAAAATGTAAGGAGGCAGAGTTTTGGGGTTTTTTTTTCCTAAGTGTTAAAAATACTGGGTTTGATGCCTGGAAGTAGAACATTTATTTCGGTAAACTTTTTTTTTCAGGAGGTCATGTTCTCTTCTTGCTGAGGGAAACACCCATCATTTCTATCACAAGGCTAATCAAGTAGCAATCAGAATTATTTAAACTGCTGAAGTTTGTGCAGGGGGGGCATTTCTTCATATTTCTCTGTTGGCTTCTTGTTTCTACTGAAATCAGTAACCTAAGTAGTAAGAAAAAAGTTTAATTCATATAGAGTACCTTTCCCTCAACAGTCTCAAAAATGCTGGTTTCGAGGCCAACAGGTTCTTCTGTTCTGTCAGCTTTGGTGCTATTTCATGTTCAAAACCAAAAGCCTTTAGTTTTGTTTCAGATTACCTATTGCTTATAGTTCAGAATATTTTTGATTTATAATACAAAATCCTAATCTAAATTCTATATTAAAATTCTTTTTTAAAATGGATGGATGTAATTTTTCTCCAAATAAAAATACATTCGTGATGGAGTGATATAAGAAACAGGGGGAAAAAAAGGCATAATTTCTTGGCATAAATTTCCTCTTGACCAGCATGGTCACCATCCCTAAATTTATTTATCCTAAGTGCTTATGGAACAAACTGTCTTTATTTTCCATGAAGACAGAGAAGCTCCAGAAGGCCAACAGTGCTGTGTAGTCCTGTGCTTAAGAAATGGGTGTGTAAGTTTACTATTTATGGAAAAGATTATTTAAACCAGCAGATTGTTATAGTTTCTTCCTCCATATGTGTCAAGAAAGAAAAAGATGAGGCTCAGTAGTGCTATAGTTTTAAGTTTGTAGATGTCTTGAAAAATAGAATACTGGAAAATAGCACTGAAAATTCCATCATGGTATGACTGAGAACCCTGGGACTGCTCAGCTCACAGGAGAGGCTCAGGGGAACCTCATGAATGGGTACAAAAACCTGAAAGAGGGATTAAAAAAAAGGTATTTTGGGCTGTTTCCAGTGGTGTCCAAGAGGCAGGGAGGACAAAGTGAAATGCAGGGGGTTCTGTCTGATTATCACATTACTGTGAGGGTGACTGAGGACTGGAACAAGTTGCCCTGAGAGGTTGTGGAGGGTCTATCCCCAGATATATTCAGAATCTCTCTGGACATGGGTCTGGGCAGCCTGGATGTTCTGGATGGCTCTGCTGGGGCTGGACAAGGTGACTTCAGAGGTCCCTGCCAACCTCAGCCATTCTTTAAAAACTGAAAATACCAGCCCAACCCTGTGTGACATCTTTTAATTGCTTTTTGCAGAGTGTGATCTCAAAGAGCTTTTAAAGTCAATTCATTAGCTGAAATTATTTTGGAATCTTTACCAACGCAGAACTGCAAATTATTTGAGGTAAACTCAAAGAATTTCTGGTAAAAGGGGTGTATGTGTATGTACAAAACAACCTTTTGTGCTAATACAAGTTTATGGCCACATTTAAGGTTTAAAAAATACTGTGCTAAATTGAGACTGTCAGCAGTATTTACCTGTTTATCTGTGGACACCTTGTAAACACTGTAATATTTTTACCACTAAATTCACCATATTTATGGAGAACCTTTTAAAAAAGCTTTATAATTGCGCACATTCTCAGCTGCTGTTTATGTATTTGGGAAGCTTAAACTCAAGTTATTTTTTGTGCAAGGTAGAACTTGGTGTTGTTTGCTGTAGTGAATTAATTTGTTTTCTTAATGGAAAACCAAAACTGGATGGAGGAGGGAGATTCTTAAAGATGCTCTTTCCTAAGGCCTGTTGTAGTTGCTGTCCTGGCACTAAACAATTAAGGCTATGCCAGATAAGGTACTTCCCAAAAGGAATAGCCTTTAGATAAAAAGGGCAAGAGTTAATTAAGCCAAAGCATGAATTACTTTACTGAATCATCCCAAAAAGGATTCTGCTGCAGCTAAATATAAATTACTTGATGCACAAATACACATAACGTGTGAAGATTGTGCAAGTGACTGCTTGATTTCTAGTTTTGGAGATTCCTTTCTCTGTCTTTTTTTTTTAAGGTATGTTTTGGTGTTTCATTTCCAGCTGCACGTGAAATGAGCTTTAAAAATATTTTTGCAGTTTTACTAGTGCTTTTGGTTGCTTTTCCTGCTGCAGTTTTAGTTGGGAAAATAACATCTGATAGGCAAAAACAAGTTAAGTGCTTTGAAATTTCAAAACGAAGAGGAATTATTTTAAAGCACTTGGTGACTTTTTGCTGAGCCAACATCAGTCTCCATGGAGACAGGCAGGAGCTGTACACTTAATCACAGTTGTAAGAAATACCATGGATTTCAGCTGTAACAGCTGTCTGAGCGTGGCAGGGATGTGTTTGCAGCTCTGTGCTGTGTCTTTCAGAAGGCTCCAGCATCATATTCCAGAGTGGTGTTAAATCCATCCCTTGCTATCTCTGCTTCCTTGAGCCTTCAAAATTAGGCACTCTCAGTCTGACTGCATGATACCTGTGCTCTTGGATCTGCCTCCCTGTTCAATGTATGTTAATAATGCTGTACTTAATTTAATGTATTCCTTGAGTTGTGGATGTGGGTGACAGGGAGGCGAGGTAAGATCCAGCTATAGGAGCTGCTTTTTAAAATCTCTGCATTGCTCAGTCTCTCGTCAGTCTCTCAAACAGTCTGATATTCCCACTGGGCTCTGTGTGTCTTTTGTGAGGAGTCATGAAATGGTGAGAGCAAAACTCTTACTGATCTTTTCTGGGATTTTTCATATTGTTGGTCCTTTCAGATGTTTCCTTTTCCCCACCTATAGGAACCTGAGCTATTTTTAACTTTTCTTATTGAAACTCTTGTATGATTCTCAGTATCATCATTATACTTCACTTCTCCAGTTCTAATGTGTCCATTTCTGGTGCCAACCCTTTGGATTAAGAGTTTCCTGTGCTAATGACTTGAATTCTTAGTTAATATTTCTATGACTTCTGTTTTGTGCTTCTTAACCTGCTATTCAACACAGAGCTGATATTGTTACTTGGGAGTTAAACTCAGAGACTCCAAGACTTCTTTTCTGAATGGTGTTACTTGTCTGCCTCTTCAGTGGTTGGAGTTTCACTCTTGGTGCTATTGTCTATTTGCTAAGTAACTTGAAATCCTTCTGAAGCTATTCTGATTATCCTAAATGAATATGTGCCATCAACATATTCTGTCATCTTCCTAAATAATCCTTCCAAATCAGGTTCAGCACCTGGGGAATCTGCTGGTGGGTTCTATCCTTGTAAAAATTGATGGTCTCTTCCTTATCTTTTCTACAGCTGCTCAATGAAGGAAAATACACAGTAACTTAGTCCCAGAGTAGCAGAAGCAGGAAGATGTCTGTGAACAGTAGCTCTAAAAGAGAAGAGAGGTTGGTACTATAAAGTTCATCTCAAAACTGTAGCAGTGAGTAATTGATCAGTTTCCTGATTGGCACTGAAAAATCCTGGACAGACACCAAGTGAAGTTTTAGTATTCTTTCTAAGTGAATATTTTCTGTTACACAATGTTGTTTTTTTTTAATAAACACATGCTCTTAGCTGCAGAAAAACCCACTGCTGTAGGGCTTAGGATAGTGTTACAGATGGCCATTCTGAGTTAGTTCAGTTATGGTATCAAAGCTTTGTGTAGAACTATTTATTTAAACTCCCTGCTGAGGAGCCAACTCCTGCATGCTCATGCTGTGCTTCTCTCTATTAGAGATGTACTTTTACCATCTCAACAGTGTCTCTGAAACAGCACCTCTGATGCAGGTTTTGGGTGAAGTCTTGATCTGCTCTGATACCTCATGCTGTAGCTCAAGAATTGAGGGAGGTGAATTAGCAGGAGTGAAGTTCAGTGGTTTAAAAATGAAGCAAGAAATAGTTGGAAGACTGAACTGTTATTCCATTTCTAGAGACACTGGCAAACAGTTCATTATGGAGTAGGTCCTGTTAAAGTACGTTCATTATTTATTAGATCACAAACTGTTTCTTGAGGAACTGTTTTCTTTAAGTATATGCTGATGTAAAATTCAGTCCAATAAATACACTTGTGGTGAGAGGAACTGGATGGGTGAGCCCAATAATGATGCTCATAGATTAAGTTGAGGCTTTTTGGTACAATTCAAAATCTACTTCCTGTAGAAAACAAATTACTGATTTTTTTCATCTGATTCAGAGGAAACATGATTGAAAGCTGATTTCTATACTGAAGTTGGTAAAAGGGAAGAACCTGGTTACTGCTGTTAGTGCATATCTGTCTGAAATCTAATATATAGAAACAGAACACTTCTGTCAAGGAATGACAGTAAAAGCAGTTTAATTTTCATTTTAGTTGGAAGGTATTCACTGTAGTGTTGATTCTGCCAGTTCTTTTTTAAACAGGAAAGATTTTCATTACACCCTATGTGAAAAGGGCAATTAAAGCTGCTCCCATCACAGTTTACTGCAGTGTTGGAGTAGCAGTTTGGTTTTTCTGTTCACATCCAGGCTCAGAAAGTGGTGGAAAAGGTCATCTGGGCATTTTACCAGCCTCTTGATTTTGAGTTCTAATGCTTTACTTGGTGGTGGTGTGGGGAAGTCTGAGGAGATGAAGGTGAATGGAAAACAGCACATAAACAGTGTTCTGTTTTGTCAGAGATGGATTGGGTCACATTAATATGCCTTCTTGATAACACAACTGATTTTCACAGAAAAAAAAGGAAATACACTGAACCTGACTCGTCTAGATCATGTAAAGGATTTGACATTTTGCCCCCTTGGAAATTATTACTTGAGGTAGAAGTGGCAAGGATCAATATGAGAATCATGGTGCATAACAGGCAGGATAAAGGGAAATTGATGATGAATGAACTAAAAGCAGAGTGGGACTTAACAGACTTAACGAGCAGAACCAGTCCTGGTTTACTGCTGTTTTCTAGTAAGTGAGAAGGAATTTTGTCTGTGTTTGAAATTCCTGATGGTCACAAAGTTCAGAGGTGTTACTTGTACTAAGGAGGACTGGGTGGCCCTGTGAATTAAATAACCTCAGTGACTCCAGCAAAAAAAATGAGGTGAAATTTGATAGCAGAAAGTACAAAATACTGTACTTCACCATAATATCTTTGTGATGCCAACTGGAGGATCATTGATTGGAAGATGAGGAAATGGAGGAAGGCATTTGGATGTACAGGTCAGGTGCAGGATATGACTTGAACTTCCAATATTCCCAATTGCCATTAATAATACTTGTTGCTCTGGGATGTATTGTGCAAAGTATTGCAGGGAAATCCTCATTTGCTTATGTGAGGCACATTCCAGCATGGCATTCCTATGCCTTAGCTCAAGCTTGGAGCCAGACTGGACTCATAAAGAGGCAGCAGGAAAGTTAATTGGAGCTGTCTTCTGCTGGGAGCTGCTCTGGAAGGTGCAGGTAGTGATGAGCTCCTGCCAGCCATCCCTCAAAAGCTCCTTTTGGTATCAGAAAGGACTCCTCAAGAGTTCTCTCTATACCTGGAATATTCTTATCCCTCAGAAAGTCAACTTGCTGATTTACCTGTGTACTGCCAGCTCTGGATGTCTGCTTGCCTCAGACCCAGCTACAAACTTCTGTGACTTCTGTGCAGTTCTGGATCTTGCTACTGCTTCTACTGAAAATAGTGTTTTTTATATAAGTCCCCACTGTTGTTCAGATGAGAATATGCAGATGAGTAGAAGCAGTTTGTATCACATCATGTGCAACAGCTCAAAATTTGGTGACTGTGATTTGGGTATTCTTCCCCCAGATTTCTGAAAAACCCCAGCAAGATAAAGTAAGAGAGTGTTTAACAATTTCTCTCCCTTAAGCTTGAATAATATTTTGTGGGATCCAGAAGAGGTGCTGTAGCAGGAGAATTTAATTCTTCTGTTTTCAAAGGTTTGCTGCAAAGAGGGGAATTGTGGAAGGTTGTAGAGTCAGAGGAGGGCAGGGAGAAGACTGACAAAAGATAAAATATATTTTAAGTATAGGAATGGTGCAGCCTCCTGTGCAGCATATTGGGACATGCACACATGTGTAGGTACCGTGTCTGTACAATCCATGTATTTCTGAATGAGGTCAAGGAACTGGAATTAATACTCCACTCTTAATAACTTAAAATAAAATGGTTTGACACACTGTGGTTCCTCTAAATTAACAATTTAAAGCATATTTTCTATCTAGATTCCATAGGGATACCATGGCTTTTTTTTTTACCTTATCTTTCCTGGCTTGGATTCATATGGAGTTGTAGGATGATATTCTAAACCATCACAGAGGGGCTGCCCATTTGGCTCCTGGTGTTAAGTGGTTTGCAGGATAGTATTGGATGCTTGCCATGTTTGGATTGCAGGCAAATGGAATTTAAACATTAAAATTCTAGATCTATATGGGGCCAATAGGCATCTTGGAGACTTCAGAGCCACAGAAAGAGTTCTCACCTGTTGGCTCCTGATCTGAAAAAAGAAGAAAAAGCAGCACTTAATGGAATACTATCCTGAGGAGAAGATACTGAATGTGAGAGGGAAGGACTATGACTATCATTTTTAATGTGGATTAAAAATTTTGGCAAAAGAAGGAAGCTTGGGGTTTGTTTTTGTTTGTATTTTTCCCTGACAGCAAATACCTGCAGTTCTCAATGGCTGGATCATCATTTAGCAAAAGTAGTCTCTTTCCCACCTCTTTTCCTCCCTCCTTATCAGTTCAGGAATTCTGACCTGTGGTGCAGATTCCAGGTGCCAGGAAATTGGGAGGAAGGCAATCAGATGCCTGCTTTGTGCTGATAGATCAGAGACAAGATCCAGTGGAGAACTGGCTGAAGTTTAACAAATCACTTCTTGGGAACCTGAGCCAATTACCTGGAATGGGTTTAATGATTAACACTCAAGGTGAGAAATCAGGGAGCACGGATTAGCTTTGGATGTTGGTTTAAAATGGTCTGAGAGAATTGCCAATTTAGCCTCCTTTATTACAGAAGTTGAAAAAAATGCAGGTTTCTTGCATAGAACACAGGGTGTGTTGATTTGAGATTGATAGTATGCCAGGACTGAGTCATAGAAATTCACACTGGAATTAATTTCAGCACAGGTAAAAACTGACCTGAATTCTGAGTTGCTGCTGGACATATTTTTTCTACTTGAGTGCACCCAGTGATCCAAGAGGGATGATACCAAAACATGATTCACAAATACCTCCTATCTGATGAATGATATTGAATATTATGGTGAAGTATCCCGTTTCCAGCTGAGCAAAGTCAGTCCTTTTCACCTGGATCTTTCAAAAACTGAACATCCAAGGTTTTTTACCTGAATGAGATGTGCATACTCTGGATGTGGCACACTTCCCTGCTTTTTGTTGTGTTCCCATCATCTCTGATCTCTAACATTTTCACAAGGACTTAAGTGGATATAGTTGGAAGAGTAAAGCACTTGGGCTTAAGTAGAACACTTTACTTGGCTCTCAGATGCAGTTTGAAGATTTTTTTACTGCCAGATTTAAACTTTCACTCCAGAGCTGTTGTTTTTTAAAACTTAGTGTTCCTTGCACCAGTAGATAAAGTTGTTGTCGTTCCTGCATGATCTTCTGTGCTACCTCCCTGTTTCTCCAGGCTGATGGTTTTCTTTTTAAATGAAAAATAAAATGTATTTTCATTCCTTTCTTGGGTTGCAGCTGCTTATAATTTTATATGTAAAGAGGTACGAGGAGATCCAACTTTTAAGAAAGGGAAGCTTGTTGTCATCACAGAAGGTATAAAAGCAAAGAAGAATGTTACATTCCAAGAGGTCTTTTTGTTATTAAATTGCTCTGCCTGTGATCAGGCATTTTGAATTCCTAAACCAGGAATCTAGATTGATCAAATTTAATAAACAGACATGGTGATTAATTTAAATTGCTTTTGGTTCTTTCTTATGAAAGAAAGAAGTAGATTTTTACTTACTGTATATCTTATTTTACCAGGGTAATACATTCTGGATATGTATTAAGCTAAAACTGAAGTTCACTGATTTTCTCCCTCTGTACCTTCCAGAGATAAGGGTTGGAGTAGTTCTAGGAAAAGCAGATCCTGGAAGTTGGGAGTAGCAGCCATTCCAGAGGAGCTCCCTAAGAGAGATGTTCATTGTGAGCAGTGTGGGGCATCCTGGCAGACCTGACAGTGGGTTAATCCAAACCACCTGGCCATTGTTCCTAAGTTGGTAGTTCACAAACTTTTTATGAATTTGAGGCCTTTTTGTTAGTGTTGTGATCCAAAATACCAACACAAATACCAGTGGTGAAATTTGCTACATGTGCATTCTCATGCTTTGTGGTCATTCCATGTTTTTTATGGAATTTTCTGGCCAGTTGTTTCAGTTTGGGGTAGAGCTTCATGGCACTTCAGTTTAAATCAAAAAAAGTTTAACCTAACAGTGAGATGAAATTTGTTTCATTCCTCCACAGTCCTTGAGGGAGAAGGTTTTGTGTGGACTTTGTCCTTTGGGTGTGGTGTAACTTCAGTCAGTGCTAAGGAATTGCTCGCTTGGAAAGAGTTTCTGTCAGTACAGCAGTCCCTTGAGTGATTCCTCTGTTCTTCACCTCAAGACAACCAGCATGAGAAAGTTTAAGTGTATTTCAAGGAAAAAATCAAATTACATTAACCTGAAACAATGAACTTCCAAACTTTCCTAGTGGATTCTTTTCCTGAGCAGCCATGCTCCAGCTCTGTGAGAAACTCCTGCCCTTCCTCCATGCTGTGGCCAGCTCTGTGTGGCTGCCTTGTCACTGGTGCTTGAGGTAATTTGTCCAAAACCCCTTGCAGTCATTAAAAAGACATTGGAAGTGTTGGCAAATGTACAACTGCATTGTTCCCATAAGTGTGCTGGAGAGAGGATATTTCCTCAAGAGTCCTTAATCAGGTGCTGGACAATTATGGCTTTAACTGCTGGTGTTTCTGTGAAACTTTCTGATCCCTTACACCAGGAATTCCTTCTGCTCTGAACAAGTGGTTTGTGGAAGGTGGTCTCTTGTTGGTTTAGATCTTGACATCTCTATTTCATTGCTCAGGCATGTAAATCCAGGAAGAAAGGAAAAATAAAGAATCCTTTGAGCATAGCTGTGCCCACACATTCTCATGGTAAATTGTAACTATTAGTGCTCACAGAGTCCTATTTATTCAACATTCTGCCAGCCCTGTTCTGTTATTTGGGGATCTGTTGATGGGATGTTTTAAAAGTATGTAGAGAACAATATTTGAGTTTGTGTTTTACGACCAATACTTTGGATTTTCAACAGCTTTTTTGTAGAAAACTGTGCAGAACTGGTAATGCAGTAAGTAATGGAGTAAATATTGTAGAACTCTAATACTCTCTAAGTTGTGATATACTACCCCCCCAGTTTCATAGTGTTTTATTACTGATCCTCTACCACAGCTCAGAGTCTTGTCTCTTTTGGGGTATTCTGCTACAGGAGTTTATTCAGCCCTCTGGGCATCAGGGTGAAATATTCTGGTGTTGGGACATTACACAAGGTAATGAAAATCCTGAGTTTGTGGCCTTACATGAGGTAACACAGTCCTTACCTTCTTCCACAAACTGAGTGTGGTCCAAACAGGCAAAACAGAAGAATGGAGCACATCAGCAAGAAAAAAAAACTGTTTAAAGTAATAGGGTTTATTGAATAATAGGAGAAGTAACAAACAATTGACATAATCATTGAAAAAGTGATTTTAAAAGAGAAGAAGGAAGAAGAAAACAGCTTGCAGTGAGTGGACTAAAGGAAAGGGACAGCAAGTTGTGAGGGGGTAGAGGCTGTGAAGGATGGAGGTGATGGGGTTAGAAAGGAACTTTACCAAAAAACCTCAGCAGAAGCACTGCCCCACTAACAGGGCAGCACAGAGACTTCACCTGTGTTTGCCTGCTGAGATCCATGGCAGAATTCCTGCTGCATGGCCTGTGGTTTGGCTTGTTGAGCACTTCAGAGTAATTCAGTGCTGTTCCTTGCAGGCCACCTAATGTGGTAATGGCTTCCTGTGTTTAAAGCAAGTTTCCATTGCAGTAAGACCATTCTAATAACGCTAGTTTTCTGGAAATAAAAGGAATTAAAAGCATAATAAATGAAAGCTCTACACTTGAGGAAGAAGGGTGATGTGTTTCTTAGCTGTTTGCTGGTGCAGATTGTGTTTTAGTAAAATTTGTTATGCCTACTGTTTTTTAACTTTCCTGTGGTTGTGACTTTTTTTTGTTACCTACGTACTGAAAATCAGCAGTTTACTATGATTACTTTGCACTTTTTCTGTGGTATATGTTGGAGTAAAATGACATTTCTCAGTTAGGTATCTATTTTGGTTCTTGGCTTTCTTTTGTTTAAGGTTGTGCAAGAAAAATATTTTTAACATTGGTCAGCGTTCATTTGTTTGTTCTGAAAGGGTGTGTGAAATGAAAAATTGAGACAGAAGTAACCTGTGGAATAAACTACCCTGGAAAACTTTTCCCCTGGAGAAAGAGCTTTGAATCTGCAGTGCTCTCTTCTGTTTGAGCCTTCTTTTGGATTTTAACTAGGTGCTTTCTGAATATTTTAATGGCCTTGAAGAGAAATTGCTGAAGTCTTAGGAAAAGACAGTTCAAACTCATATATGAACTCTTACAGGGCTGGTTCTGTGTGTGTTGTAGTCAGTTACTGTCCTGATGCCTCTGGGTAACTGAGGTGTCTGAAAGGTGAATTGTGGATTACAAACAGCTTGAAGGCAGCTGATGCTTTGTTGTCCTGCACAGTTTTCTTGCTGTGCCAGAAGCAACTGAATAACTCACACTGAAAGTGGAAAAATGTCTGCGTTTTTCTCTTTTT
>VXBI01005906.1:131316-147044 GCA_013397375.1 Toxostoma redivivum | reverse complement strand
TTTTTTTTTTTTTTTCCCCTTCCAGATTCTAAGGTACAGATTTTTCTTCTTTTGTGGACTGCTCAGAAGAAGGAGTGCCTGACTTGGAAGCCTGCTTTAAAATGCCTTCTGGTTTATGAACTCACATCTTTTTTCCTCCTCCCCAACTTCCCTTCTGTTTTGCAGCCATAGACCTTTTGTATGGGGGTATATACTGCTTTATGTGTCAAGATTACATATACGACAAAGACATGGAACAAATTGCCAAAGAAGAACAACGAAAAGCTTGGAAATTACAAGGTTTGGTTTTCCTGCCTGAATTTCTTGTTTCTGTTTTTAATCATACCTGTCCCTCCCATTTGTTCAGTGGCAAAAAAACACTAAGGGGAAGAAAGAGCTCTTTAGAGAGAGTAGTTCAGGCCATGGGAGAGAGATGTTAGTTCTTGCTTTCCAGGAGTCAGACTGTGAATTTAACACGTGCGCCACACCTAATTGTAGCAAAAATAGTTTATTTTTAATTGCAAAAATATTATAGAAATATCTAATATTAGTCCTGCAAAACTTGCATATATCAAAAGTTAGATCTGTATTAGGTAGAGAATGAAACAGTCTGCTCCTTTAGGCTTATTTACGTGATACAGGCAATAAATTTGTTCCCCTCACATGAAATGCCACCCTTGTGTGTGATTTTTTTTTTTTAACTTTTTTTTTTAAATAGATCATTCCAGCTTACTTACACACCTGTGCTTTCGTGGTACACGCACAGTATCTATGTAGAAATATTTACACACAAATATATGTACACACATTTGTTTTATTCAGTTTGCTTTCCCTAATTTTTTCTTTTTTAGCCTTCACCCCAACAGTGGTTTCTCACTACCAGTGTACAATGACAGGTAAGAGGCGTGGGCTGGCGACGCACCTCACTAACAAGCGTCCCTTTGCTGATTATCCTGCCATTTTAGACATGAATCACAGTTAAGAATGCCAGTTTTATCGTGCAAATCATTTTCCTCTTGTTTGGATATGTTCCAATGATTGAATAATTGCAGCAGACTTGATTTCATATGCCCTTTCCTTGATAGAATTCCTCCAAGACAAACCTTTTCTATTTTTTTTATTGTGTTTGGTTTGTTTTTTTTTTTTTTTGGTTTGGAAAGGAAATATCATTTATTCTAAACTGAGTAGTTTGTAAGCATCAGTTTTAAAAGCTTATCATCTTCCATTTACAGTGGCCTCTGGGGGGTATGTTTTCTTAAAGTGGGAAAGTCTGTATTTGAAGACAGATGACTTCTGTCTAGTAATGTCTCTTCCGGAATCCATGGCATCCTGTTTCAATGTGACAGCCTTAGTCAGGGCTGATATGACTTCAAACCATTCTTAACCTCATTTCCAATTTTAAAAATAGCAGCTAACATCTTATTAACAAGAGCTTTTCTGCTGGCTCAAAAGATAGCTGCCTTCACTTGGTTCCTACTACAGATCCCAGTCTGCTTCCTGCTTCTTCCCTGTTTGAGGGAAGGGAGTCAAAGGAAAGAAGGATAGTGAGTCCTGGAACAAGGAGATACGCCTCAAAATGTCTCAGCACAAAGCACTGGTTTTCAAAGCAAGATAAAATGGGAATATGTTTAAAAATCGTTCATTCAAGCTCTGCACTTATTCTGGAAACTCCTTCAATCTGTGTTTGCAGCTGATTAATTTGGTGCCCCAACAACATAACAGCTCTTCTACAGAATAATGAAGAGGAAACCTCCCCCAGTTCCTTGCTTTTAAATATGCAGACTTAAATAGTAATTT
This sequence comes from Toxostoma redivivum, assembly GCA_013397375.1. NCBI lineage: Eukaryota > Metazoa > Chordata > Aves > Passeriformes > Mimidae > Toxostoma > Toxostoma redivivum. Next base: position 145,268 of record VXBI01005906.1, on the reverse strand, counting down.
CTTAGTTGTGTTGTCCTTACAAGTTGATACATTTGTTCCTTGTGGATTGAGATGCAGCCACTTTGTCTTGCCCTGGACATCAGCCTGTTTGTATTCCAGGGATTGTTCCTCTGGTCGTCTTGGCCCACAGAGTTGTGCAGAGGAGGTTGAAGAATCACCCAGAGGAACTGCCAGGCAGGAAGTCTCTGTACTGATTGACTAATGAATTGAACATTAAATATATATACACACACAAAAATCCATATTTGTATGAATATGCACATTGCATCTTCTGTCCCTGGAGAACTAATCTGTAGTGACGGGTGAAGACAGAAAATCTAGGAATAGACAACAACACTAAATGACTGGAATCTGCAATGTAGACTTTTTTTTTTCTTTTAAGTCATGGCATAGGTTCTTTTTTATGTCTTCTTATTATGAAACTATTTGTTTCCTCAAAAATTTATCTAAGGAATGAGAAATGTACATGGGAGAAATAATGGAGAATTATGTCTGGTTTTTTCCTTCTCTCTCCATTGTTCCAATCCATGTGCTCCCTCCCTCTTGTTATATGAACGATCCCTTCTTGCTCCAAATTGAATGTCAAGAGGAGCACAAACCCCAAACTCAGTGCCTTGGGTTTATGTTGCTACCACAGAGTTAATTTACTTCAGATCTTGTTGCCAACTTAAAGAACTTCAGAAGTGAATCCAGTCTGCAGAAACTGATTGGCTTAAAAACTGAAGGGTAAATGCAGTGCATTTTCAAATTTCTCTCCATAGTGCTTGAAGGGTGTTAGTTCATAATTTAATAGATGCTCACATAACAACATGATGCCTGGAGGAAAAAGAACTTTAAGAAAACCCCCAAATATCATGAGATGCATTTCATACTCCTGTAGTATTAACTCCCAGTGTGCTGAGTTCCCCAGTCCAGCTGTAGTTCAGGGTTATCTGATGTAACTCTGAACAAGTTACAACTTGGCCAGTATTTTTTCCTTTGGTATTGAATATTAATAACAAGGGAGGTGAGAATACACAGAGCCCTTCATTTTAATTACTGTCTGAATTTTTGGGAGGGGAAAAATTGGAAATTTGTTGAAGTTTAGCAATGTAAACAAGTGATTGAAAAGTTGTGACTTTTATAAACTAGAGCTGTCGTTGCCTTTTCCTTCACTCATCCCTATGCCCTGATGAATTCTCTGAGAAATGCCAATTTGAGTATTTCACCCAGTAAAATAATTTCTTAGATGGAGATTTCATATGCTGACTTGAATCTCTGGCTATTTTTTAGCAGCATTTTAAAAACGACTAATTTTCACTTCTCTAACACTACTTTCCTTTAATTGTAAATAGTGACCTGTGCATGGTTTGCAAATCTTTGTTTCAGGTAGTTTATATTGGAGTTTTTGGCATGCTTGTGAGTGTTATTAAACCTTTTTATTAAACCTCTTTCCTTCTTTGTCTTTGGGTTTTTTTTGTTGTTGTTTTTAGTTTTTAAACATCAAACCATTCCTTAAAAATGGCTCTGACTTTTCCAAATTTTCAAGAGTAATATAACCTCAGCATTCCTGCTAAGTTATATAGCTGGAACAGAACACGTTTTAATTTCTGTGTCTGACTTAACTTGCGCTCCTTCTAAAGAAAGGCTTCTGCAAGAACGTTTCTGTCTGGTTTGCTCTGTTTGTGGCATTAATTGCACATGGTTTTTTGTTTCTTTCAATTTCTTTTTAATTGAACAAATATTTGATTCACCCAGAATCCTTAAAAATAATCCAGTCTGTCATGTTTAACCTTACTTAGAGTTGCTCTTGTGACATGCTTTGGTCCCCATCCTCTACAGCATTTAAATTATATAATTATATCTAGATCTATATAAATATATATGAATAGTGCTGCTGATATACGTGGAGCTATTGCATGCCTAAAGTGCACATGTGTTTCCAGGTATGAATTTTGTTGTGTTTGACTTAAACCAGGATTTAAACATATCCAAAGGGGTATTTTTAAATTATTATCAGGGGTTCATCACAGTGCCTGTGTTTGGCCATGTTTTAACTGCAGTGAACCCAAACACAGGAATTTACAGCTGCACAATGCAATTGCTGCTACTAACACAGTGTTACCAATGAATTTATATCAATTCCTAAGGGAGCATTACAAATATGACCAGGGTTGCTGAAGACATCCAGTGCCAAACCCGTTGGAAGGCAATGTTCCATCCTCTGTGAAGTGTCCATCTGTGTGTCTCCAAAGGGTCTCTGCAGACGTGCAGTGTGTCCAAAGCATTGCAGCTGTGTTATCAGTCTCAGTCATTCCCTGCCTTTTCTGTTTTCCTGGGTGTGTAGCTTGATGCTGGACCTTGGATAAAGGAAAGGGATTCTGGTATTATTCCTTAAGCTCCTTGCATAATCTGTTGTTGATTCAAATAAAGTGAGAGATGGGTGTATTTGTGTAAATAAGAATTCTCCAGACCTTGAGAATCCAAAAATGAGACCTTCTATTACTAGAACCTGGAGGGTCAGTAGTAACTATGAATTGAACATTTTGGGAGGGTAGCTTCTGACAAGCATAGCTATTTCTGAAAATGAAGATCAAAGAGCTATTAAAATTTAATGTATATTATGCAGAATGTGTAAGCCTCCAGCTATATTTTTCTACTATCCTTTTCATATGTATGATCTATAATTTATTTTCTATAGCAAAGCGTTGCTTCTACTCCATGCATTCTGTGAAAAATAACTCTTAATTGACTTTAATTCTCAGTTTTAGAATAGACTGCTTGCCATCTTATAATTCTTTATTTTTAATGCCGAGATGCCTTTGTGACTCACAATAATTGACCTTGCACAGCAATTTCTGTGCTACACAGAAAGCTGCAGCAGTATTGAGCTGGTCAGCACGTGAGTCTTCACTGTTGTGTTTTCCTTGTATCAGGTTTACACTGAACACAGCTCTTGTGCTGATTTCAAATCTGCTCTCCATATTACTGACCTGACTCATTTCTACTGCACTTTCCTTGGAGCAAAAGAAATTTACTGGAAATGCAGTGTTGGTCTTCAAAGAGAATAATAACAGTTTTTAGCTCATGAGAAAGGGTAGTTTAATATTTGGAAGTTTTGGCTGGTTGGTAGAGGGAGGGTGGTGTTTAAACCTACTACTAATTTCATTTTTAGGTAACCTTAGATATGTCAGCAAAGTGAATGTCAAAAATTAAAACTTGTCTAATCCTGCATTAATGGTACAAGGAGAGGTCATTACATTCTATGTAATGGCATATCCTAAGACATGTAGTAGCTGTTTGTATATTGAATTATTAAATTCTGCTGTTCTCTAAAGACTATCTGTCCATTAAGGTGGATCTGTTAGGATTTATTTAATGACTTGTCAGGTTCATCAGTGCTGGTTCTGTCATTTAACCTCCTCTGAGCACAAAGAAATGTATTTTTGAGTAATAGCAAGTTTATTCTTGTGCTGGAATTTTTTTTTTTTAACTGAAAGGAGGATTATAATCCAATAATGGAAAGTTTATTGGCCTAGCTGTTCTTTATAAGTAAAGAAAATCCCTTTCTTTTCTTATGCTAGATCTTCTTTGTTGGAAAATTTGATGAAACCTTTCTGAACCATATTTTTTGAGAAGGGATAAAAAGCAATCAGTGTCCTGAAGTTGTGCATAAATTGAATCTAACCTAATGGACAGCATGTTGAAAGTTTTGACTGGAACAGAATTTTTAATCCTTTTACTAAAGAACTTCCTGAAACTTTGTTTTCATCTGCTTAGGCATTGGAGAGAAGTATTCAACATGGGAGCCGACCAAGAGAGAGTTAGAATTGCTACGACACAACCCCAAGCGAAGAAAAATAACCACAAACTGCACCATAGGTGAGTTCCAGAAATCCTTTCTGGAGCCAAATTGTCACTGATTTGTGTATTCAAAATTCTGTGTTGTTTTTCCATTGTTAATTGTAGTGGATTTCTGTAAGCTTTAGTATAACAAAATCAGTTTATTTTACACTACCTTTTCCTCGCTGTGGAAGGAGATGTGCTCTGTCACTTCAGGTGCTGCTGATGGTTGAGCTGTGTAACAGCTATAAAACACAATCCTTCTTTTGACAATATGCTTGTAATGAGAAATCACTGATATTATCTCAACTCTGTCTTCTTCAGAGATCCCGTGCAGGGATGTGAAGGGAAATCCTGTTGTTGGTGTATCCTTAACCAAAGCAGTCTGCTGGTAAATCTGGTTTAGCAGAAGCAGCACATTACTACTTCATGTTTTACACTCTAAATGGGATCTCCTCGATTTCATATGAGCTCTGAAAAGTGATTTTATTTCTCCAGTGGTGTCAAATAGCAGGTGTGAAATGCATCTCAAAGGTTTAATACTTAAGAGTTCACTGGTCTGGAGCAAAGAATTCTCTGAAATGTGGGCATCTGCTTCTGGCTGGACAGTATTTGGGTAAAGGTGATAAAAATTGTCCATTTTTTTTCCCTGCTGATTTAGGTTGGGGTAGCAGGGGGTTAAATTAGCTCCCTAACAAGTTCTAATTAGGATTATCAGGCATTTTCCTACGCTGTTAAATGCACAGTAACATTTTAATGGTGAAGGTTGGACATAATGGTTAATAGTACAAGGTTGGAGGTGTAGCCATAGACATTGCAAGTAGGAAACTGAATTTTTTTCCACAAATTTAAAGCTCTGTACTGTTTCATGGAACATGTCACGCTTTCAGCATGTTTGCATTTGTCAAAATACACTGAACATTCTTTCTAAATCTTTCTAATGTCATGTTTCTAATACAGTAAGTCATTTAATCTGAAGTATGTGTATGTTTATTTGGAAAAAATGGACTGAGAAGCACAGAGTAATTTGAAAATGTATATAAAATGGTAATTCTAAAGAAAGGACCTATGTTTTTGCAATCGTGGGACAGGGAAGACAGTTGGAAAAACATCTGGACTTTGGAAACTTCAAGCAGCCTAGGAAAAATTAACTAAGCAAAGATTGCTTGCATCATGTTCACATAGGGATTTGTGTTCTGAGAAACTCCAGTATATTTTGTAAAGAATGTTACAAATTACTAAAGATAATAGAGTTGGGGAGGGGGAAGAAGTTAGATAGAATTTTGAAGGTTACCATGACCTTTGTGAAGAATTGAAGCACATTTCAGTGTTTCTCTTTGCAATGAGAAGGAATGCTCTGCTTGCTCTTGGAGAATTTTAAATCTTTCAGGCTCTTTAAAAAGGCCATGTCTGGTTGTGTGAAATCTCCTCCACGGCTGCCTGGGCGGGGGAGCTCCAGGAACACGGGGACAAGGGAATGACTGATCTCTTCACTTCTGCAGGCCTCCTTTTAAGAGTTTCTCCTACTGAGCCCTGGAGCTGCCTGTGTGCTGAGATTTAGAAAGGAAAGAAAAAAAATCAAAGCACCCAGGAGACATAATGCAGTTTTGGGCTGCAGTTAAAAGCAGAAGACTTGCTTTCTTTCACAAAAATGCATTGGGGGTTTAGCTCAAGGAAGAAAAGATCTGCCATTGTCCTTGAGCCTTTTCTTTTCACCTAACCTGCTGCTAAATATAAATCTGCTTCAGAGTCTTTTTGCCTTCCCTCCCCTCACTTTGACTTGTCTGTTTGCAGTTTCAGATCAGTGAAAAGCCTATTTGCAGACTGAAATGCTGCAGTAGCTGGACATTTTCGTTTCTCTCTTTTTCTAATACTCAATTCTTTTGACATCAGGTGTTTTACCAATCCCATAGCAGATATTAGTCAATCCAGTTTATCTTCTGAGGTCAGTAAATGGCTCAGGGAATAGGCATGATGTCCAGTTTTATTGGTTCTGGAAATGAAAATGATGCTGATAACCATCTCTGATAGGCGCTGCACATCTGTTGAGCACTTCTGTTTACACAAGAGTCTGTTAAAACATAACCAGCTGCCTTTCATGCATAGAATGCTCTTGTCAAAGCTGTTTTAAAAGGAAGGCCAGAGGGAGGTTTGTGGCTTTCTGTTCTACCCCCAGAGATCCACGGATATCACCTGAGTGTTGAACGTTTTGCTGCTCTTCCACGACCTGGAATGGTGGTTGTGCCAACACTTGATTCAACATTTGTGTAAGAAAGTGTATGAGTGTTATAACTAAAATACATGGGACAACAGACTGAAACCTGGCAAGGATGGTCATAACTTGTATTGAAGGATTTGCATATGATTTTGAGCCCTGATAATAAAATACATTAAACTTGATGTTCTTTGTATCTAAAACACACTTAGGTGGTACGTTATGTTTGTTGCAGTTGCCTGTCACATCTGTATTACGTGCATGACACTCATTTAGGTGGATGTTTACTCTATGGCTGAACATTCTGGGTACATGAAGGGAATTTTTTTATCCCAGATTTGTAGCAATCTCATGCTTCTCAAAACAGCTGGATGTGTCTGCTGCTTTCTGAGCTGTTTGAACTTTTGTACAGCTGCAGGATCTTTTGTCTTTGATCAGCACCATGAATTAAAACTGAAGAATACTCAGACATGAGATGAATATCTTATAATGGAGACTTGAACTGGTAGTTCACTAAAGGAAATAATGTGCAAAACTCACAGCTTTTGAATTTTCTACTTGGGTGACAATTTGAAAGCCATTGAAGAAGGAACTTCTTGTTCACATCCTCAGAAAAATGAGAAAAAATACTTTACAGAAATCCATAAATTTTCCTTGGTTCTCTTTAAAATGCTGTGTGTTTTCATCTCATAGATACTTCTTCCAGCTAGTAAGAAGATAGTGCAGGTAGCTTGACTTGAATATCTATATTGCATTGAGCAAATTGCTCTTGAAATGAGAGCTCACACTGGGCACTGCTGCAGGCTGTGGAAACTGTGCTGATTCTTGTCTCTTGGGATGTACAGGGTTGTTCCCAATGTTGCACATAAGCACCTTCAAAGTGACTTGGAACACACTGTTAACCAAGTGGAAACGTTGAGTTGTCTTACAGGCAAAAAGCCATGATGAGAAATCCTTGCAGTGTGGATTTGATGTGGGACATGGCATGTTCTGGTGTCCTGACTTGACATTGTGATGGAGTTTCTGTACTTCAGGAGATTCAGGAGGAATGTCACGTCCACTCAGACCATAAAGGTGCTCTGTGGAAGCAGTGTCAGCTCAAGACATTCTCAGACCTTGTTCTACCTCAAACACTTGCATGCTGGTTTTTTTCATTGTGTTGCCACAGCTTTTTCCACAGATCAGGCTGAAGGGGTGACATATTGTGGGGAACATAGAAATTTCCCAAGTTATTTTATGTTGCTCTCAGCAGCAGGACTGAGTAGTGTCCTGGACTACTCAATATTTGTAGAAATGCTCCTCTTGATTTTGGGTTGAAACTGATGTTTCAAGTATCCCATAAACACAAAAACTTTTACATGGAAAAATTAGGTAAGACTTAACAGCTATTATATTAGATTCCAACATTGTAACAGAAAATATAATTTTTTCTGTCTCCTCTTGTCTGTAAAGTGGCCTCCCTCTGCAAGGGAGGGAAGGGACGAAGCTCCACATTCACAAGCAAATTATTTGTTAGGGGGTTGAACTAGAAGTGATACAATATCTTTTGGGAACTATTTTCCCAGCTCATCTTGCTCTGCTGTCATTAATACCCCCAGCAGATCCGTTCTCCTGAGTATATGAAATATTAGCTTGGGATCAGCTGCTCTCTGATTAGCATGTGAAGTGACTTAGTGGCTAAAGATGGGTGTATTAACAATAGGAAGAATTAGACTCCCAATGCACATGGGTAATTAGCAGGAGCCACCCGGGATCCCATTTGCAGTGTTGCAAAAAGGCAGAGGGGAGACAAACCTTTCCAGCAGACTGAGCAAATCCTCTTCACCAGGAGTGATGGGATGGAGAGGTGGCAAAACCAAAAGTGCCTGGGAGTAGCAGGTGGGTTTTGCAGCTGCAGTGCTGAGCTGCCTGATGGGCCAAAGAGCAGCCTGAGTGCAATAAATATTGCAGCAGAACTCCTGTGTGAAGGTAGCAAGGGAAGAAGAACAGTGACCTGGAAAAGATTTCTGGTTCTCTAGACAAGCTACCAGATACATTTTTGCCTCTCTAACTTGGAAGTGTTGAAGGCTGCATTAGTACTCAGATGTTTTTTGTGAATGTGCCAGCGCTCAGGTGCACTTTTTCTCTTTGGATGATACTTAAGGTAGCTCAAGTGGAAAAGTGGAATGAAAAATATGGTTTGGTACAGCACCACATCTTTAGCTGTGACTTTAAATTTAAATTACTGATTTGTAAGCAGTAATACTTTGATATGTGAAGCTATGCCTGCACAAAGTGCATCCTGAATAGAAATCTCTGATTCTTAAATTCTTTTAGATTGCTGTGTGATGAAGGAAAGAAAAAACACCTTTAAGACTGCTCAGGTGAATGTTTCCTCTTTGGCTTTATTTGTATTAACTTCATTATTAAAATGGTTTTCTTGATGAAAAATTGTTTCTTAAAAGGTTGGATGGGAAAAATAAAAAAATTATACCTTCATATCAATAGAGAGAGAGCCTTCTGTTCCTGTTTTACTTTGTCACGAGCTTAGCCTGTCTGACCATTGGACTCAGTTGTGTAATACATTTCTTAGCTCTAAAATTGATAAAGTTGATCCTAAAAATTAAAAAGCCCTCTCCGCTCAAAGCTCCCAGGGAATTCTAAGAAAAAAAATAGAGGGATGTGAATATTTTAAGAATTCTAAAACACAAGTAGTGATTTACTCTGAGGTTTGTAGAGCTGTACTTTCAGAAAGTCTTGTTAGACTTCCTAAACTTAGCTCTTTATCAATACAAAACAAAAGCTTTCTTCTGCAAAAGGCTTTGTGAAGAGGAATTCCAGATTGGATGCTTCAGTTGCCTTTTTGTGTATTGACTGTCTGGAAACTTGTCACCTGCTTTTCCAAAGTTGGTGCCAGAAAGCAATTTGCATCACTGCAGTAATGTCACTGTGTGTGGTTTATCTGCACAGCAGTTGATTGAGTTATCTGTGTTTTAATTGTTCTTGGGTAAGATTAGGAACATCTGAGTTATCAGTGAAGTCCCTGCAACATTTTCCTCCTTGGAGTGAGCAAACTTTTGTTGTAGAAACTTTTGTTAGACAAAAATCAGTCAACATCTGAAGAGTTTACTGGTGGACAGCACTACCTCAGAATACCATGTTGCCAGCAGGCCAGCTCCAATGAAGAATGAGGGGGGTTCTGATCTTGTTACCTCAATATTTGTTTGAATTTTAGACTCTCTTTCAGGAAGATCAGGAGCTGATGTCAGTGTATGAGGTGTCCTGTTGATGTTTTCATTTCACATCAGCTAAAACCCCTGCAGACTGTACAAAGTTAAAACTACTTTTATATAAAATCCACAGATTGCAGTTGGGATTGAATTTTTCTCTTATCCTGTCTTGGAAAATTGCCATTCCTATTACTTGCATAGAAAATACTTTAATTTTGTAACTCTAGGTGGCTCTTGGGGATTGGAGACAAAGGAAGATACCCTGTGTGTGTTTGCACTGATGCCTGGGGAATGATGCCTGGAGCACAATGGGAAATTCCTTAGAAGACAAGGTTCTTGATCCAGGGCTTGGATCATGTTCCAAACTTCTAACTCAAACCTGATTTTCCTGCTCTGGACTTTTTAGAAGTAGATCCATGGTTGTTACTGATCCAGACACATTATTTTTAGTTTACAGACAGTGTTTCAATTTGATTTTCCTGAACTGTGCTCTGCACTTTTTCAGGTGAAACTTCATCATTTAAATCCAGCTGGATAAAAGCACCAAAAAAAGCCCTTCTTTTTTCCCCCTCAGATTTCAAGTGTCAAATGTTTGCTGACTCAATTATTTGTCTCATCTCTTTCTCTAAGGGTAGCTAATTTTTTCCTGTACTGTGTTTTCTTCACTAAGTCATTATATAACTTCAGTATGCAGTCAAAACAGCAGCCTTTCAATGAAACATGCAGCATCTTTGTCATCTGTTTGAATGGGTTTTTGTGTGAATCTGAATTTTCTTACCAAGGATAACCCAACAGCAGTACTTAGCCAGAATCTGCTTATGGCCCTCTGAAGAGATACCCTATTTAGATGAGGTATTCGTTGTTACAGGTAAGGAAGTTGAGAATTAGCCCATGGATCTGGAGTGGTTATAGACAAGTGCCTGTGGTCATGGACAGAGATGTGTCCTTAGCATGAGAAGGTTCATTTTCTTACTAATAAATCATAGAATCACAGAATGAGTTGGTTTGGAAGGGGCCTTAAAGCTCATCCAGTTCCACCTCCTGCCATGGGCAGAGACACTTTCCACTATCCCAGGCTGTGCCAAGCCCTGTCCTGGCCACTTCCAGGGATGGGACATCCATAGATGTCTCTGGCCAACAATCTGAAATAAACCTTGATTTACAACTGTATTTTCACCTGATTAACTCAGTGTCAGCACAGCAAGCGTGGTGTTTTCAACAAGGCCAGTCATCCCCATCTCAGTTTTGTTCTTTTGTGGATTGCTTTTGGATTATATTTACTCTGACCTTCCATTCTGCTCTTTCCTATCTGTTCCAGAGTTGGCTTTGTGTGGCCAGAAGGTAGATACAGTATATACTGAAAGCAGGAATGTGCATAAACAGCATGTGGCATGGTTTGTGTGTTGTGGATTGTTGGATGAGCTCTGTGCCAGTTCATCAACAATAATTTGTGCATATTAATATATTTGGATGCATTTAATTTCATTGGCGCTTAGCCTGCTCCTTAAGTTATTAATTTGTGAAATCTGTTTGAAGGAAGGGTAAAAACTTGTAGGCAGCATATGGTGTGATATTGGGGGGAAAGGACGGCTGCGGGTGTGAATTTTATTTTGTCAGTTTGGTGGGAGTACCTCTTGTTCTTTACGGGTGCCATCTGCACAGGGCTCTCTCTGCAAGGCTTGTGCTCTGTGCAGAGCACACAGGAGCTCGCTGAGCTTTTAACTTTGGTGCTTTGGGGGAGGGCAAAAAGAATATTTTATTCTGTGCCACCTTTTGAAGTGTTTTGTTTTGTATGAAGGTTTTCTTTTGCCAGAGGAAAACACCTTGAAGGGTCTGTAACTTAACTGGCTGTTAAAGGCCAGTGTCATAAAGCTCTGAATCCATTATCCAGGCATTTTCACAAACATAATTCCTGTTCTTTGCCTGCTACTGTTACTTTTTTGATGTTGGGTGTCTTCTGTCTACTCTCCCTGACCTTCCAGCAATTATGAGAATAATTATTTTCATGCTCTGGTTCTTAGGACTTCAGTGTCTTGAACTTCACTTTATAAGGTGTCTGAGGAGGGCAGCTCCTGGTTGCTTTGAGAGCTTCTCCATAGCTTTATTCAACTTTAAATTTGTTCAGCTTTGTATATCTGAGTATACAACGAGCACCACAGTTGAGAGGTCTCTGTCTTCAGGAGTAAACTAAGGCATTTTGTGCAGTGCATATTCTTAACTGTGACATTTCATGTTGTTCTTTCTGCTTTTCAGGAATAGGTGCCTTTTTCTTTCTGAAGCTCTTGTTGTGACATCCTTCCACATCTCTAGTGGAAGATGTCCCTGCCAGGTTGGAATTAGGAGAACTTTAAGCTTCCTTCCAACCCAAACCACTCCAAGATTCTGTGATTCTGTCTTTCTCCTCCAGCCAATTGATCTTCATATTTTCAGATATGATGCTTTGATATTTAGTAATGAATTTGATTATGTGGTTATTTCCAGTGACATATATGAAAGATGTTTTCTTCATTCCCCAATGTTTTCTCAATGCTTAGAGATCCTGACAGACATTGGATCAGGTTGAAGCACAACAGGCAGAATTTGTTCAGTGGGTCTTGATATGCCAGGACAGGAATTCAGAAAAGTTTGGTTTAAGTTCTGCTGCAGAACTTAATGTCTTTTTCTGCTTTTTTCATTTCAGCCAAGAGAATCAAACAGGGAAATGGTTGCTGTGGGTGATTACATGCTATGTAGGTTTCTGGATTTGAGAACATGCTGCATTGGTTTCTTCCTGACACCTGAGAGAGAAAAACAATTTCACAATGCAGATGGTCAATAAAAATGCTGAAATACAAAATTACAGATATAAAAACTGACATTTTCCATGACCTTTAAAGAAAAAAAAAAAGAAAAGCCTTTATTTTCAAGGTGCTCCTGGGTCTTCATCTTGTGAGATGATTTACCAAAAGGTTCCAAACTACTCTTGAACAATGCAGAGATCCTTTCCTTTAACTCCCCTTTTCCTCTCCCCCATATTTATTTTAAACTTAAACTTGCTGTGGGAGACAGTAAATTCATATAGATAGAGAAAACCAGTGATAACCCAGATCTTGGACAAGTTGTCTTCTCCCTCATTTTGGGAGCTTTTGTAAGGCTGTTGCTGTTTGCAGTATTATATTTATTTTAATTCAGAAGCTCTAGCATTAGGGGAGCTTATCTGTAGGTTTTACTGTGTGTGTATCTTCCATATTAATGTTGTTGCAGTTCTTAAACTTGGACTTACTTTGTTTACAAAGATGAGACTGGAACACTTCAGAATACAAGAGGCATCAGGGAATATTGCAGACTCTCATAACTGAAGAGATTTAAGAGCAATTCAGAGAAACATTTGTCAGGAATAATACAGATACTGTTAATTCTGAATTGAGGTATAAGGACAGATCAGGTGACATCTCAAGAACTTCTACAGCTGTTTCCTGTGATTTTAGTGGAAGATTCAATGCACTTTTTAGTGGCTTGGTCAAAACCCCTCATTTTCTGTTTTGGAAACACGTTTCTTAATTTAAATTCAGAGGGAAGAGATACTTGCAGTCCCTTGTCTTACTTGAAACAGCTTCTCTATTTACACAGGCCATATGAAAAATTAACCTTAAGGGGTTTGTTTGTTTGTATTGCCAGATATTTTAGGAATGCTGACTCATTTTACCAAGCTGAGGGTGTGCACACAGGAGCCAATTGCCACCAAATCAGGAGAACTTAAAGGACATCAAGTGCTCCTGTCCTGTGTGCTTGGTCTTAATCTGGGCATGCAGCCACTGCAAAATAGTCACAGGCTGTAACCTCACAGCCCACACCATCCAGAGAGGTCACTTGCCTTGTGTGAAGTGCTCTAGGCCTGGAGAAACAGGAATAAAACCAATCCTAACTGCTCAGTATCCCTCCAGAGAATCACTGCTGAACACACACAGCAACCCCAGGAAATGAAATCACAGGGAGTGTGCCCTAAGGCAAGGAATGAGAACTCATCTGGGCAGTGGAAAAGCTCCTGTTTTGGCATCATCAATTTGGGAATTGGCTCAAAGATATAAATGTTGGAAGTATAGAGAGTACTTTGTGTGTCTGGCACACTGTGAGCACTCAGGAGTAATTTCTGGCTTGGAGGTTTCATCTGTGCAATAATAATACAAAATGATACACTTTGTGTTGGATCATACTCTTGGTAACTTGTTTGATGTGTTTGCTCCAAGGATGTCACTTGCCCTTAGGTTCTTGCAGCAATATGTGTCCGAGTAGGATGTGTGGCAAGGCCAAGCTGTTGCTCTGGGGAAGGATCTGTAGTAAAGCCATGTTTAATAGTCATTGCTTAGAGATGTCATTTTCCTCCTAAATCTGGCAAAGAGCAACCTTTCTTGAATCTTATCTCCACTTGTTGCTGGTTATTTCTATGTCATTGCTAGAAGTTCTTTAAATAAGCCACAAACACATATCTCCTATGCTGAACCCTGGGTCCAGTCTTGTGTCAATGTTATGCAGTTGATTTTAATTGAAGGTGCAGCACAATACAATGATTCCATTCAGCTCCTCCACAATTGATTTTAAACCTTCTTGATAGCTGCAAACTTAAATTTTCCTTGATACACAGTAGCATGTGTGACACAAAGGTAATGAACCAAAATACCAGACCCAGGCAATCTCTTTGCATTATCCTGGGACTCTTTTTTTTTTTT
>VXBI01005906.1:77141-131273 GCA_013397375.1 Toxostoma redivivum | reverse complement strand
TTTTTTTTTTTTTTTTTTGCAATACTAAATGGAGAGAATGATGCATTGAGCCACGAATGCAAAAGCCCATGCACAGAATACCTATGTAGTCTAAAAATAACATTGAGGAGAGTTAGCAGCCCTCATTCCAGCAGCAGCTGTTACCTGTTCTCCATCCTTGCCTCAGTGGCAGCAGGGCAGGTAATTTTGGTTTCCAGAACTGTGAGGTCGAGTAGGGATGCAGGAATGAGGGATGTTCACTGCTCAGCCGGTGGCTTTTAGACACCTGCCTGTACTGGGAGTTTGTTACAGGAGAGGGTGAGGGGTGGCTGGTTTTGGGAGGCACTGGCAGTCCCTACATCTCTGTCTTGTTCTGGCACTGTCTGTGTGAGCTGGGTGAAGCTGCTCAGAGGTCAGAGACTCACTGCTGTGTGCAGGGGGTGGGTTCAGCCTTTCTGTGACACCACTTTTGCAGTGGGCATCAGGTGGGCTGAGCTGTTGTGTGGCAATGCCCTCACCCCCTCCCCAGGTCTGTGTGCTTTGTGCCAGGCTGTAATACCAGTCCGAATGGCTGAGCAGTCTCAGGGTGAGAAACAGGGAAGGGCATCAAAGATCTCTCCTGAGTCAGGTGCACAGGGCTGACAGAGCTGCCTTTGGAACTGCTCCAACAACTCAGAGTCCCAAACTCCCTCATTGCAATGTTTTCTAACTGAGACAATTATTTTTAATATCTAATTAAATTTTACTTCTTGTGAGCTCAGTCTTTTTTTATTATAGTTTTGGTAGGTCACAGGAGTTAATTACAGTCCTCATTGTTGTGGCCTGTAACATGCTTGAAAATTGTCAGCCTGGCTGTTCCTCCACCAACACTATCTGGTTTTAATTAATTAACTCAACCAGTGGATTCTTCAGTTGTTTCTCCAGTCTCAAATATTAATTCCATAGAAATTTTTACTCATGTTCTTTACTTTGCATAATTTCTTTTTAAAATTGGTGCTCAATTCCAGACATCATGCAGCTGAGATTTACCTGTCACCTGAGCAGAATGACCTGCAGGCCTTCGTGTTTTCCTGTTAAGCTCCAAAATGCTGTTTGTAGAAGAACTACAGCTCAAGATTAACTTGTTGAGGCTGAGTTACTGTAGCCATTGGTCCTTTTTTTGTGTTTGTCCACTTAATTTTTCCTTATTTCCTACTTCACAATTGTTTTTATTGAATTTAATTGATTTCAGATAGTTTCTCCCCTTTAACAAGTTGCTCTTGAGTTGTTTTGTCTTCCAATTCCATTTGCACTGTCCTGATGTGGTTTGTCCCCTCTCTGAGTTTGTATTATGTGATGTCACTGAAGCTGTTGAATAAGAATAGTGAAAGCAATCAATTCCCTGTTAACTAAGAGGGGTAGGGACAAACTAAATGCTGGAAAAACATTATTGGTGTTTCAGTAAGTGCTGTTGTTTCCATGTGGTGTGGATGAACTAAATCCTCATCATAGATGTGCTAGAAAATACATTTTTATAGTCTGCTGCTGAACTGCTGCAAATCTCACTGTGGATCTATCCTGGCAATGGAATGTAGGTGGGTTGTTGCCATTTGGTAACTTTTCATGGGTTCATGGTTATTTTAATGGAGAAAAAGAATAAAAACATTGACTTTTGAATGGCAATTCTAACACAACATAAAGAATAAATCTGGAAAGTCTTCTTGGAATGCTGAGGTCACTGCAAAACTGCCCAGTTGCACACAAATATGCCAGAAATTATCCAAAAAAAGACTTGAATTTGCCCTATGAGCTTGAATAAAGTATTTGAATATGCTTTTAAGTGTTGAATTTAAGTCAAAACACATAAGGTGAGATTTTTCTTACAGACTGGGAAATAGGAACAACTGTGTTGTTCTGTTTATTTTGAACCACTTAAAATCTGGAAGGTGTGAAATTAACTCCTCTTTAGAAAAACAAAACCACCCTTGGTCAGGAATGATTACCTTAGGAAAAGTAAGTACAGGCACCTGGTGGAGGTGCCAGCCTGCATTCAGTGCATGGGACACATTCCCCTTCTGGGTTTGGGCTGGAAGTTGCTCAGGTAGAGAGGGAATGGTGTCTGGATCACTCCTTTGGGCTGACTCAGCCGGTTTTGCCTCGGGGCAGAGCTGTGGTAGCAGTGAAACAGGTCAGTAATGAGGATGAATGCCACCAGCTCTGTACAGGAGTGACACACCAAGACTGAGAACTTGGGGGTTTGATGGTTCAGCTTTATAAATAGTCCTTGTCTTCTGGTGCTGCTGATACATCCAGGGAGGAATAATGATTATATTGTTTTCTCTCCACAGTTAATGATTTTGCAATCCATGTGCCACACATGGCATATTCTTCTTCCCTCCGGTGTAGCAGCTTCTGTAGTTGGACTCCAGGGTTCTCAACTGGAAACTAACTCATGGACAGTTTCCTTTTGTACACATAAGCAAATTTTTTGCTATTGAGCAATCTGTTACTTCAATAGCAATGGAAAAAATGCAATGATCCAGAATCTTTTAGCTGGAAATGGGAAAGTTAAAGATGGGATTTCATTTTAAATTCAAATATTTCTTTTTCCTATGATGACTTTTTTCTTTTCCATTCCAGAAGGCCTTTTCTGATTTATTTGCCTTTCTGCTGTGTAGGAGTAGCTAAACCTGTAGGTTTTGGTGCAGTGCACAATGCAGTGTATCTAAAATAGTCCTATAATTTACTTTCTCTCTGTTTAGAGGAGTTATTCTTCATAGTCTTATGGTGACTGCTTCTGGATGCTGTGTCTTCTGTATTATCATGGCTTTTAGATGAAGGGGCTGTTTTTTATTTGATTCTTGTCAGTGACAAATGAATATACTTGCTTATAGTTAAAACAGGAAAAAGAAATCCAAATTTTTATAACAATATTATCTAAATACATCGTCCTCTGTCATCCTCTCAGCCTCCCAAAACTGCAGGATACAACATGGCCTGTGAGTTTTGATGTGCACACACATTTATATTCTATTCAAGAGATATTTTTAGATAATGGAGTGATACAGTGAAATATTCATGTATAGAATATATATGTATTGCAGATCTTGTTTTCTTAATTAAGATGTATTGCTCTAGAACTCCATTCTGACTTGTGATTTAAAAGTTCAGCTTAAAAGTTGGGTAGAGCAGAAAAGTGAGTGAGGCTCTCCGGGTTGTACCTGTTGGTGATAGAATAGCTCAGGGGGTGGGAGATGAGTGGTGGTGATACAGCTCAGGGAAGGTGGTTTGTTTCCAAAGGGATTTCCAAAGTGACTCAAACTGAGCAGGGACTGACCTGGCTGCCCTGAATAGCTGGAGGAGTCAAGTCAGAAAAATAAAAAGAGGGAGCATCATGAGCATGTTTTCACCTGGTTCAGCAGTAACCCAGCAAGGGAAGATTATTGCCCTGAGTGTTCATCTTCACTTCTTTGATCTGTCATGTAACCCCTTGCTTGGTGTTGCTGTCAAAACTACTCTATTGTAAAAAAGATCTACTGATGAAGCAATGTGAATCAATGAATATTTTCTTCTTCCTCTTCTAGATAATTTATTTTTTTGGGGTAAATTGCATATTCTGTGTTTTCTTGAAGTAGTTGAATTGTTCAATTAGTTTTTAGATCACACGTTTGAAGTTTCTTCATTTAATTTTGCTGTGGCAAAAGTTTCTGTAGCTTTTTCTTAAACAGTTGTCAAAACAATTTAATATCCAAATGTGTTATTGGTACGGTTGTAAAAAATGTTCTCTAAAACCTGCTGAAGAAAAAGTTCTAATTCATTTGACTCTGTGTTCCTGCTTCTGTAGTTACTGTGGGTTTCAGTCCCTGAGAAAAGATGTTTAGCTGAAATGTTGGAGAATAAATTCACCAAAAGTGCATGGTTGGGGTTTTTTTGATCACTCACGTGATCATCGGTGTCACAGAATGAGTTTTCCTGTGTAGACTTGTAATTTCACATATCTGTATACTGCTGCTTTCTGAAAGGAGTATTTTTGTATTAACATTTCAAAAGGGATTAGCTTTGGAAAATAATTGCTGTCACTAACCCCATTAGCAAAACTGCTGCTTTGGCACACAGGTGGAACAGCAGCTCTGGGTCTGACTGGGCCAATGTTTTTGGCAGCTCCATTCAGGTCATCTGTGATATGTTCTACACATGAAACTTGAGAGCTGAGAGAGAATTTGGGTGTAATTTTAGGTGCTAGGGCAGTCCTCTCTTGAAATACTCTCAGAAAGATGCTCTTAAATGTTATTTCCAGTTCCTGTTGGATGAACATAGGATGAAGATCCAAAATTATTTTAGAAATCTTCATTGCTGTGCTACACTGTTTGTTTCCAAGTGTGATGTTGAACTGTCTTTAAATATTTCAGTGAGCTCTTCCTCAGCTTGCACTGACTTATGACAGTGTCTGATGGAGCTGCAGGGAAGCGTCAACACCAGATGGGGGACTGGGTGTAAGGGACAAAGATTGCTCTAAGGTGTTGCCAACCTGTGCTTCATGAAGAAGGGATCTCAGGCTGGCTCTGCTGCAGTGCATCTGAATGATCTCCTGGTTGTCTCACCAAGGTGCATTGTCCAGTGACTGCTGCTCTTCCTTCCAGAGCCTTCATTCCACTAAATCCCAGGTTTCTGCATGGGAACATTTGTTCAGACTGGTTTGTTTGCTTTCTTTCCAGTCCCAGCCCAAAGCCTGGGTTTAGAGGCAAACAGAACCTCCTCCATGAGGGCAAGATTGTGTTTTCTGTATTTTCTATTCATGTGTGGTCCTCTCATTTCCCTGCTTCCCCACCTCTTAATTGTCATAGAGTTGCATTTCATGGAGAAGTGGAATTTCCTTACCTTGTTTTGGATTTTTCATCTCCCCTGCATGGGTGGACTGGCAGAACCAGTGTTCTGGATCTCAACTGCTGTTGCCCAGTGTTGCAGATCTATTACTTTGAGCATTGGAAGACCAGAACCCATTCTGGAAGAAGATGGAAGAACTGAAGCTGACAAAGGTAAGCCAGCCAGAACCCAGTCTTGAGACCAAATGTACAAAGAATTTCCCAGATTGGTTTCCCTGTGCTCAAGGCATTGCAAAAGCAGATTTCTTGCTTTTGCTTATGCCCTGCCTGCCCAGCTTTTGGCAGAATGAGAGTAGAGTCTGTATTCTATGCATGATGATTAAAGGTTATTTCCTTCTTTTATGATTATACTATATATGACAATTTTGTCTTGACAGCAACGTTAATTTATTCCAATATTTACAATTGTAAGGTTCAGAGCTAAAACTGTTTTTCCTGTGAAGTACATTTACCACAACAGCACACATCCATGTGTACAAAATACTAAGTGTCTCACAGGTTGCCCTTGCTCATTTCAGAAACAATTCATAAGAAACAAAAATAAAGACAATGCTATGAACCACAGCAGAAGTTTGCAAAGTACCAGAGCTTTATTATTAGTTGAGGTTGAAGCCTGCTGGCAATCCTTAGACTCTGACACTGTGCTCTGATTAGAGCCTGGTGGAAACCACTGTTGGTGCTCTAGCAGAAATGGAGTGCTGCATGTGAGGTTTTGGCACATTATTTTTCTGTTAATTTATGACCCACATGTTGCAATGCTTGACTGTTCCAGCAAAACCTTGCCAGGCTTTATTAAAGGGGAGGGAAGAATAGGTGTGGCAGGCACAAAGCTTTTACATTCTCAATATGTTATTGACCAGAGTGCTGTACAGGCTTTAATTTTTAGCTGTTTTTCTTTCCAACAAAACTCATTATTCCCCATAAAAGTTAAGCACAAGAGGATGTGTTGTTCTGAGTTCTGTCAGCTCTTTAGTTTACCTACATCAAATTCTAATGTTATTCAATGTGCTGCAATTCCTTATGCAGTACCTGAGCTGTAGTTCCTCATACCTGTTTCATTTCAAACACCAGTTTAAGAGACTGTACAGCAGCTGCAGTCATTGCTCCCACAAGGATAAGGTTGATGTGTGCTCCTTCCCTTTTTCCCTTTTCAACTGAGTAAGTTCTCATGTTTTGCTACAAATCACCATTTTCTGATTTTTATTGAGGTTTGGAGTATTCACATTTCAGCCTTGTCTGTTTTGCAGGTTGCTTTGTCTGGGTTCATTCAAGTGAAGTCCCAGCACATGAATCACTCCATATAGATCCATGAAAAACTGACACCAAAGACCAAGCAAGCAGAGTAAACCAAGAGCCTTCTGAGTTTGATGCCTGTAACTGTCTCCTGGTGGCAACTTTGAGGAAGATTTGATTCTTGTGGTCATAGGGAAAGACAGTCCAGCCACAGGCATGTAAAAAATGGTGTTTAATAAATGATTCCAAAAAGCTGCCTTTATGTGTTTGCTTTTGTGACTGCTCTATTAGACACCAAAAAGCACTAGCAGGAATCTCTAGATTTACTACTGGTTTTCCTCTAGTTTTCTGTGCTGAACAGGCTGGCTTTGAAATCTGGTGCTAACCAGAGAGAGAAATAGGGAGAGACTCTTCTGCTTCTCAAAATACCCTGCATGTCAGGGAGCCTTCCAGCCTCCTGTGAGCACAGCCTGTGATTTAAATAACCCAGTCAATTTTAAATGGCAGAAAACGAGGGGAGAGGTAAGCAAGAGGTACCAAAACGTTTCTCCACTTGCACAGCACGAACCCCCTCCTGTTGTGACATTGTTTGCAGAGACACAGACTGGGGATTGAAATAGGATTGTGGACCAAGCTGAAGCATCACACAGTATTTCAAGCTGCTCCAACAAATTAACTATTTAACACTCTGCTAATGTTGTGCACACACTTATTGCCTCCCAGCATGAAAATCAAGCAAATAATTGCAACAAGCTTCTGCCCAGTAGAAGTCACTGTACTATAATGAGAAACTGTCCTGTGAGTAAACAGAAGGTACAGGGAAGCTGTTGGAAGCAGGGTGATGTTGCTTTAGATAAACAGGAAAAAAAAATTCAGGAGTGCCTTCAGCTCCGGGTGCAGTTCAAGCTGGTGTGGTGCCGGCTCTCCTCGGTACCATAGCAACTGGACCACACCCCCTGGTGCTGCAGGATGCTAAAGAGCCCTTGGAGCACTATCTGCTGTACTGCACGGGAACTGCACCACTTCTCATTAGCACAGCACTGCCAGCTGAGAGGGTTTTTCATCCCATGGAATGACAAGGAAATTGTTCGTTCTCTATCCAGTAATCCTGTGTTTTCTTTCAATGTTTCTGTAGTAATCCTGTTTTTATTGCAGAAGAGGACTATGTTGATTTTAAATCAATACCAGAGTAGTATCTGTTGGGGCATTTTATCTCGTTTCAAAGTAAGTTGTTAATTAAAAATAAGCATTCTTGGCCACCTGATGCTCTTCTTGTATAGTGCTCCTGTATGGTGGTATTATGTTAACATTTTGGAAGAATACTCAAGGATTTGAGCATGTTTTTCTTCTCACTTAGACTTTGCAAATGACTGAAAAGCTTTCCCCACTCCTAACCTCTCTTCTGTTGTGCAACAAAAGAGCTTTCCTTTAAGCATCTTGGTTTCCAAGCACAAGGAATCGTCTCTGGGCATTACTGAACGTTTGACTTAAGGTGTGATGAATCCTCTTATGCCAAGTTGAATTTTTTGATGTATGCTGTAGATTAATGTTTACCTAAAACAAGTGTGGAATTAATGTTGTTCAGAGTTTCTTTTTTAAAGTTGTTCTGTTCAGATCTTGGGTTTTATGCAAAATCTTCTAAGTCTGCACTGGATGTCACAGCCTGACTTGGTTTGTCAGGGCTGTTTCCTTTGCTGCCTGTCTTAGAAAGATGATGATTATAACAGTACAAAAACCTTATTCTGGCTTCATGACCTGCATGGGGGAAAACTTTTTAAATAATCTGAAATCTTACTCACTGATTTATTTAAATGTATCGGTTTCTTACTGTACTGACTTACCAATTGTTATATTTGTTATATTTGCACTTTGGTATCAATCTTGGGGAGGGACATGTTTTGGTGATATGTGGCACAACAGCCATTGCAAAATAATGGTATTGGTGTTGCTGAATTTTTAGGTTTCCTTATTTCTTAGAATTTAAGAAATCCTAGTGTAGTTCAGAAAGCTTCTGCAGCTTCTTGTGACTTGAGTACAAAAGTACCAATACCCTCCCTAAAGCAGTATAAAACTGTATTTGGAGCTCTGCATGGAATACAGTAAATCCATAGCAATATTGTGAAAACTATATAAAAATGCAAATCGACTACTTTTTAAACTTGATAATGCTTATGCATCCCCTCCCCCTTTCTGTCTTTATAGGTCTACGAGGGCTAATCAATCTTGGGAACACATGTTTTATGAACTGTATTGTCCAGGCACTTACCCACACTCCACTGCTGCGAGATTTCTTCCTCTCCGACAGGCACAAATGTGAAATGCAAAGCCCCAGCTCATGTCTGGTCTGTGAAATGTCTACGCTCTTTCAGGAGGTGAGTGCTGTTTGCCACAAAGCATCACCTTGTTACAGATGCTGTTTCTTACCCCAAAAGGAATTGTGTTCTATTTGCAAATATAAAGGGAATGCAAGTCATGTTTCCCCTCAAAATGTAGTAAAATAGAGCAATAAAGATTGAGACCTCACTGTCAAAAATACCCAGCTGCTTAAAAGAAAACTGATGGCTTTTAAGTCCCATTCTGAAGTCACCTTTGTTTAGGCAAAGCTGGTATTGGAAATAATTACAGTGCTGCCTGTTCTTCTGAGACTGATCTGAGAGTCCTTAGTTTTAAAGCTGAATGTGTGCTTTAATTAAAGGTGCAAGTTGTAACTGGAAAAATATGTCATGAGCTCTTTGGGTGATAATGGGAGTGAGAATAAAGCATTAGTATATATCCTTGTGGTTTAAGGTACTGGATTATGTCTGTATGAATATTTTAAGGATCTCAATTCAGTGCTTGCTCACCAGCAGAAACATCTTTTCTGTGCAAACCCAGCAAGGGCCAGGAAGGAGGATAAAGAGAAGTGAAAGTGTTGCTACAGTTTGTGTCTTTCCTGTACAAACTGCACTTCTTTCCTTTTCCCACTAAGGGAACTTGCTTTGTGTCCTTACTGTAGGTCTGATCTGTGCTGTATGAGGCACAGGCTTTTCCTTAATAAATAGTCAAAGAGCTTTATTATCTGTGTTAATTCCATGTCAGTATTGAAAGGATTGTGGGTGGACATGGGTTCCTAGTTTTAAGATGTCTTTCACAAACCCAGTTCTGTGCCTTTCCCTCAGTGGTAGATCTGCTTTCTTGGTAAGTAAAATAAAACCAACCAAAAAAACCAGCAAGAGCTGTAGTGTACATACTGTCATGGAGCATTTAAAATTGCTGGAGATGTCTGTACACAGAGCAGGTTTTCTGTGGATGTGCTGTCATGGAAGTTCATTCTGACAGGGATCAATCTAAAATAGCTTTACCTTTATCTTGTGATTTTCAATTTGATTTTACTCCTGTGCCTTTTTCACCAGAGATGATTCTTTTTGGTCACTGCAGGTGAGCTAAACATATATAGAAGAAAGTAAAGCCCCCTTAGTTCTTCCAGTATAAAGTTGTTTTCTGCTCATACTCAAGACTTCTGAGGATTTGCCACATTTCATGCTGCTTATCAATCATCAGCTGTATGTTACAATTCTTATTTTTTGTTCTATGTTTCAGTTGCTCCTGAGTCTGTCAGGAAAGGAGGTGAAAACAAAAGGCAGGCAGACCAATAGGTAGCAGCTGTAGGATTATTGAAACCAGATGTACAGTGAAGTGGGGAAATACCACAATGCCTAGATAAAAAAATCAGTCATGAAATAGAAATACTAGTTTCTGTACACTGTTAATACAGAAACCTATTTGCTTATTTAAAGGCAGAGAACTGTTAAACTCTTGATATCCTTTCATTAAATAGTGATACAAAGTCTCATGCCGATGAACATCACCAGACTCTATTTACACATGCATTTTTTAAAAAAATCTCTTGGGAAAGGGGAAATGAGTGTTACATTACAGATTGAGAGGCTGCAGGAAAGATCAAGATTCTCTAGGTAATGATTTTTGTTTCCATTTTTGTATGTGGAGCCCTGTTGATGGCTCAGGATGCCTTTTGCTCTACTGTGAGCATGGAACAAAGAGCAGGCTGTTATCCAGAATGGGGCTTAAATGCAGTATTTGTTTTAGTTTCAATTGTAACCAAGTTTAATTTCACACACAACTTTGAGAAGCTCAGCCTTCATTTTCAAATCAAAATTGATGCCTACACTTGCATTAGTTCCATTAATTAAATGTTCTGCAACATGAGGGTGTATGGATGAGGGAACAGCCATGTCTGTGACACCAGACTGTGCAGACAGCAACAGTCCCTGTCCTTATTTCGCATGAAATACTGCAGCCATGTGCTGTGGGAGGACACAGAAAGTGACTCAACCTCCTTGAAGTAAAACTGGAGCTTAATCCTCCTAAGCAAAGCTGTTGGGTCTGTAACCAACTCGGTATATTTTAACTCACAAGCAGTAAATACCTTGTTGTGCTTATGGCTCTGTCAGCACCCATTGCACAGTTCTGTTCCCAGTGAGTTTTCATTTCTCTGCATTCAGAATTAAAATGAAAATCTTTCATTTTTTGGAGCAGACTGATTATGTTTCATGTCCCAGCTCTGTGCAATGATTGTAGTGAAGATTCTGTCACTGCCTTTGCAGAGCTGAGGTCTGAGTGAGGGAAGGCAAACCAGGAGATCTCAGTGCTATGGTTAAGAATTCCTCTGTAATTGAATTACCAGGGAAACTTTGATTCACGTTCTGTCTTGTTTCTGCATAGCTTTCCCACCGGGATTAACTGGTGTGGTTATCCCAAAGCATTTTACCCAGGGACAAACAATCAGGGCAAGGGTTAATTTCATCTCCCCTCCACCCTTTTTTCTGAAGGTGTGATCTTAGGCAAATGGAATGCCAGGGGATCTGGTGAGTGCCTGAGTGGGAGCTCTCCAGGAGAAAAAGTGAGACTGTTTTGAACATTAAATAAAACTTACTGTATATAAATAAGCAGGTTTTGCTCTTTTGCCTCTTAAACAGAAGTTACCCATCTCACTTTATTTCTTTTTTTGTTTAAGATCATGTAGTTATATAGGTTGAGTGATTTCTCTGTGATAAATAGGAAACTACAAAGTTCTTCCACCTTGAAGTAGGTTGGTGGTGAGTAATGACTATCAGATGGTTCTCAGGACTGAGGTGGTTTTTTCCTGGTAGCTTTTCTGGCAGACAAACCAAGCATTGAGCTCTGCTTGTTTTAAAAATATCTCACTGCATCAATTAACATTCTTATTTGTGCTACATGAAACCTATTTCTCAATAGAATCATGACATGACTTACACTGCATAAGAAAAGGAATGAAAAGGATTTGGGAGTAACAGATAGTGGTGAAGCTGGATGGAGGGAAGATAGAGCACACAGAATTCATTCATTGAGCCTTTTGGCTAAAAGGGTTGGTGCACTCCTTTTTAACTACTGGTGTTTGTGTTATAGTTTTGTTTCACCAATGAAAATGAATTTCAGGATGGTCCACACCCTGAGGTTTATCTAAATCCATTTTAGAATGACCACTCAGGAAGGCAGGATTAGATCTGTGACTGGAATACTGGGAATACCTGGGAGTAGAGAAGAATGCACTGCATCCACTCAGAGATGGAAGGAACAAAACCTTCCTTTTTCCCATCATTACTCATCCTCATGAGCCTACCACAGTGCACAGCACAAGCTTGGGAAGAGTCGAGAAGTGAGAGCCAAGAAGGAAAAGGAGATGATTTATGGCTTTGGTATCTGAAGATGCTACTGTTGAAGTGACTTATGCATAAAATAAGCTGAAAGAAACGTGCAAGAGGAGAAAAATGTATTTAAGACTTTTTACATAGACAGAAGCCTTGCATTTAGTCATGGAAAATACAGAGTTTATGCTGATTTAATAAAACCTTTTCCCTGAAATAAATGTAGAACATACAAAGTTCCTGCAAGCAAAATGTATTTTGTGATTCTTTGAGCCCTTGTTCTTTGGGAAACTTCCAGTAGGTGTTCTATTGCATGTATTCCATGTATTGCCCACTCCTTTCATCCATTGTAAATTGCCACAAAATTTAAAGTCTTTACTGATAACCAATTTCCAAGAGGAGTTTTTGACTTCTTAAATTGGACTTGAACCTGGTACAGGATTTCTGCCTAGAAACTCGTAATTACAAAGCTCAGAGACTGTTTAGTGGATACATGTGCAGGATAAATCAAATTTATCTGTTTATTCACATAATTGAGAAACTTCTGTGCATGGTTTTGGCAGGAGGAGGAGAAAGAAGTACAGATGTATAGTACAGTGGAGTCTTGTTTTGTTTTAAAACCTCACTAGTATCTGTACAGTTTTGGTAACAATAATGCAAATTACAAGGCCTTTAGTTTTCTAAATCCCCTATAGATTCTTTCTAGAATGCAACAGCAAGTGTTTTAAGTGGAAAAACAAAATTACTTTTACTTGGGCTGTGTGTAAGAATGGAGGCTTTGAATCCTGGTTGGTTTGTTCCTTTCTCCCCCCCTCCCTTTTTTTTTCCTGGAACAGCAATTAAGAAGTGTATTACCCAGCACTTTGAAATTAGTCAAACTAGTTGTCTCCAATATAAACAACTGATACTGCTGAATTTAAAACAAATTTAAACAAAAAAAAAGTTTAAATTATGCTTGGAATGGTTGTGCCTTTAAAGTGTTTTAAAGGTGACTTGCAAATACATAATTGTTTATATTTTCACACTTCAGTGAAAAGGTTGGAATAAGACTTTACATGGGCTCTTTTCCTTTCTTGTGGATTGGAACAGCCCTGATAGGCTGCTCTTCCCAGCAGCAAGGAAATGTCAGAGATGGGATGGATGTTTTATACATTCCAGTCAAAATATTGTTATTGAATGTGCTCAGATTCTTTGTTTTATTTAATATTTATTTGAGCAGTGAAGCTTTTCCCCCACCCCACATTCTTACCAGGCAGGTTTCTAGTTTTTTTGTGTGATAATAGTTAATAATTTGCTAAAGCTTCCTGTCAGATCCTTCTCATCCTACTGAGGCAGCAGAGAATGCAAAATCTGCTGGCAGGTCTTGTGTCTGCAGTGGAGTAATTACATGGAGTGCTGGTGGTTAAAATGACCGGAGAGCTCTGGGACTAATTGTAAGGAGTGACAGAACAGGGAAGTTTTATTGCTGCAGTTCCCTGAATTATGTTGAGCAGCAGCTGCATCAGCAGATTTCAATTACCACACTCCTGCTCCAGTCCCTCGGTGTCATCCTTGTTGGCATCAGAGTTAACTATTGATCTTTGTATTTATAGGAGCATTTTGTGGTGTTTGGCTGCAGAGGTGCAGCTTCTTGTTTGGGAAGAGAGGAGCTTGTGAGGAAGAAATTTCTATGGGAGGAAATAAAATCATGTAGAAAACCCTACCAATATGAGGAGTAGATGAAGATTGTGCTGCCTTTTGCCAGCCTGTCCCTTAAAATACAGTATTTTCTCTCGACAGGTTTGTAGCA
Organism: Toxostoma redivivum; assembly: GCA_013397375.1. Classification (NCBI taxonomy): domain Eukaryota; kingdom Metazoa; phylum Chordata; class Aves; order Passeriformes; family Mimidae; genus Toxostoma; species Toxostoma redivivum. Next base: position 117,744 of record VXBI01005906.1, on the reverse strand, counting down.
CAGTTCTTGGACTTACATAAAATGTTCAGAGACTGTGCAGGGAGAAACTCAGGGCTGGGGAAGGAAGCTCACTTTTCCAATAAGGATGAGAATTATATGCTGCTGAGGCTTTAAATCTTGATTTTGTTCTGTGTATTTGCCACTTACTGTCTTCTGTTTGGGAAGAGTAACTGAAAAGAAACCGCCATGGATTTGATAGGATCTTGGGAAAACATAATTGTGGTGTTGCAGGCAGCATTTACTGGCAGATACCTTTGCTGGAGGTGAGGGAAGGAAAAGAGACTCAAAAATGTTCACTTATTAAAAATAAAATGTTACTCTGTCAAGTGAATAAACTCTTCTGGGCCTTTTCTGACTCCTGCAGGGACACCACAAGTATCCCTGCTTGGCTTTTGGAAGTGGTATTGCTGTGCAGGGATAAAGGAAGAGCTGAACCTCAACCCAGGGAAACACAGACCCTTAGCATGGGTGGTTTTTTGGCATGTTTTTTTGGGGTAGGTGGGTTGGTTGGGTTTTTTGTTTGTTTGTTTGGGTTTTTTCAAGTGGGACCTGACTGGTTTTTAATTTGAAAAAGTTTCTGTGGGCAGTGTCCTCCTGCCCTGTGCTGATTTCCCTTCCCACCTGTGTCACCCCATAGGAGCAGCAGTGTTTCACATCAGGCTGTGCTGACTGAATAATTCATCTGTGCATTCTCTAATGTGCTTCTGGCAAAATCACCTGGGGCAGTTTTAGTCACTCCAGAGCCAGCTCATCAGATTCTGAGTGAAGCAGATGAAGGAGCAGATCCAGGAGCTGGTCCAGCACCAGATTCCCAGGCAGGGACACCCTGCTGGAGCAGTGATGGCAGCTGGCTTTGGGGCTCACTGACTGAATGGGGACCTTCAGCTCTGCAAGCAGCTGGCTCAATAAAGTTGTTTTTAAAGCCTTTTACAGTGAAAGGCCAGTACTGGCATGAGGCTGCTGCCCTGCTTGGAAATTTTTCCATAAAATTGGAGTGTGCACAGCATTTGGATGCAGAGTTGCAGTGGGTCAGGGATTGGCTGGCAGTCAGAATCTAATATTCTCATCTTCAGTGTTTGTTCTGATATGGGGGGGGCATTTCATTCACATAATTTGTGAATGAAATTGCTGATCCTTTTCAAATACAGGATTTTTTTTCCCCTTTCTTTCCTCCCCAGGCTATTTTAATAAATCCAGTGGTATCAGTAAGAAAATTGTGAGTGATGCTTGTGTCTGTCTACCCCACTCCCCGCACCCCCACATTTTTCATGCTAATCCATCACAAATTGATGGAATTTCAGGGGAGAAAACTGAACTACTCAGTTCTGAGATCACTTCTCCAGTAGTCTGTGACAAAAGCTGTCTCTCTCCTTTATTATTAAGGCCATCAGAATGAAACAGTTTAAATTGATTTGACTAATTGCACTCATTTAACTTTTTAATAATGATATGCTCCGAGGCTGTGCAAGTTGTTAACAGTCATGTCCTTCTCTTTGCTTTGAGCAGTTTTACTCTGGGCACCGATCTCCTCACATTCCATATAGGTTATTGCACCTGGTATGGACTCACGCACGGCATTTAGCAGGGTACGAGCAACAAGATGCACACGAGTTCCTCATTGCTGCATTAGATGTGCTACACAGACACTGCAAAGGTAAGGCTTGTCCTGAGGCTCCAATCAACAAGGATTATTGCATCAAAAGGAGGTAGAACCATCTCTTCTTAAACCAAGTCTAGTGCCAGTACAGACAGCACTCTTCCTTTAAAAATGTTTGGTAGACTTCAAATATTTATTATAAATAAATAAACGATTCCCACTGTCTAAAAGTACCAAGAGTTAGAAGCAGACAAGCCTGTACATTGGTTTGAATCACCATCTTGATGTTCTCTTATTGGTTGTGAGTCACTGTCTTTTCTTTTAAATTGGCATTTTAATTCTATTTATACTTGAAGTAGTTAGAACTCTTACTCAGTGTGTCATGGGACTGATGAAAATAACAGGAGAGAGGCTGTCTTAATACTATTATTCTGCTTAAATATGATGCTACTGTATTTCTGATACCAAAGTGCTTACAGAAATGTGAATAAGAGCAATGGGTGGCTTTGGTATGTTGTTTTATTAGTCTGTATAGAACAATATGTAATTGTACAATACAATAAAATTATTCAGTGCTATGCTTTTTTGATATGAAGTATCTAAGTCTTGATTTTGTGATATCATATGAAATAATGTATTTTCTGTTTGTTAGCTGAAGTTAAGCTGAACTGAAAATTTCCCAATCTATCAGTGTTTTCTCTAGTTTGATTCACTTACTGCAGTGGCAACATTTTTACTCTTCCTCCAAGGGAAATGTAGTAGGGTTGATACAAACAAAAAGTTCTTGGTTATCAAAAAGATTTAAGCACTCAACTTTGCTCAAATGCTCTTAGGAAAAGCACTTTGAGTTTAGTTTTATGGCTTAACAGAGGACTAGCAAAGGGAAGGCTGCTGCTGCTTCTCTGAACCATTGTGAATGTTACTTTTATCTCTGAGGTAGCCCTGCATGGCAGGGGCTTGTTCACATCCATAATCGGTGCCTCCTAAAGAATCTTCTCCAAAAAAAGTATTGCTAAGGACAGGAGTACACAGAGCAGTTCCTCTGTAGTTATTAATATATGTCACTTGACAACCATTCACTGGATTTCAATAATCCAAATTAAACTGGTGTGGACGTCCAGTAAGGAACAAAATCTACCCAAATATTGACTTCTCACTTTTTAATACTGAATAAATTCAGCTGCAAACAGAAGCATTTCTTTGTTCCTGTTAAATTTCTGAACCATTGATCTAACAAATCTTGAAGCTTTTTTTCATCATTTTGGATATAAGATTATGCTCATATTTCTTCTACACATCCTTATTAATTAATGAAGTAGTATTTGTGTCTCACAAATAAAGATAAAAACTTGCCACAATATATGTCCCTGAGCTCTTCTCAAACTGATAAAGAATCTGAAAAGACTTTAGAAAAAAATGTGGTTTGACTTTAAATGAAGAATCTCTCTGACATATCTTCCTTGACATCTCTGCAGCCAGGTTTTCAAATTTCTGTTTCTGAAGAAATAGAGAGGCTTTTATTAAATCATAGTAAATAATCTATACCACATCAAGGTAGTTTAAAAGAACTGGTTGAGCAGTTGTGTGGGAACCAAACAAGTTAATCTAAACCAGAATTTCAAGTATAGTCATGCAAAACCACATTTGGAATGAACTAGTTTTCAGTATAATGAGAAATTCTTCCCACTTGTGTATCCACACAGACACACTTGCATATTGAAGTGTGCAGATGTAAAAATATTATTACTAATAGTGAAAATTTTGTCCTACAGCTACAATAAGCAAATAATACTTCCCCTGCCAATATTAAATATTTATTTTAATGAATGAAGAAAGCTTTTAAAGCTTCCAGTCAATAGTAATGAAATTTTACAATTAACACACAGTGAAATAAAATAAAATAATGGGGGAAATTTTGCTCTAGGTTTTGGACATTATTCATGATCACCAAGGCTTCAGGCACCAAAGTAAATGAAAGTGTTCCTTATGTATAAATATCCAGTGATGTTTGTTTGGCTGCCATTAGTCATTTATCCCTTTTCCATTCCATGTACTCAGCTGTCTTAATCAAGTGAAGACAAAGCTGGGAATATTTGTTGTTGATCTGCCACTGCCTAAATTAATAAAAATACGTGATTTTAATGTCCATATAAAGATAAGTTTTGTAATCCTATAACTGCCCTGAGTTGATTGTATGGGCAGGCTGCCCAGGTAATTTTGTTTTGGTTTGCTTGGTGTTTTAAATGCTGGTTGAATCTGTACTTTGGTTTAGTGGCATCTGTGGAGTTTTGGAAGCCCAGGATACCTGTCTGATCTCCATGTGAATCCTGTCTGAGGGGTGATAGATGTGCTGGCACTGTTGGGTTGAGCTGTGGCATCTGGGCAGGGCATATTCTGAACCCTCAGTAGGGCTCCTCTGTGCTGCTGGAGTAATAGAAAAAATTTCTGAATAAAAGGAGTCAGGTCTGTCTTACCCGTGCATCACTTTTTCATTTCAACAGCTGGAGGCAGGTGATCTACCTGAAAAGTAGTATTTTGGTGGAAAAAGTAGTGTAAATAATCTGTATTTCTGCCCAGGCTGTCAAGCATTAAGTCAGCTTTTAGTCAACCTGACAGATACATCTTTATCCCCAGTGTTCTGGGATAAATTCAGGGTTCTAATTCTGCAAACTTCCACACCAGTGAGGTTCCTATCATGCAGACACTTTTTAGTTTCCCACCTTTGTGTCAGACATCTTCAAGCTTGGGGAAACTTAGACCAGAATTACTGTTCTCTTAAAAGGATCAAGACTGCAAGTCAAAAATTATTGTTCTGCCCAGTGGCATCACTGGTTGTGGGGGTTTCTGTACTTACTGCAGGAGCAGCAGCACTCAAGTGGCAGAGATGGACACTGGTACACAAAGGTTCAAAAAGCAAGAAGTAATCCTGTGTTTTTATCCCAAACTTTATTCAGTCTAAAAAATGGGAGAGTAGTACTTTAAAGCTGATCATTCCTCAATTTTTTTGATTTCCTGAAGCGTTTTGAATTCACCTTTAACAAGGGATGCTGCAAAATAAATCTGAAACCAGAAAAGGAATAGTGTACTGAGATTTGGGAGGAAAACATTGCCCTGCTCTGTGAATTCTGTATGATATTCTTAGGAATTGATAGAGCTTGTGAAACATGTTATCTTCTCTGATCCATATAGATTTGTTTGTACACTGCTTTGTCAGAAATAACAAACTCTTGTTCAGAACACCAGAGACCAAAGCAAAGCAGAAATATTAACATTAATGTCTTGTTTTGATAAACACCTCTTTTTAAATCTGACAATTCTTGACTTCCCTTTTCTCATTTAAAATACAGAATGGAAGATTGAGGCAAAACTTGTATTTTTATATCAAAACCAAAAGCAATCTTAAGTTGTCTATAGCTGGTTTTAGTTGCTGTGTATTATTTACCTTCAGTGGTATATTAAATGCCTAAATTGAACACAGATTAACATGCTTAAGTATTGCACAGACATAGTAGTAACCTGTGTGGGGTTTTTTGATAGTTGCATTTAATTTGAGTCCAAACTCCTAAAGTCAATTTTCAGCCATTCTCATAATCACATTAATGCACATTGATGTGGTTTAAAGTTTGCTTTTAGTCTTGTGCTGACCATTCATAGAAGCTGCTAATTTCCCTGGACTGGATTTAAACCCCAAAAAATATCTGAAATTTAAACCTCATTTAGGAGACAGAAATGTTGAAGGGAACCTTGAGCACAACAATCTAGCAGCTTCTAGTTCTCAGCTGCATAATATACCTCCCCTCAGCATCTGTTCCATATTGACAAGTGTGTGTAGGTGGTAATCTTACTCTTTTTTCCCTCCTCTCCAACCAAATGTCATGGGAAATAATGTTGAGTGGGTAATACCCTTCTGTTTTGCAGAGAACAAGCTTGCAGGATATTCATTTGAGACCCTCTCATCGCTGATCCTAATTGACTTGTGTAATTGAAAAGGGAGAGCTCAGTTCTCTCTGTAGGAGGAAATGACTGTCTGCTGAAGGTGTCCAGCTGGGATGGTACCTGCAGTCCAGGGAAAAGCTCTCAGCATTGCTTTTTTCCTTCTGCCCCCTCAAAACAAAGCAGAGACAATGTTTGAAATGGAGAGATTACAAGATGTGGTAGTTGCACGTGGATTCTTTAAAAAGGAAAAGTGGAGTTTTAACTAAAACCCAGTTAATTCTACTTGGATTTTTTTTTAATGCTTGTGAATATAAGTGAAGCTTTTTCTGTAGGTGAAGGATGCCTTGCACAGTCTCTATCCTGTATGCCCTCTTCATTAGCTTAGCATAATTGAGCCCTTTAAAAGCTCTTAAGTTCAGTAAGATTTAGCTGAAATTCCCATCAAGAAACGCCTCAGACCGGGTGTGATAACCCCCAACTTGAACCTCGTACACTTGAAATCTAATTTTAGAGCATTTTCTTCAAGAGTCTTTTTAAGGAAACAATGTGCTTTTCTTGGCAATTCAGACAAAAGTTTCTAAAGCCTAAATCCGGCAGCTGAGGGAGAACTTTCCTCAGGCATTTGGAATCTAATTAACTCAAGTGGCCCGTTGCAGCTTAGTAGGTATCACCTATGACTGCTTTTCCACACTTAATATCTGCTGGAACCTTTGCCAGATTATTATATAATACTTTTCAACCTAATTCTAAAGCTTCATTGGAAAGAAAAGAATATAATTCTATCTATTCCTACTACAAGAAAACTCTAGCTAGAGCACCTTAGGCACATGAAAATGGTCTGTTGCCCTACTTTTAGAAACTTCGTTTCTTCAAGTGGTTTTTTGGACATTCTTGAATAGAAAACAATTGGTTTTGAGAAACAGCTGAGATTTGAGGAGTATTTTAGCATTTCAATCTTAGCATTTCAGTTTGAGAAATCAAATACTTCCCAGTAAGGTAAATACACTGGGAAACCTGTCCAAACTTAGTTCTGTTGTAGCAGTTGCTGTTGAAGGAGATAGAAAAACATCTTGAGATGTAGTTTAAAAGATAATTAGCTGGTGCTATGTAGTATTTGGTGTGTGCATCTCTGATTGCAAAGCAAGCCCAGTTTGCATCTGTCCTACCCAAGGAAAATAAGCAGTGGACAGTCTTGAAATCCAGGGAAAAGGTATCATTCCTACTTCACTTGTGGGGAATGGAGGGAGAAGGCTTTGAAGCTGAGAACTGTGTGGAGAAGTGTTTGGTTATTTAATACTTTGGTTACTGTGAGAAACTGAATTGGCCTAATCTCAGCACTCAAATCCTAAAAATGACACTTCACTCCTGGGACCTGCAGTGATGCCTAAAAGATGGGAATGTGTTCACTGTGCCCCTGGGGAGCTCAGAGGATTGCTGTGCCTCTGGAGAAGCTGGAGGAGGACACAGCATTACCTCCTCACTTCAGATAAGGACATCTTTCATTTTCCCACTGATGAAATCCTGCATGGAGGGTGCACATTGATGTTGAAAGGCCAGGATGGAGGCAGTGGGCTGGGGGTGAGTGGCTCTTTGCAAACCCTCTCCCCTCACTCTACTTGCAGAAATTGATTGGGATAGAAGTAAAAAGTAAAATTTGCTGAAGTTTCTTCTCTCTGAGAAGTTTAAATACTGATTTTCATGAACCACCTTGGCAACTCCTTTGTCTTAGGAGCTGATCTTTATTGCAGGCAGTGCAAAGCAAACCTTTGTAAAGGGAGATACCCTGAGCAAGGGTTTGGCTAAGAGCTGCTATGACTTAAAGCTTCACCTCTGCATTTAGTCACCTTTTGGTTATCTTCTATATTTTTCAAGGAATTCTGATCTTGTTTCTTTGTTTTCTTCAATGCACAACTTCTGCAGGGTTCTGTATTATCTTTGTGAACTCACAATATAAGTTTGAGTTAGAAAGAGTTACTGGAGACACAGTCCAAGACAAACCACTGTTCCATCAGAGGATTTTTGACTTCTGAGCCTGTGTTTGCATTCCTGCAGGTGATGATAATGGGAAGAAGGCCAACAACCCCAACCACTGTAACTGCATCATAGACCAAATCTTCACAGGTGGACTGCAGTCGGATGTTACCTGTCAAGTCTGCCAGTAAGTCACTTCTCCTGATCCTGGGCTCTGATCTGAATCTGCACCCCCTCCAGTGCACTGCACTGAACTTTTCTTCTCTGGAATACCAATAAATACCAGCAAAACTCCAGAAAGACAAGAACTGTGTAAGTGCAGCACCATGAGGCACCAGCACAGATTTCCCAGAGAAGCTGTGGCTGCCCCATCCCTGGGAGTGTTCAGTGCCAGGCTGGATGGAGCTCTGAGCTGCCTGGTCTAGTGGAAGGTGTCCCTCCCCACAGGAAGGGCTGGAATGAGTTGATCTTTAAGGTCTCTTCCAACCAAACCATCCTGGGATTGTATAAGTCTGTCAGCTAAATGCAATCAATTACCAGTTAATTGTCACATACCAAGATATACCTAAAAAGCTGCATGGAAAGTACCACAGGCTTATGCACACAAACCTTTTACTAGTATGGAAAAGGTTGTTGTTTTCTAAGATAATAAGGAAAATACTTCCAAGATCTCTTTAAATTTCAAAATACATAATTGCAGCTACATATGAAGAAAAGTCTGATACAGAACCACATTTTCCTTCAGTCAGGAGCCTCATGTATCATCAGGAAAGGTTTCAAAGAGGCTGATGCCTAATGTAATCTCAGGTACCAGAAAAAAAAGCCTTTACAAGAGTATGGAGAAATGTATTTATTGTTCTATTCTGTGCTGGAACAAGTTGACTTCTCTTTGGAGAGGCTTGGTGTTGCCATAGTGCAGAAGTCAGAGTTCTTGTTTTTTGTTCTGCCTTGCATTCTTGCTGTCCTGCACATGGGCTGGGCTTGTTTGAATCTGCTTTTATTCTCAGTTTCCTGGAGGGATTTGCAAAAGATTTACTGTAAGGAAAACATAGGAAATTTTGTTCTTTGCCTGGTAGAGCCACAGAATCCTTATGTGATAATGCAAAGCTTGATTTGTTATGACATAATATTAACATTGATGAAGCTTTGACAGAAGAAGTTTTCTTTTAAAAATTGACAACTTTTGCACAAATGAAACAGGGGAAAAATGTAGAATATTGAAGGCTTAATTAGATTGTAGAGTGAAAGACACTAGTTTTAGGGGAAGAGAGAACTCAAAAAATAAACATAACAAGGAGGTTAGACCCCTGAAGTTCTCTTAAAAATGGATGCTGGAAGAAAAGATTTGAGTCAATAGCAGATAAAATTTTGAGCAGCTTTTCCCACAGTCTGGCTCTTGGCTTGTCTTCAGCTGTCCTTGGAGAACATGAGCTACTGCTTGGTGCAGGTATTCTTTGGCCTCTCAATTCCCAGAGGCTGTAGGAGATGCTGAGAGGAACTGCAAAGTTGAATTCAGTGCATTGCTGGACAGCAGAAGTATTTTTAAAAAAGCCTTCTCTTTTCTGAGGAAGCCTTAAGCACCATCTTCCATGTCTTGAGCAGACAAGACCAGCTTCTAAACCAGTTAGATGGCACATAGCTGTTGTCACAGATATTAACTGGTTTATACTGGTCAGTAGTGCCTCTGTCTCAGAGCAGCACTGCTTTGAGTCTCGGGGCTCCAGTGAGTGGGAGAATGTCTTAAATACTTTTATTTTGTATTTAATACATCACATACATTTCTTCAAACATGCAGTTTTTAAATATGCAGGGGAACAATCAATTGTGGGAAACCACTCTGGAGCAGCTCTATTTTCTGTCATCTCTGAGTGCCCTCTAGGGGTGATGGAGATCCCAAAGTCCTTCAAATTAAATACCACCCCAAAGCAAGAGAGAAACTGCTCCTTTGGCTTCCTTTAAAGGTGTTTGGAACCCTTCTCTTCCCCACAGTGGTGTTTCCACGACGATAGACCCGTTCTGGGACATCAGTTTGGATCTGCCAGGCTCTTCCACCCCGTTCTGGCCGCTGAGTCCGGGCAGCGATGGCAGCGTCGTCAATGGGGAAAGCCACGTGTCGGGCACCACCACCCTCACAGACTGCTTGAGAAGGTATGGCCTGCCACAAACACAGCTTGGGCTTGGGCAAAGGCAGTTTGGCTTCATCTTGCTCTCCAGGTGGCTCTGAACACTGGGATTAAGTGATGCTTTGTCACAGCTCTGTCCCCAAACAGCATTTTTACACTTATTTTTGGTTTTCGCGTGTAAGAAGGCTCAGAGCAACAATAAGCACTCAAAACCTTTTGCCACATGATGTCAGAATAAAACAAATTTTGCATTGGCTACTGCCAGGCAATGTGGTTTTACATGATCAAAATCACTAATGTCTGTCTCCATGTTCTTTGGTTCTGGTAGCTGAGGAGGCACATGAAAAGAGTTTATATTCCATTTAATATTTATCTAAATTCTAACACCAAGTAGGAATCAGATTTTGTTCTAAGCACAACTGAGAGTCAGTTACTGCCAGCTTAGTTGCAGGGATGCCATTAAGGATTAAAGGAATGGAGCTTTCAAAAAGAAAAGGTAATTCTGAGGCTGACACTTAGGTATCTTGGAAACAGGTACCTGGGGAGAAGGTTATGGCTTTGTGTACAGCTCACTTGGATCTTTCAGCAGATCTGAAAGTCATTCTCTTGTGGCAAATGCAGATATTTGCCTGAGGAAGAGGTTACCTGGAGCCTGGGGCAAAGCTAATCCTCCTGAAATAAAAATTCATAGTCTCTAACATCTGATTTCTAATCTGCTTGACAGCATTAAGATCAATAGTTTTAAGGAAATGAGAGAATTAGAACAAATGAAAAATTGCTGATGCAGGAAGACATCAAGAGGCAAAACCAATTGAATTCTGGTGATTTTCTTCAACATAGAGATTAGTAGAATCACAGTTGATTATAGGGAAGGAAAAACACCCAGATTCAAAGATACTTCCAAAAAGTATGGATTTTGGAAGGAAGTTGCACTCTAGTGGATAAAGAGGATGGGTTTATGTTTTTATCCAAAAGTTAGCAAGAAAAAAGGTGTGTAACTTCATGTCAGTGTGGCCATGTAGCTGAAGTTGACCTGAAGAAGGAAGGATTGAGCAGGAATGTGACACAAAAATGGAAATACAAGGGCATTCCAAACAACTACCACAGCAAGTTTATGAGCCTTATTAGAAACTTAATGGAAAACAGATACAAAGCAAAAAAAAAAAAAAAGAAATACAAACCAGATAATGATGGCACATAGGCCAGGTAAAGGAAATCTTGTTAATTAATCAGGAAGCTGGGATGCATTTAGTGCCGGAGGCTGCTTTGGCCATAGTCAGAATGAGGGTGAGGGACAAACTGACACCATGTTGCCCTCACATTCTTCATGTGCAATAATGAAAAAGTTTTAACTATATTTTGAAGTATTTAATCTCAAAAATCCTCTGTTACAAGGCAGCCTCTGAGGAAATGGTTGATTTGCCCTGTGGAAATCTAAATTTGGAGGAAAGAACTGAGCAAGAAAAGTCCATGGTCCTGGCTTTTCTGTGCTGATTTTCTGGAAAAGAAGGATTTTTAGTTTTAGCTTAGTTTGTAGTGAGAACATTGAAGTAGTCCATTTTCTGTGAGCACTTCCCTGTTCCCTAATGGTCTCTCCCCATGGCTCCTTTGAGCAGTTCTGTCTGAAAAATTTGAAAGAGATTTTTCTAGTTATCAGCAAAGGATTTTTAGAAGGGTATCTGTATTTTGAAAAGAACTTTGTGTTTACAGACCTTTCCATCTCAGAGCTTTGATCCCAGCCCTGGAGGGCTACAAGGTAGAATAGTGTGTTGCAGAAGAGTGTCTTCCATATCAATGTTTTTGGGTTTGAAAACAAAAGATTTTTCTTTGCTTTCTGTATGAAAATGAGCTGCTCTGCTGTAGGAGATGAACTAACACTGAGCTTCTTTCTCAGCCACTGATTCACTTCAGTGCAAGTTAGAGCAATGATCCATGTCACATTTGGATATCTGAGCCATAGCACTTTACATTATTATGGTTTTATTGTAGAATTTCCCAAAATTACTTAAAACCCACTGGCTCTTGTCTCTTGTGGTACCAGTGACCCACAAGTAAAATCGTTTTCAGCACATGTCAAAAACCATCTGATTGTTTTGTGCATTCCTTTGCTTTTCAATATTTTTTTAGGTTTACAAGGCCAGAACATCTAGGAAGCAGTGCCAAAATCAAATGTAGTGGTTGCCATAGCTACCAAGAATCTACCAAACAACTCACTATGAAGAAGTTACCCATTGTGGCCTGTTTTCATCTCAAAGTAAGTTCACAGGGGGCCAACAGAGCAGAGAATGTGATTTCCTCTCTGCGAGGATGAGCTGAATTCTTGGACGTGTCTTTTAGCTTTCACTGACTGAATTTTTATGATATAAATTAATATAAAGAACATACTGCCTTGCCCAGCTAGATTTTCTATTAAGATAGTGTTACATTATCTCTGATGTAGCTTTGCAGTGTGTCTCGAGGAACTTAACCAGCTTGAGTCTAGAGGCAGAATGGAAGGCTGGTCCAAAACCTGAACCAGTACAGAAACCAATCTCCAGCTACACTCCCTCATCCTACATGGTACAGTTTTTACACTTTCACTGAAAGATTGCCTCTGTATTGAAGGAAAAGCTTCTTGGGCTGCATCTTGACCGCTGATCATAAGGATGTGCAATGTCACATGCCAAAGATGTTATAGCCCAACCAGTTCCTTTGTTTTAATTTGGTTTCCTGAAGGACATTGTTTCATCACTGAATTAAGGTTTCAGGAGTGCTTGGCTTTTGGAGGCAATTTTGGACTTTTGTTTTTATTGCTATAGAGTAGTTAACAAGACAGACCTTCATGATTCTGCTCTTTAGGCAAGTCAAGGTGAATGTGTTCCACTGCTTTCCTATACTTAGTTCAGTGTTTGTGTTATTCCAAATGACTGAAGATTTTTTGGAAAATAAATTACTTTTCCTAAGTGACTGTGTTGTCCTGTCTATGCAAAATGCAAATTTAATTTTGTGTGTTAATGCAAGGGAGAAACACAAAAGATAAGAATTACAGAAGTCTCAGCTTTTCACATCTGGATCTGTTGCTAGGGAATTGTTACAGCATCACAATTGGAAAATAATTAACTTGAAGTGTAAATAGAGCAGAATTTCTGAGAAATGGAGAGGGAAGCTGCCTTTAAATAGACACTCATTCATCTCTTTCTGGTATTTGTTCTGTTTTCATTTAATGTTCAGTGAAGGAGATGAGGAGAGGATGGTGGGTATTGCAGGCCCCTTTTGGCTGAGGGACAAGGCTTTTTTTGTGAGCATATTCCATTTTTTGCCTTGATTTGAATGGGTATTCCTGTGTAGGCTTGACTCCTGTCACTTGAGATGATTGGATGGGTGGATTCAGAGTGTGAATCTGAAGGCAAACTCTGTTATCACCAGTTCTGTGAGCCAGGGTAGGCAGCAGCCATGGGTTTGAACAGCCAGCCCTAGTGCAAATGAAACTTGGGTAAAGGCTCTGTGTGCTCTCCCTGTTTAATATATTTTTTCTTTGATGTCAGGCAGGAATGAGTTTGTATGCATAGATATCAAGGTGAATAATCTAATTAATACTGTATTAACATTGAGCCCACAAATAGTGGTTTATTTTCCTGGTAGAAATGTGTTGTTATTTACATGGACATTCCCAGAGAGCTGCTAGGAAAAATCTGGGGCTGTCCCTGCATAGTAACTGCTAATGTGCTTTCATGTTATTGTTTCTCAGCTTAGGACATTTATAAAAGACATAAAATTTAACCTTTCTCTAAAGAAAAACCTCTTGCCTTTGCCCACAGCGGTTTGAACACTCAGCCAAACTGAGGCGGAAGATCACTACGTATGTCTCGTTTCCACTGGAGCTGGACATGACACCTTTCATGGCTTCCAGGTGGGTTCCAAGTCCAAAACTCTCCACAGATTGAGCAGAACTGGTTCCCAGTTCATACATGTGCAGCACAGAACAAGGAGCATACTTGGAAGGGTGCAGAACAGTGTCTGTGGTATTTCTGCCTTGAGCTTCTCTGTGGAAGGTGTAGCTTGTCTAAACCCATTTTTAGATAAATGCTTCAGTTTCATGTGCCTGAAAAGGATTTTTATTTAAACATTGTGGTGGGGTTCTTTAATTAATGTGTGTTATGTTTTTGGTTGCCTGTTAAATTTATAGACCCAGATCCATCCTGCCTTCAAATCCTTGCTTTGGTCCCCTCAGTGCCCACCCACCTGCCATCCTGTGCAGTTGGCCAGAACAGAGCCAACTTAATCCCTAACCAGTATTCATGAAGTTATAAAAATCTTCCCTCTTTATTCCTGCACATATGCAAATCTGGGGGTTTTTGTTTAGTACCTTCAACTTCTGTTTAGAAAATGCTGCAAGAAGCAAAAACACAGTCCAGATTAAAATAGAAACAGCAAGACTTCTCCCACCTCCCAGGTTTGTGGAAGACAGGGCATTTATATAAATGCACCTTTATGAAAGGAATTTCATCAGCTTAATTAAAAAGTATTTGTCAGATATTCATGCAAATATGCAAGAGGATATTCAGATTTAATTTATATCTGAAGCAGTGCAGAAAGCCCCAGACCGTGGTATCTCTTAACAGAGAGACTCTATTTGATGCTGAAATTTTACTTACAATTTCAAGCTTTGCCTGCACTCCTCATTTCCTGGGAAAAAAAAGTAGATGCTTCTACCAAGAGAGAAAGGAAAGCCTTAAAGCTCTGTTAAATACTGTTATATTAAGAATATATGGTTTATTCCAATATATTCTGGAGATTTAGAGACTTCCTTGTTCTTCTGTGGTGAATTCTCCCTGGATAGAAAAGGCTCTGCTGATAAAAGGTATCCAGCATAATGGAATAGAGATGGGATAATCAGCAGGCATAACTCAGTAGACTGAATTTCACCAGCTAGGAAATCAACAGCATAATCCTATTGCTGCTGTCAAAACACAAAATGAATTTACAAGTCAGAGCCGGATGATTGACCCATCACAAGATAAAGGATTGATGTAATTAGATAATTTCTTGGGTTTCAAATACAAATCTTTTCTTAACCTATTTTTAAGCTTTTTGGATGAAACATTTGACGTAAACAGATGTGTATTTGAAGCCTTGACCAGGAGGAGAAATGATGTTAGTGATGTAGCACTGCTGTGAGAGCAAATAAAGCATCTTTAGCATCCTAATCAGCCCTTTTCTGCTCGGCTGGAATAAGGACCTGGATTCAGCAAACAGGCTGTGTGTCATGTCAGAGCAATTTCCTGGGTTTGGGAAGCCACTGCTTTAAGTGACTGGATTTTTGTGTGTGTGTGTGTTGCAGTAAAGAGAGCAGAATGAACGGGCAGTACCAGCAGCCGACGGATAGTCTAAACAATGATAATAAGTAAGTGGTGCATTCCATGACTCCTATTGTGAAAGGTAGTTGCCTTCTAGAAGGAGATGGTGTTGCTTTATATCCTGCAGTGCCAGTGCATTACCATATCTGACAGCACAGTAAGTCTGAAATGTTGCAAAATAATCTTTACTCACTGCAGTTCCTGCCCTTCTATGGAGCTCTGGCAGCTGTTCCAGAGCTGAGGGTGATATCCCCAGAAAATTATCTGTGGGCAAAATTAAATGCTGTGGTCACAATATTTATTACAAGGGATGGGTGTTTCCTTGAAATATTCCTCTTCCTATTGCAATGGCAAAGGCAGTTCCAGAGGACCAAAGAAAGTTAATAGAACATTGACACTCAAAGTCCAGAGTAGATCCCAATAATCCTGGGTCTATTGGTCAGGTATTGATTCCAGTCAGAATAAACGATGGATAGGTGTGAGACTTGCTCAAGAATGTAAAGGGGGTGTAATTGAAACCAGTATCCATTGCTTTATGGGAATAGAAATGGTCACACAAACCTTAAGTCCTCAGTTAAATGAGGTTACAAGTTCCACTGCTGCTATTGTGTATTTAAATTCAAGGCACTTGGTTTGCCACTAAAAATTTCAGTAAGAAACTGGAATCACACAGAGATGTAAAACCAAACTAAGCAGGTCTTAGTGCAGGTGTCACCCAGCAGGTACCAGGCAGGTGCTGTGTGGGGCTACAGCTTGAATCATTAGATGTGGGATGTTCAGTAGTGTTAGAAAAGGTCTGAAGGTAACATAGCTGATCACTTTTGAGGTTTGCACATGCCTTAACTTAGAAGCTGTTAAAAATTGAGCAGATTTAGGTAATGAGAGCAAAGACTTGTGCATTCCTCAGGGATCTGGGTGCCAGGGTGCATGTGGGGCAGTGTCAGAAGGCTCCAGCTGGGACTGAGGGTGCTATCCATCCTAGTTGGATTTAAGGACTCCCCTAGAGAGGGTGGCTCTAAATCAGTGGCTCTGTGGGCAGTCAGTGAATTGGTGCCTTGTTGTGGCACCTCTGTGTCAAAAGCGTTCTGTGAATTTTGAACTTGAGTAAGACAATATCAGGTGAGATTAGAGAGATTATATTACCATTGTGTAGCTGTGCTTGTGTCACACACAGAGTGTGAGGGCAGCATTTTATGAAAGAGTTAAAGAGAGTGGAAAATACTTGAAAAAGAGCCACTAGTGTATTTAAGACTGGAAACAAAATCTTACCTTAGAACAAAGGAGCCAAAGATTTCAGTCTTGCACTTTTAAAAAAAAAGAAAAGGAAAAAGGAAATGAGAGCAACTTGATTATCAGTATCTTTTTTGGAACATAGGTGGGCCTGTAAGTTTTCAGACAAATGGACAGCAGCATCTGAGAGCTGGAAGTTGAGGCTGAATATATTCAGTATTTCAAAATAAGTACAGGCATTGCAGATTAAGGACAGTTAATCAGTTCAGCAGTTTATCATTAGAAATATCTTAGATTACCTCCTTCCCCATTCCTCAAATGCATTTTTTCTGGTTCACGAGAGTAAATCAGGGAAGTAGAAAGTCAGACTGGGTGATCAGTGATCCTCTTCAGGAACACACCAGTATTGATCTATTTTAGAAGCAAATTTGGTAGCTAGTATTGGTAAAGCTGACAGTGGTCACCAGACTGGAGAGTTGCAGAAATAGCAAGACAGGAAAAGAAAAATGTTTCTTTTTTTTTTCCTGGGCAAGGCCACCCTCTTCCTAGCTAGTGTTAAAGTTGGTGTTTTACTGATGGATCAGATGCTTTACCATTGCTCTGTTTTTTATAAACAAAAGTTTCTGCCTATGTGAAATGTCTCTTGTTTTCCCCCTTTTGATGCACATATTCATGATGTGTTTTCTGTCCCAGGTATTCCTTGTTTGCAGTAGTTAATCACCAGGGAACGTTGGAGAGTGGGCACTATACCAGCTTCATCAGGCAGCACAAGGACCAGTGGTTCAAGTGTGATGATGCCATTATCACCAAGGCAAGCATTAAGGATGTGCTAGACAGTGAAGGGTAAGTGGGCCCCTGGGAAGGGGAAAGGAAAGCAAACTTTGACCTTTGTTGCGTTTTCCTTAGTTTTAAAAACCCCTTTTAATCATAGAGAAGGGTAATTTCTCTCTTGAATATCCCCTGTAATGCTCAGTGCTTCAGCATCGAGACTGCACAATTATATTTATACATATTTGCTTTATAACCCTGGATTTGCTGAAGGGAGGGCAAGGATGAGGGACATCAGATGACTCTGCAATGTCTGGAACTGGTGCTCATGTCCAAACTCCTGCTAATGGAAGGGATTCTGAAAATCAAAGTGATGTGATCACCCAGTGCAGGAGCAGTGCTTACCTCCATGACACAATCCAGTCTGTGCCTGCAGAACCTTTGGATTATTATGAGTGTAAAAGATTTGAAGAAAAGCCATGAAGGAAGTGCTGTGATCCAGAATAGCAAGGCTCTATGGGAGGCAGGTAGAGAATATGAGCTGTTTCTTAGCTCAGGGCTTTAAATTAATCTCAGATTGACATTATGGCTTCTGATATTTATATTACACGAGTTTTGGGAGGACAGAGCAGTATTTTTCAAGGGAAGCACCATAGTGTTCCTCATTTGAGGGAAGCACTGGGGACTGGTGTATGTTCCAAGAAAAAAGCAACTTAAAATCTGAAGTCTTCATTTTGCATTTTCAACTATGCACTTAGTACTGCAGAGATAAGTCTTTACTATTCTTGTTTTAATTATTCGTGACATTTTCAAGGATTGCTGCAGGCACAATGTTCAGGTTGTAATTTTTTTATAGATTTTCCCGTTTTTCCTTTTTTTAAACTTCAATTGGGAAGTAAAACCAGAAATCTATATAATACTTGAATTTTAGTCTTAAATGACTTGACAGGGAACTTCTGCTTTGAGGTGAGCAGAGCAATGAGTTTGTTGTAATTCAGTAACACATGCCTGGTGCTCAGGTGGGGTTATGCCCATGGAAGAACCTGCCAGAGGCAAGGAGGAGAGGTTGTACAACACAGCTATTGCCCATAAAGGCTGCTTTGAGTTTTGATGCATTTCCCTGACTCAAATAAAGGCTGGGTGTGAGGGAATCCATAGGGCTTGGATGGAATTAGAACAATTGGAACATCTCAGAAGTGCTCTGAGGACTCACCAGTGGCTGTGTCAGTCTGGGAACAGGGTTGTGTGGAGATCAGTCCCCTTCTTCTGTGTGACTGCTGCGGGGCTGGGTTCCCTTCTGTACCAGTACACACACAGTAATTAGGGACAGGAAGAATTTCATCCTTTAAAACACCAGATTTGAGTACAGATTGACATATTAGATACTTGACTGGGACAAGAGTGTTCACCCATGTGGCTGCTGCTTCATTTTGCTTCTGTTCCAGTAAATGGGAGGCAATTTGCAGTAATCAAATTCAACTCTGGTAGTGTGACTCTAAAGCAACAGTTGCATCTTAAAGCACGTTTATTTTTTGTCACATTAGTGTTAAATGGTTGCTGCCTGTCTGGGTACCAACAAGATCTAATATTCCAGAGTTCTGAGATCCTGAGTAGATTTTCATAGAGTCATAGAATGGCCTGGCTAAGTAAAGACCTTAAATTTAATCTCACTCCAACCCCCTGCCATGGGCAGGGACACCTTTCACTATCCCAGGTTACTCCAAGCCCTGTCCCTGGCCTTGAACACTTCCAGGGATGGGGCATCCATGGGGTTCCTCTTTGATGTACAGCTGTTCAGTTCTCTGAGTTGCTGGTAAAATTATGTCAGCTGGCTTCTCTCCTTCTCATCCCTGGTTAGTGGGGATTTCTTTTCAAATTGAAAAGAAAACCAAAATTAACAACCCTCGTGTCTTGTGGTTGCATCAATGGAAACTCATCTGCTTTGGCACAGAACTGCCACTGTCCCTCTGCTCTTTTCCAGATATTTGCTGTTCTATCACAAACAGTTCCTGGAGTATGAATAGCCTTATCCAGCAGCTTGTCAGATGTAAACAAGGAAGAAACAACGCAAGCCTTCTGAATCGACACACAAACCTACCTGAAATGAAAAGACCCATTACAAACCAACTCGCACTGAGCTGTAACAGGACCTACTTGACACTGACTCACAGCCTGGAGAGTGAGAAATGAACAATGTCCGACGTGTGTGCAGTCCCACGAGGACAGAAAGGGGGAAAAGAGGCTGCAGTCAGTCACTTAACAGAGGAAATATAAAATGAAAGGAATGCTCTGGGTGGGGGAAATGGGAGCAGAGGAGTCCAGGCACTGGTACATCTCCTGTGTTCCTCCAAAATGTGTGTGGGAAGGCAAAGGATTCTACCCTCATCTCCATAAAGCATCTTCTCCATTCGGTGCTTCAGCTCCAACGACCAATCATATAACAGTTAAAAATTAAAAATCCAAACCCATTTTTTTATGCATATGGGTCTGAAAGCAGTAGAGTGGAGGAGGAGGGGATGAGACAACTAAAGGACTTTGCAAGTATCTTTTTATTTGTGAATTTTAGTTATTAAATAAATACAGTATGAAACTATTAGGCTCTTTTTTTTCCAACAACCATAAAAGAAATCCTGGATTGTGGAACTGAAGCTGCAGTACTCAGACAGGTTTTCAAGCATGCCTGCTTGCACAGGTAATGTTCAATGCCATCGGACTGCTCATTCAAAAGCATCAGCACAGATTCTGTTGTTTGAGCCCTTTTTTGTTTTGTTTTCTATAAATAGTATTTTCTTAATTTTTTTCCTTTTATTCCCGTTTTTCACAAGAATGAAATTCATAAATGCAACCATCAGTAAAAATGAATGAATTGGCGTGTTTATACTGTAAGAGTGGTCTTGGTTCTTTTTGGTTTTGTTTTGTTTTGTTGGTTTTTTTTTAATCTTGTGAATAAGTTCGAATTTCTCAAAAGCGCTTGTTTTGTTGTTGCTGGTTTTGGTTTGTTTTTTTTTCCCCCCTGCTGCCTTCCAAAGGTGGATTTATATATATCTGACACTTGAGAGAACCTCAGTGGTGAAAAATGTACCATCTGTTGGGAACGGTCGCTGCTGGGGCAGCTTTGAGCGATGGATCTGCTGCTATTGAGCCCTTCTGCAGTGCTCTAAGTAAACAACACATTTTCCTGGTATGTGCTAGGCTGGTATTGGTTCCTTGTATCCTCCCACATGGATTAACTCTTCACGTGCTCTTCTCCTCTTGTAGTGCCCTAGCCTGTGTGTTGGTGTTGTCAGCTCGCAGCTCTGGGGCCTTTCCTCCCCCTCCACGGCTGTGGTGAGGCACCAGCAGGAGCTGCTCCTGCTGGATCTTGCTCTCAGGAGCTTGGGCTGAGGGTGGAATCGCAGCCTGGGAGAGCAAGGCTTCAGAACAGAGCTGAAAGAGCAGAAATATCTTTGTTCTCCCTTGTGGAGAGGGTGAAGTATCAGTTGGGAGCTGTGTAAGTTGGTGTCACGCCACAAGTCACAGAATGGCTTGGATTGGACTTTCAGGATCGTCTTGTTCCAGTCCCTGCCATGAGCAGGGACACCTTCCACTGTCCCAGCTGCTCCAAGCCCCATCCAGCCTGGCCTTGGACACCTCCAGGGATCCAGGGGCAGCCACAGCTTCTCTGATCTTTAACCTCTGCATAAATCCCTAGTCAGCCATTCCTCAGCTTTGCCAGTGTGGAAAGGCAGGGAGGATCTAAACCTTTAGTTCTGAGATCTAGGAAGGAGGTACAGCTGTCTAACCTGCCCGAGATAAACAAAAAACAGGAAAATAAGGGAATTGAGTGTGTTTGGTTTTTAAATGAGCATCTTACAAGAGCAGCTGAACAGAAGGGCGGTGAAATTCTTCAGATTTGCACACAGACTGCAACAGTACGAGGAGGTTTTGTACATCTGTGCCAGGGCAAGGAGGAGGAAAGGGCGAGCTGAAGCACCTCGAGGAACGTTGGGTGTGGTGTGGGGTGTCCCGGTGCTGCCGAGACCATCTCGTTCCCTGCCTGTGTAACGCAATTGATCAATTTCATTTCCATCGGTACTCGGTGCCGCCCGGTTAAACCGGAGCCATGGCACGGTTTTAAACACGGCCGGGCAGCTGCAGCTCCTGCAGGAGAGGGGCCCCTCCTTCCCCCCGAGCCCAGCACGGCATCGTGCGGATGCCGTGCGACGCTTTCTGCTGCTTTTTAATAATGCAGCAGCCTTGCGGAGGAACCAGGCTCTCGTCATTCCCAGCGCTGCTGCATTGGCATTCCCGGCTGGATGAGCGCTGCCACCGCGCGGCAGACACCCGGCACGGAGGAGGATGAGGAGGATGAGGATGACTCCGGCAGTGCCTTCGCTTTGTGGCGCCGAGGTCTGAGCCTTTGGCTGCCCTTTTAATGAATTCTGTTTTCCACAGCACACGCTCAGCCGTCGGAGCTGCTGCAGCCGGCTTTGTTAAGCCTTCAGGAACAAATTGTTTAGGGACGAGGCAGCCGTATAAATCACCCTTAATTTCTCCTCCCCGCCCATCTGGTGGAGAGGGTTCTGCTCTGTGCGGCTGCACGGGCGCAGATGGTTCTCGGGGGGAGCTTTCAAGGCTCTCTTTCTGGTTTCAAAAGCAGAATTTCTGGGGTATTAAAGGCTCTATTATTCTTTTCTTCCCCCCTCTCCTGCCTGCCACCGCACCCCCCGTTTCCCTGCCCGAACCACACCAGGTTCTATTTCCAGCAGCAGTAAATCCATGCCGGCTCCGAGAGGAGGGGACAGCATTTTCCCTTTTCCTATAAAAATGGAAGAGCAGCTGCTGGTGTACGAGCAGCGCTACCCCTCATGCTGTTTTCTCTCAAACACAGTCTTCTCTCCCCCTCCATTCCTTCAGGCAGCTCATGCACTGAATTATTTCTCCGTGGTTTCTCGTGGAACTCCCTCAACATCGCCTGTAGGAAAACGCCACGGAACACCCGAAGGGAGAGTGAAGCAAAACCTCCCTGATGTGCTGACACTCAGCAGTGACAGGCTCCATCCTCCACCAGTGACAGCTCCTCATCCGGGGGAGCAGTTTGGGCTTGACTTGTTTGTTTTGAGGTTCATTTTCTATCGGCACAGCTGGATCTGTTGGGAGGAGGCATTTGCAGAAATGACTGGAAACAAAGAGTGGTGCAGCGATGCAGGCTCACGGTGGGCTGTGTTCTGTTACCTGCCAGCAGTGAACACAGCTCTACAGGGGACACAAAAATAGTCACAAAGTGGTTTTAGCTACATTTTCATGCTCCTTAGCCACTCGAGTAGAGACAAAGCTTTGCCTGATGCTGGTGCCTGATGGAAAAAGCAGAAATGTGAGAATTGGTTAAACCCTGGGCAGGGGCTCTTGCTCAGAACCAGTGTCCCTAATTCCATGTGGTTTGGCTCATCCCATCTGGAATTGCTGGTGTCCTGTACACAGTGTCCCTCTAATATTGGAACTGATGTCTCCAGGTGTGATCCTGGAGCTGCTGGCCAGTGGCTGTAAAATGTGATGCCAAATCCACTGAATCCTCTTGGTTCTCCAGCTAAGGGTGTTTGTTATTTTTCTGCTAATTTGTTCAAGTTGCTCTGTGTTAGCTTTTCTCTGCTGATAATTGTAGTTACATTCTCACAAGGAGGGGAGGGTGAGGGATGCTCCCCTCTTGTGTCTGGGAAGGACTTGGCTTCTGACGAGTGTTTCCCCAGTGGTTGAGACACCAATTTTTGATGGTGACAGGAGGAGCAGCCCTGTCCCAGTCCTGGCTTTGCCTGGGTGTGAGGTGAGTGACCTCCTGAGCCAGCTGGGGCAGGAGCTGCTGATGCCACACAGGGTGAGCTCCTGCTCTCACTGGCCCAGGCATGGCCCTAAAATCCTTCTCATTTGAATAATTGATGCCTCTTGATCCTCCAGGGATGCCCTAATTGCAACAGTGGTGGCACGTGTTCACCTAATTCTGTCCTGTTTTTAAATAAGCTTCTGAATCTCTTTGTATAAATACCGTGACCAGGGGTTGTGGAGGTGACACTAGCAGGTCTGTAGGGCACCAAAGCTGGACTGGATCCATGTGTCCCCAGGAGCTCCCTGCTGGAAAGGTGCACCTGGTGAGGCACTGGCTGCTGCTGAGGGTTTTCCCTCTCCTGAATTCCCTGTCCTTGCTGGGAAGTGCTTGGGCAGAGGGGGCACAGAGCTGGGGGCATTCCCAGCCCTGGTGCCAGGGGAGGCTGTGCTGGTGCCACCCCAAGGTGAGTCCAAAACCCTTCAGCTGGAGCACTGATTCCAGCTCTGGCATAGACAGGGTGTGGGACTGTGCAGTGAGTCCAGAGAGCTGCTCCAGGGCTGCAGCCCCTGTGCCATGGAGCCAGGCTGGGACAGCTGGGGATGTTCAGCTGCAGGAGAGAAGGCTCCAGGGCACTCAGAGCCCCTTCCAGGGCCCAAAGGGGCTCCAAGAGAGCTGGAGAGGGACTGGGGACAAGGGCATGGAGAAACAGGACAAGGGGGAATGGCTTCAAACTGGCAGAGGGCAGGGTTAGATGGCATGTCGGGAAAAAATTCTTCCCTGTGAGGGTGGTGAAGTCCTGGCACAGGTTGCCCAGAGAAGCTGTGGCTGCCCCTGGATCCCTGGAAGTGTCCAAGGCCGGGCTGGATGGGGCTTGGAGCAACCTGGGATAGGGAAAGGTGTCCCTGCCATGGCAGGGGGGGGAGAATGGGATAATCTTTAAGATTCCTTCCAACCCAAACCATCCTGGGATTCTCCCTGCAGAGTCTGGGAAGGGAAACCCAGAGGAGGAAGAGATGTGGGGCTGTTGGGGCTGGGGGGAGCTGAGCCCCAGTGAGGGTGGGGGACGTGGGGCTGCAGGAAGGCAGAGGGAGCAGGAGGAGCCAAGAGGCTTTGGAGGTCTGAGCACAAACAGGAACCTGAGGAGCAGAGAGCAGGAGCAGAGCAGAAATGCAAAGGGAAGCTGAAGGAGGTAGGAGATGAACAGCAGAGTAAGTGATGGTGGCCAGGGCAAGAGAGAGGCTGGGCTGGAACAGGAACTGAGAGCCTGAGGAAGCTGAGGGAGAGATTTTAATCTATGCCAGGGCGCAGAATGAGGGAGAGCTGAGGCTGAGCAGGGGTGGAGGCCAAGGTGACTTCTGGGGATGAAGGATTTTTGGAATTCTTGAGGAATTGGGTTGCTATTGATGCCACAGGATTTGGGGCCATGGTAGTAGAAGCTGTGGGAGCTGAGGCTGCGGAGCAGGAAGCCACAGGAACTGAGAGCAGGAGAGCAGAGGGCACTGGAGCAGATTCCACAGGAGGGAGCTGAGGCTGCTGTGGAGGGGAAGGTGCTGATGTGAAAGGAGAAGCCAAGAGAGTCTCCTGGTTTTCTGGAACATAGAGAAGCTCTGGAGGTTGGGAGGCCCATGGACTGTGGATGCTGAGACAGTGAGAGATGACCAAAGTGAGAGGCTCAACCTCCCAGGTGATTCCTTTTTTAATGATAAGAAAGTATTTACCATTAAAGGAATGTATAATATAGAAGGGATAGAATCTGTTATAACTCTGCTCGTGTTTTCTCCAGCTCTCTGCTTTCCCAGCTTAAATTTGTGCATATATTGAATTACATTTATTCTTTCAAGTTTAAAGCTCTAGTTTGAGACAGTGGAGGGGATGGGCTCCTACCAGGAGTGATTCCTCACCAAACAAAAAATTCCTACAGTCTCCTTTAATGGAAATGAGGACTTCAAGTTACACATTTAAACTCCTATTTTATGGTAGCTTTCAAAGCCAGGTTAGATAAAAATATTTTTTCAAAGCAGCTTTAACTCCAGTGTATTCCTGACTTCTACCATCTCTTCAGAATAACCCATGTCAGATATACATAAATCCAGTTTTGTAGAAAGATCTCAGCCTTAGATGAATTTTCATACTGAAACCCAATTCCATTGAGGATTTTAGTGCCTGTCCCAGCTCCTCATGTCCTGTTCATGAGGCAAAGCCTCACCATCACCCATGGCAGTGCTGGAATCTGGCAATGGAGCTTCCCACACTGCCTCCTTATAAATGTCACCAGTAAATCCTTGGATCCAATTCCATGTTTGAGACGTTTACAGCTGTGCTGGAAATTGTTCTGATACATGAAGGAGTCTCCAAGCAGGGAGAGGTGAGCTCTCCATGGGGACCAGCGAGCACCACTGGATCCTTTGCAGGGATGCTGGTGCAGGAACCAGGATGAAAAGCCCCCATGAGATGTCCCCAGTGGCACTGAGGTCAAGGTGGAGGATGAAGGCAGACGCTGCTACATGGGAAGCAACTTCTTTCACTGGGAGTGCACAAGAATAATGGGAATTTAGTTTCCTGAGTGGAAGCAAACAACTCTGTGCAACCTCCAGCCCTGTCTTGGCACAGCCTGGGCTGGGTAGAGACTGTTCCAGTCACTGGCAGAGGGTGAAGCAGCTTTGATTTGGGGGCAGAGGGAGCACCCCTCCATTCTGATCCCGTGCTGGAACATCCACTGTGGTCACACCATGGGTGTCTTCTCTTGGGAAGGAGAACAGATGATTTTGAAGTGGCCGTCGTCAGGGCTGGGGATGGCCCCAGCGCTTCCCGTGCTGCAGATCCCAGAGAAGGAGGGAGCAGCCCTGTCCCCAGGGTGACAGGAGATGCTGGGGCTGGATTTGGTCTCTTGTACAGCAGAGCCATGTCCAGGGAAGCAGAAGCCACAGGTTTCCACTGGCTCTGGGATCCTGATGCTGGTGAATCCATCACCAACACTGCCAGCCTCCACCAGCCGATCTACAAATAAACTGTGTGTCAGCTGAGGGGGTTTAGGAGCAGCTTTTACCTGGGAATGCTCTGAAGTGCTGCACTAGAGCCTGTGAAAAGCTGCTCCTGGAAGTGGAGAGGACACCCAGCTCCCAGCTTGGATTCACTGCATCACCTAAAACACCCAGAAAATCCCTCCAAACCTGGTGGCTTATCTTAAAAATGACCTTTGATCCCTGTGTCCTTCAGCAAGGCAGACAGGAATGGGACAGTCCTTGGAGTGACTCCAGGTATCACATTGGCTCATGGGGTCTTCCTCTGTGATTTTTGGCATTCATGGCTTTGAGGTGGATGTATGTAAACATGGATGTGTGTGATGTGTGTGCAGAAATAGGTAAGTAGGGAGTTTTTCTTTGGAAAGGCAGGAGAGAAGGATCATGAAAGGATCATGTGGAACAATTCAACATGGAAAAGGTGTTTTTATTCTTCCTCCTTTTCTCCCTTACACAAAGACTTGTGAAGCCCCTCTGGCTGCAGAACTAAAACTGGGTTTTTCTGGGACAGGTGTTTGTTTTGGAAGAGAGCTGGCTTTTCTCCCCTCAGCCTCTGGATGGAGGCTGGAGAGGTGCTGGGGCTTTGCAGGGAGTGACTGAGGGGTTATGGTGGAGAATCAGGCACAGGGGTCCAGTCCTGCTCCTCTTCCAGTCCCACACTCGTTTGTCTTTGCTTTTTCTCCCTCCCCTGTTAGAACTGGCTCTGCTTTCAGCCCCAGCCTGTCCCCCACAAGCTCCCCACGCTCTCCCAGTGTCCCCAGCACCCACCTTTGGCAGGGTCCTCCCTGCAGTGGCAGGTCCCAGCGCTGGCCTGGCAGGACACCCCCTCTCCCTTCCTGCGCAGGTGAGTCCAGCCCAGGAGCAGGGAGCAGATGAGGCTGCAGAGGCAGAGCCCCAGCAGCAGGTACAGCACCAGCCACGGGTCCTGCTCCGCGCATCCCTTCTGCTCCAGCACGGCCGCCGGCCCCGCGGGCGTGGCTGTGGGGGGAGATGGGGGAGCTCAGACACCTCTGGGGTGACTTTGGGATGGGGAAAGAGCTGACAGCAACTGTGCCCTGCCCTGGGAAAGAATCTCACAGCAGCTCTGTATCCACTCTGTTCCGTGGTGAGATAGAGATCCCTTCCCACACCCCATTCACACCCTGCCCCATCTTCAGGGATTGTTTCAACCCCAGTTTAGGACTCGGAGATCTTGGAGATCGCCCTGTCCCCTCCTGCCCCCCCTCCCCGAGGGCTGGGGGCAGCTCAGCCGGGTGGGATCCGCAGCTGCCAATTCCACCCTGGCTGCGGGAGCTGCCCAGCCTGTAAAACAGCAGCACGCCATGGGGGAAAGCCGCTGTAGGATGGAGAAAATGGGGAAAAGATGCTCTGGCTGCTTTTCCCCAGCCTCAGTGAAATGGCAGCCCCCCAAAAGTGCAGTCCCCTGGCACAAAGGGGGTGTTTTGGTGCCCCTTCCCCAACTCACGCTCGCAGGACAGGGCACATTCCTTGGGGTGCTGCCCGCACACCAAGCTGCACTTGATGCAGCTCTTCACGAGCTCATCGTAGTAAAATCCAGGTTTCTTGTTGCAGTCCATGGACTCTGGGGGAGGAGAAGGGAGGGGAGGGAGATGATCACGGAGTCCTCAGCACATCCCCCCACCACCCCAAGGCCTGGATTCATGAGAGGATGAGCCCGGCTCACTGCTCTGGCAGGCACAGCGTGGGACCTGCCCCCTGCCCAAAGCACTGACAACCTCTGCAGGGCTCCAGGGTGACAGATCCAGGGGATTTGGGGCGGTGTGTGGCTGGAGAGCTGGGGAAAGGCAGCTGTGCTCACCTGGGAGCTCCTGCCTGCTGCTCTCAGAGCTGCTGCTGCTGCCCTGGGGCTTGCACGGCTTTTTAGGACACCCCAAAACTGCCTCAGCACTGGCTCAGGATACAGGACTGGCATCTCCTGTCCACAACAAGGAGATGTTCACTGAATGAACCCTGGGACGGGGTGAAGCCACCTCAACCCATGACTCAAGGAAGGGAGCTGGCACAGGGTTGGGGTACAGAGTTCACTTGTCCCTTTGTCCTCCTCCCCACCGTTTTCAGGACACTCAGTGCCTGTCCCAGGTCGGGGGTTTATCATGATCCACATCCACCTGGTGGCTCCCTGCCCTGCCTTTGGAGGGTGAGGTGGCCCCAATAGGGGACACAAGTGTTGGTGCTCCCCAGAAGTGCAGAGCTGCAGGCACTTGGTCCTGGTCTCACTCTTGAGCTGTTGCCAGCCCCAGCCCATCCATGGGAAGCTGTCACATCCCTCTGTGGTTTTGGCTCTGCAAAGCTGGTCTGGCTCAGAGCCTGTCCTGGGGTTCATCCCAGGGTCTGATCCTCCCTTCCAGCTTTGCCCCATCCCTGACTCCTCCATCCAGGGACAGCCCAGACTCACCACACACAGCATCACACCTCCTGGTCTGGGGCTGGCTGCACGTGAGGCTGCAGGGGATGCACTGGGAAACGAGGCTGTCCCAGTACTCCTGGTCAGTGCAGTTCTTCATGGCATCCTGCCCCACACCTCTCCCATCCATGGCTGCAGGACAGAGACACAGGTAGGTACGGGGTGGCCACCACGGGGCTGCTCTGCAGCCACCTCATCCCTTTCTAGGGCTGGGACCCCTGGCAGGGAGCTCCTGGCTGTCCCTCAGCCCTCTCTGCTCCCAGGCTTGAGCAAGAGCACACAGCCAAAACTGCTTTTCAAATTCTGTGTGTGTCCTGTGCCAGGCCCAGGGGACACACAGAGAGCCCACCCTGGCTTAGAGGTGGCCCCTGTGCTGTGCCCTGAGGGTCTGGGCATCCCTGCACCTGCCAGTGGGAGCACAAACACTGGGGACTATTCCTGTCTTTACAGGCTGTTCTGAAAATAGCAGAAACAAGACCTTGTGTGTCATTCCTGCCCTTTGTCTTAGGTGTTCCGGTTTCTAGTGAAACCCAGGCTGACGTATAAGACATTTCAGAGCAGCAGAAGGAGAGAAATCTGCCCAGGAGTCTTTAGGCACCAGTTTAACCAGTGCCAGCTGGAGGTGGACGTGCTCTTGTCCCATCCTCTGCTGCCCCAGTGCTCCCCGTGCCCTTGTGCATTGGATGTGATGCCAGAGGCACAGCAGCAGTTCCCAGCAGCATAAAAACCTGTTCAAAAACTTACATTTTGAAGAATTAGCAGGCTGATAAAAGCTCCTGTGTCGTGCCACACATGGGGTCTGCAGCCAGCATGACAGAGCAGCTGCAGGAAGCTCTAACCCAGCACCAGGGTGGCCCTGGTAGAAATGGAAATGTGCTCTTTGCTGCCTGAGAGGGCTCCTGGGAGCCACATCCCTGCCCAGAGCCGTGCCTGGAGCCACAGCTGTTTCCTGCAGGGGTGGGAGATGCTGGTGCTGACGGGGCCCAAAGGTTTAAAACTTCCCCAAAGTCGCAGCTTCAGCCTCTGCGTGCCCAAAGGCTGAGCTGCTGCTGTGGCAAAGCCAAACCTTTGATTTTTATACAGAAAATCCCCTGCACTCTGCCAGGATTTCTCCTCTCTCTCCAGGACTCAGGAGTGTGCAGAGATTGAGCACTTTGCACGTCTGTCCTGCCACTGCTCACCCGGCACCTTCCCTGCAGAGGGGCTGAGGATGGGCTGGGTCCTACCTGGGGCAGCACACGTGAAACCCTCCCATTCCCAGGGAAAATCCTCTCTGCACTGGGATGCTGGCCTGACACTCACAGTTGTTCAATTAACACTGCTATACAATTAAATAATGACTTTCTGTCGAGCTGACTGCAGACATCCCCTGGGCAGAGCCAGGCTCAGGCCATTGCACTCCTCGGATGCTCTTGGGACAAACTTTATACGCAGAGAAGCCCCCCAGGGGTGGCAGGAAGCCCTTTGGGGGTGACTGGGGATGGCAGGGAGCTGAGCCATCCTTGACCTAGGTAGGGTTTCCCATGGGATGACTGATGGGAAGCAGATCTGGGGCTGTGTGAAGGCTGAGGGGCTGCAGGCTGGGAGCCTCCCTCCCAGATGCTGCAAGGACACGTCCAAGGAGATGTTTGCCCTCCTCTAGGACAGATCTTCCCCTCCTTGGGGAGTCCCAAGGTGCATGTGGTGCTCCCAGCATGGACTTCTCAGCCGTGGATTTTCCAGCAGAGCCAGGTGAGTCTTTCCCTCTGCCTCTCTAATGTCAGGACCCTCTGAATTCCCCCAGGGACCCCTCATGCCAAGCTTTAAGCAATCACAGGACAAGGGGGAATGGCTTTAAGCTGAAGGAGGGTAATTTTAGATTTGTTGTCAGGAAAAAATCCTTCCCTGTGAGAGTAGTGAGGCCCTGGCACAGGGTTCCCAGAGAAGTTGTGAATTCCTCATCCCTGGAAGTGTCCAAGGCCAGGTTGGACAGGGCTTGGATCAACCTGGGACAGTGGAAGGTGTTCCTGCCCATGGGAGTTGGATGAGAATTAAGCTCAAACCATTCTGTGGTTCTCTGTCCAGCCCCACAGCTCTGCCCACCTTCAGCAGGGTGGGAGCTCTGAGCAGACCCTGCACTTCCTGCTGGCCCTGGGAGCACGACCAACCCCAAACCCTGGCACAGACAAACCCCTCACCCCCATCCCTCCCCTGCAGCCCTCCATGGGGTAACTCACATCTGACTCTCCAGCAGCCTCTACTCCCCCTCGGTTCCTGCCATGGCCCCACGAGCTGAGCCCTGAGCCCCTGCACGCCTCAGAGGTTTATTATTAGAGAGATTTGATTAATGCCTGTGCTGTGCATTTCCTGGGGTTTCCCCTTGTCCCCTCCATGCAAATTGGCTGCACACTCAGCACCTTGCATTGGCTTGTGGGGTCCCTGGGCTGCTGGGGACAGGGTGGGGGGACACTGTGGGGTGATGGGACACCAGGGACAGGGACAGGTGTCCTGGTCCAGGTGGTCACATTTCAGAGGGCCTTGGTGGAGTGGGAGCTCTGCAGCTCCTGCTCTTGCATCACAGGACTACAGCAGAATCCCAGAATCATAAAGGATGTAAAAGTCCTTTAAGATCTTAGAGTCCAACCATCCTCCCAGCACTGCCATGTTCACTGAGGAACCACCTCCCCAAGTGCCACATTGGACACCTTCTAAATCCCTCCAGGGATGGTGATTTCACCACTGCCCTGGGCAGCCTGTGCCAGTGGGATGCTTTCTTCAGAGAAAGAAAACATCTTGTTTCACTCCATACAAAAAGCAATTGCCAGGACCAAGCATCTCTTGGAGCATCCATCCTTTCCATGTCCTCAGGATGGTCAGCACAAGCCACTGTCCTGGCTTCTGCTCACAACTCACAGAACATCTCTGGAGCCCAATAAGGTGCCTTAAACACTGATTTTCTCAGGTGCATCCATGTCTGGGAGGCAGGAGGGCTGTGCTGTGTCCTGCATGGGCAACTGAGTCCCGGCTGGGCTCGGGGCACAAAGCGTTAAGAGCACATTAATAACACATTAATAACACATTAATAGCACATGAATAGCACATTAATAACTCAGCTTGTTTTCACAGAGGGCAAGACCCACCTCTGCACTGCTGGCAGCCTCCAGAGGTTTGTCCCTGTTTCCTGCAGAGATGCTGGGCATGGCTTTGGCAGAGGCACAAGGTGCTGAGAGCGTGGCAGAACAGTGACTCAGCTCAGCCCAGAGGGACCTTTCTGCAGAAGCAGCAGAAGGAGGAAGGAAGCAGCAATACCTGTGACTAAAAACATCAGAGGAGCTGCATCAAGGGTTTTTCTGTTTGGTTCAAAAACTCCTATTTTGTGCTCGCCATGTGGAGTTGGAATGGAGAGCAGAGGATGTTTTGCTACTGTGTCCACTGCAGGGACATCAGAGGCTGATCCTGCTCATGGGGAGCAGAGCCCAAAGAAGAGGAGCCCAGAATCTTGTGATGGATGTGGCCCATTACACCCCAGATCCTGCAGGAGGGTGGGGGGCAGCACTGGCACCATCCCATGGACCACAGGGCTTGGAACAAGGACCAGGAGAAGAGACACCACAGCCACAGGGACACTGCCACATGCCACATGACGTGTATCTGGTAGAAAGGATGAGATCATTGCTGTGCTGGAGTCTCCCACTGGGAGGGAAATCCTGATTTTGGCACTGCCTGAGCTGGTTGGGAGTGGCAGAGCAGGGAGATGGCTCTGGAGAGATGGTCCCAGCCTGCTGGCTCTTGGGTTTTGCAGGGGAAACTCACCTCTGTAAATAGCACTTGCAGTTTCCACCCTGGTGAGCCCTCGAGAGGGAAGTGAGAAGCACTTGGGGGTGGTTTGTCCCTGCTCGCTGAGCAGGGATCAGGCAGTGTGGTTTCAGCTGTAGAATTCTGGGGCTGTGTGGACTGGAGCCCCATTTCCTTGGCCGTGTGTCCCAGTGGCCTCACCCTCTGTGTCCCAAACACCACCACCCCCTCCTACAGCCTCTGAGGATGCTCTGTGGCTCTCCAACACCTCCAGTCATGGTCCCCCATGAGCTCCCATCTCACAGCCAAGGCAGTGGCTGCCACTCTGCCCTGCCTGGGGTTGTTCCTGTGGTTTGGGCAGCCACCACCAGCCCCCTGTCCTGGATTTCTGGATTAAACACTTCCTTTGTTGAGTTCACTGGTTCCCCAGAGCATCAACCAGCAGCTCCCCATGCATCCTCCCGGTGCAATGCATCCTTCTGCATCCCTCTGCATGGCTTGGCATCCATCTGCATCCCCCCATATCCTTTTGCATCCTTCAGTGCCCATCTGCACCTGGCTCTGGAGGTGCCACACTCTCTTTGGGGTGACAGAGCCCAGTTTTGTCTTGACAACAAAACCTATTTTTCCTGCTGGGCTCTTGCCCCCGTGGCAGTGCTACAGGGAGAGCTGCAGGTAACGGGCAGGGTGGATATTTGGCTCTGAAAACTTTTAGGGGGTGCTTTGCCTTCCCCTTGAGCAGCTTTGCTGGGATGTTTTCCTCCCCTCAGCCCATCTGCTTTCAGCACTCCTGAGCCTTGGCCAGGACGTGTGCTCACACACGTGCTCCTTTCAGGACCTGAAACAAAAGGGGTTGTAGAAGAAGAAGGGGAGGAGGAGCCCTTTTGGATCGAAACTGCCAACTGCGGGGCCGGGCTGAGCGCAGACGGCTCAGGGGGCTCATTTCTGTCACCCCAATTCCCCGCGGAGGCGCCGGGGCCAGGATGTGCCTGTCCCTGGGCATCCCCCGTCCTGCCACCGTCGCCTGGTGGCAAACCACAGTGTCACTGCGAGCCCAAAGCCACGGGGCTGCTGCTGGGTTTGCCACCTGGGCTTCCGTGCATCACTCTGGGGATGCCCCGGGGCTCTGCAGAGCTGTGGCCATGCCGTGGTGACCTTCACGGTGACCACCACGGTGACCATCATAGTGACCATCGTGGTGACCATCAATCATGGTGACCATCATGGAGACCATCACAGTGACCATCATAGTGACAATCATGGTGACCATCACGGTAACCATCAATCATGGTGACCACCATAGTGACCATGACGGTGACCATCGCAGTGTCCATCATGGTGACCATCAATCATGGTGTCCATCACGGTGTCCATCACGGTGTCCATCATGGTGACCATCAATCATGGTGTCCATCAGTCACCGTGTGCCGGTGGCCGGGTGTCGCCCCGCCCGGGCTGTTGCCCCCGGGCAGTCTCAGGGTGCGGCTCCTTCCCCCGCTCCCGCAGCCCGGCTGTGCGGATCTGTCCCCAGGAGATGGCACCCTTGGCCAGCCCAGCCCGGCTCCCGCTGGCTCCCGGGGCTCCGGCGGCATCCGCAGCCCGAAAATTCTGCAGCCCTGCCAGGCCAAGGGGAATCACGATACATGGAATGGTTGGAGTTGAAGGGACCTTAAAGCTCATCCAGTTCCTACCCCTTTCCATGGGCAGGGACATCTTCCACTATCCCAGGTTGCTCCAGGTACCGTCTAACCTGCCTTGGACATTTCTATGTGTGGAGGCAGCTCCTGCCCCTCCCTGGCCCCTCTGTTTGCAGCAGCCTCCAGAGCCTGGGGGGTTCAGGGCCCCCCACACCCCACACTGCTCCATTCCTCCCCTTGCTCCTCGTCCTGTCATCAGCATCCCAAGGATGCTCAGCACCCACTGGTGTCTGGGCACTGTGGCAGCCACTGTGCTGAGGATCTGACCCTCACAGAGGTTGTGCCAGGGCTGTGGGTGAGCCCTGAGTGAGCCAGGCTCCAGAGGTGCCCCTGTGCATCAGCAGAGTGATGCTGCAACAGCCTCCTTGCCAAAACCCAGCACTGATCAGGAAAAGAGAAGCATTTCACCAAAACTCAGGCTGTGCTCAGGGCTGGCTCCCCAAACGCAGCAGCCAGCTGGAGACCAAGGATGGCCAGATGGGAAAAGACCATTGGCTGAGGTCTGGCACAGAAACGAGGAAAAAGCCCTAAAAATGCGTAGGGAAGGAGCAGGGAGAGGAGGCTTCAGTGCCAGGGCTGTGTGCTGAGGTGCAAAGCGTGGGTGGCGGATGAGGGAGATGAGTCAAAGAACAGTCTTTGGCCAGAACAGCTGATCAGATTATGTGGAGTTTTGACCTGGTGGGAACAACTCCTTGTCCTCGCTGCTGAATTCTCTCTGGAGAGGCGTTTTCCTGGCAGAACCCTCATGGGAAGGGGTTTGCAGCCTGCCCAGGCGCTCTGCTGTTAATATTTAACACTAAAACCCTGGGGAAATTCCAGAGGACTGGAAGGTGGCCAGTGGGAGTCAATTTAATATTTAAAAGGGATAAAAGGGCTGATCCTGGGAATTACAGGCCAGGTGAAGCTGATCGCCGTCCCTGCACAAATTATGGGCTGGGTAATTGAGGATACTGTCAGCCAAAAATTAGAAGCTAAAAATATAATTAAGGTCGTTAGCTTGGTTTCATGGATGGCAGCTCCTGTCGAGTGAGTCGGCTTTGGTTTTTGGCATGACTCTGGGCTGGCTGATAAAGCTAATTGTGCTGCTGCATTATAATGGGTTTCTCCAAAGTATTTAATTTAGGGCCATGTGACATTTTCATTTGTAAAACTTGCATTATATGGAGTCAGCAGAGCAGACATCTGACGGCTGCGCTGGCAGCTCCAGGGTGGTGGCCAAGGGGGCGAGCGATGGAGGAGGCTGAGAGCACTGGATTTTGCACAGGGTGATGTTTTGAGCAGGGTTGCTGAGGTGAGAGGGGGTTGGCAGGGCAAGCAGCCTCACAGAGGGATCCCCTCTGCCCTGCCCAGCAGCCAAAAGGTGAGGAAACACAGGTGGGAACAAAAGATATGGATTTTCCTGCTAAAGCACAGCAAGGTCTGATGGCAGCAGCAGCCACTGATAACCCAACTGGGAGTGTAATTAGTCAATTTTAGGAGAAAAGTATGAACTCACAGACATTTGGCATCTCTAGAGAAGAGGAAAGTTCTGCTTGGTGGGACAGGATTTATTGTGGCTTCTGGGACAAGCTCATACTCAAGGCTCTGTATGTGTGTGCAGCTTGCTCTGGACCATCCTCGTGGGCTTTTCCAGGCCCATGGAAGCTGCATCCTCCCTTCTGGACTGCATTAGCTGCAGCTGAGTGCTGTGGATTTCCTCCAGTGGATGATTTGGGTCCTTTTATTTTTCCTAGTGGGAAAAATGGGATTGAATGGGGCTTGGAGCGACCTGGTCTAGTGGAAGGTGTCCCTGCCCATGGCAGGGAGGGGAACAAGATGGTCTTTAAGGTCTCTTGCAACTTAAATCACTCTGATTCTGTGACAAGTGAGCACAGAGCAGCCCAAGGCCTTTCTCTCCATCCAGGAAGGTGATTTTCACCCCATACGGATTTCCACCCTGTGGGTCACACCCCTATAAGACACACGGTGGCATGAGGGGCACCCAAGCCTCCTTTTGTCAGTGTTTCCCTTGCCAGATGTTCCCCTGGCAGGGCTGTGGAGGGCTCTGGATCCCTGCACAGCCAGGGGCTGTGTCCAGCATTCCACTTGGGACTCCACTCGGAGCAGGGCAGGAGGAGGGGAGCCCTGCCAGGCGCCACTCAGTCCAAGCCTGGATCCAGTGTGGATCCCAGGGCTTGCCAGCTCCGAGCCATGGCTCCTGCCCTCTCCCCCGGGCACCCATCTGTCTGGCTCCACGCTAATGACAGCGACCTGGCGGCACAGAGGCATTAAATGACTTGCCCAAGGTCCCGTGGGGAGTGATGGCCACCCAGGAGGAGCACCCAGCTGTCCTGCTCCAGCCCCAGGAGCGCCCAGCCCTCTGGAAAAACGTGCCACAGAGCAGGAAAAACACGGCACAGCCACATGGATTGCGTCCCCAGACCAGTGACATCCTGGTGAGCAGAGCCAATGGCTGGTGGATGACAGGAGCAGGTGCTGCTCTCCTCTCACCTGTGGGGTTTGTGCTCCCTTTCCTGGAGCTGCAGGGTTTTGCCAGTGCCCTCCCCAGGCTGGGGCCAGCACAGCCTGTGCTGGTGACTAACACCTCCTGGTTTGCACCTTGTTTACCTGGCACTGGGGCTTCTTGTAAGGCTGACTCACCACAGCACCTTCCTCCTCTGCCACTGCAGCTCCCTGACAAAAACTTTCCATTTTCCCATTGTTTTAATTGCCCTCATTTGAGAAAACTCCTCCAGAAAAAAACGGCTCTTGGCTGAAGAGACATGGCAGCTCCAACCGGGCATTCCCACAGCGATGGCAATGGGAGGATGATGGGGTGAGACACCCACTCCCATGGCACATGTTGGGGACCTCAATGCCACAGCTGTGCCAGGATTTGGGGCTCGCAGGGGATGTCACAGGCAGTGAGTTTCCAGAACGCGGCATACGGGCGAACGCCGGCTCCGCACGGCTGAATGCAGCCCGACAGGTTTGTGGAGAAGCCTGTCCCGTTGAGCTGGATTTTTGGAGAGGCTGGAGCCAGCCCCGGCAGCAGCCGCTTCCCGCGGGGTGCTGCCGGCTCCGGCAGAGCCGTGCACGGCGCCAGGTCACAGCCCCGAGCCCAGGGGCAGGCACAGCCTGAGGATGGGACACGCAGGATCTGCTCCATGCTCCCTGCTCCATGCTCTGTGCCAACACTGTGCCCTATTCTAGGGGAATGGTGCCCCATGGAAATAGGGAAAGAGCAGCCCCGTTCCCTCCAGGGTTCCTCCAGTCTCTGGGGTCCATGCCCTGAGGAGGTGGAGAAGGTCTGGGGACCATGAAGACAATGCATAGAGGTGTCCATGGAGCTGCAGAGAGGAAAAAAAATGCTGAGCATCTGTAGGAGCTGTAAGATGCAGGGCATGCCAGGTCCTCAGCAAGCAATGTGGCAGGGAATAATCCAACACTGGGGATGGCAGCAGGGAGGGAGGAAAGGGGAATCAGAGGACAAAAGCCGGTTGAGAAAATCATCCACCCTTCTCCAAGGAGCAGGATTTCCGCAGTCATGTGCCAGGTGAACCCTGGACCCACAGCGAGGGCAGCAGGGTCTGTACATTCCACAAGGGAAAACCCTCTATTCCTGGGGTAGGGTAAAACCTCTCTTACTGCTTTCATAACATTAGGATCA
The DNA here is from genome assembly GCA_013397375.1 of Toxostoma redivivum. Taxonomy (NCBI): domain Eukaryota; kingdom Metazoa; phylum Chordata; class Aves; order Passeriformes; family Mimidae; genus Toxostoma; species Toxostoma redivivum. The sequence goes on along the minus strand of VXBI01005906.1, from coordinate 80,418 downwards.
AGGAAAAGGTGGGAAAATTCACCCAAGATGGTGACGTGTAGGGGTCTGGTGGCCACCCTCAGCCTGGGATCATCATGTGGGCTCAAGGCCGGGTGAGGATGCACTGGGGTCACTGGTGCTCTGCTGTCCCATCCCAATCCATGACACATGGTGCGTGCTGCGAGTGGCCCTGGCAGGAGGGAGAGAGATGATTAAAGCTGCCTTTGATGAAGCAAAAATTAATAAACAAGCAGGCAATTGTGCTGGGCTTTATTTAGTCGGGATGACAGCGCGGAGCCGGCGTGGCGAGGTCGCCGAGGCCGGGTCCCACATCAAACGGCAGGACAGCGCCGGGTGCGAGGGGACCACGCCATCACCTCTTCTCCGACGGGTTTTTCCTGGTCCCAAAAATCCAGGAAGATCCATGTGTCTGTTCTTCACGGCACACACATTCCACACCGGCAGGGAACACTGGGATGAGCGGGAGATGTGCCATGGGGATGTCTGACTGTGGTAGGATGTGCATTGGGTGCATTTTGGAGGTGCCACTTGGCACCTTTGACCTGTCCCTGTGCCCCAGGGTCAGCATTCCCACCTCTCTCCTGACCCAGTGATGCTCCACAGGCACTGAGGTCCCTTCCCTGGTGCTCCTGTGCAGAACCCAAGGGCAGAGCTGAGAGGCCAAACCTGTGGCCTCACACCGGGTCCTTATCAGCCGGTCAGGATTATTTACCTGCCGGTTTCCACCGGATAAAAATTCACTGGACAAACAGGAGCTCGCAGCTGGCCCCAGGGCGGTGGCACAGCAGGGACATGCACCCCTGTCCCTGCTTCATCCCTGGTCTGTCCCCAGTGCTGCAGGTCACCGAGGTGCCACAGGAGGGTGAGGGACATTGTCCCCACCTAATCTGAGTGTCCGAGGGTTGGTGACCCCTGTGTGCCAGAGCTGGGGACAGGGTCGGGGTCATGGATTGTCACCCCGTGTCACCATGTGTCCCACTGCTGGGGGTGGCTGTGTGTGGGCTGTTTGGGGTTATTGGGGGACCAAGGGTGGGGGGCACCGGGCAACTCCTACAAGGGGCTGAGTTGAGCTGAGTTGGTCCGGAATAAACTGTGCTGAGCAAAGCCCAGTTGAGCTGAGCTGAGCTGCGCTAATACAGGCTGAAGAGAGCTGAGCTGGGACGAGCAGAGCCAAACCAAGCTGTGCCAGGCTAAGCCGAGCCGAGCTTATCCATGCCAGGCTGAGCCAAGTCAGGTTGAACTGACTTGGGCTGAAAGAAGCTGGGCTGGACTAAGCAGAGCCCAGCTGAGCCAAGACACGCCAAGCTGTGCCAAGCTGAGCTAAACCAAGCTGGGCCGGTCCGATTCGAACCGAGCTTGGCTGAGCCAAACCGGGCCGAACCGAGCTGAACGGAGCCGGGCCGACCCGGACCGAGCAGAAAGAAACGGAGCCGGGCCGAACGGAGCCGAGCCGAGCCGAGCCGAACGGAGCCGGGCTGGGCCGAACCGATGGGGGCCGATCCCGCCCCAGCTNCCCCGCCGCTCCTGTCCCTTTCCTTGCTTTCTATTGGCCAGCGCGACCACTCGTTAGGGGCGGAGGCGCGTTCCCATTGGCGGGCGGGCACGTCCGTCCGCGCCGCGGCCCCGCCCCCTTTTCCGCCAGGCTCCGCGGCGCTGGAAACTTTGCGGGCGGCGCAGTCGGGAGNCCATGGCCGCCAAGGACAATCCCTGCAGGAAGTTCCAGGCCAACATCTTCAACAAGAGCAAGTGCCAGAACTGCTTCAAGCCTCGCGAGTCCCACCTGCTCAACGACGAGGATCTCAACCAGGTGAGATCTTACCCCAAAACCCGCTGTTTTCCCCCCAGAACCCACCCCGGTGTCCCGCCCCCCTGACCGCCTCTCGGGCGCCCTGGGTCTCCGTGCGGTATCCGCTGTCCCCGTGGCTAGCCTGTGGTCCCACAGGTACCTTGGGAGCCCCTTGGGTAGTTTAGGGTCCCACGGGTGTCCCGATGGATAGGTCAAGATCCAATGGATAGTATAGGGTCCTGTGGACGTCCTGGGGTCCCATGGATAGGACAGGGTGCCACGCGTGCCTGCTGTCGCCATGGTTGGCACAGGATCCCATGGGATCCCCAGGGGTCCCATGGGGTGCCTGTTGGAAACATATACTGTAGGGTCTTGTGGGTGCCTGCTGCTCCTGCAGGTACCGTGGGATCAGGTCAGGGATGCTGTAGGGTCCCATGGATAGCACAGGGACCTACAGGTTATCTCTATATTCCATAGGGTGTTACGGAGCTCCAAGGGCTCTGCTCCCATAGGGTATCTAGGAACCCCATGGGGTGTTCGCTGATCCTGCAGATATCCCAGGGACCCACAGGTATCCATGGATTCTGTGGGGTGTTCGGGAGCTCCACTGGTGCACTTTGGTCCCATAAAGTGTCCAGGAATCCTGTGGAGTGCCTGCTGACCCCATGGGTAGTGTGTGGACCCGTGGGGTGCCTGCTGACCCTGTGAGTGGTGCGTGGTCCCATAGGGTGCCTGCTGACCCCACGGATAGCACAGGGACCCACATGTATTTGCGGATCCCATGGGGTGTCCAGGAGCCCCATGGTTGCTCTCTGGTGCCATAGGGTATCCAGTGATTCCTGCTGGTCCCATGTGTAGCGTGTAGTCCCTTTGGGGTATCTTCTGACCCCATGGACAGGGGACTCACCGGTATTTGGGAAGCCCGTGGGATGTCCATGAGCACTTTGGGTGCTCTGTGTCCCATAGGGTGTCCAGAGATCCCGTGGGATGCCTGCTGACCCCACAGATTCCCAGGTGTCCCACAGTGTGCCCGCAGGTCCCTGAGGCCATGGCTCACCCCAGTGCCACCTCCCCTGGGGCCTCACCCTCTGAGGCCATTTGAGGCCCCGCACCAGCACTTGAGGTGATCCCGTCCCCTCCTGGGGGACAGGGCAGCAGGTGGGGGGTGTCCTGTGAGCTCCCATCAGGCGATCCAGAAAGTCCTGGGAAAAGCTCGGTTGAAAACAAAACCCCCCCTCCTGGACGTGCCCGACATGACCCCCCTGCTTTCCTGGGGACGTGGGAAGGGGACCCCTGCCCCTTTCCGAAAAGGGTTCAGCGCTGAGGGGCTGCCGGGGCTGGGCCTTCCTCCTCTTCCTCCTCTTCCTCCTCTTCCTCCTCTTCCTCCTCTTCCTCCTCTTCCTCCTCTTCCTCCTCTTCCTCCTCTTCCTCCTCTTCCTCCCAGGCCTCCCTCAGGCCTAAGGCCGGCGCTCCCATGGCAGGGGTTGTTTG
>VXBI01005906.1:58993-77070 GCA_013397375.1 Toxostoma redivivum | reverse complement strand
GGCCGGCCCCTTCCCGCTGCCCGGGGATTGCGCTGCCTCCTGGTGCAAAGCTTATTTACTTTTGTTGGGGAGCTCAGAGCATCGCACGCTGCTCGCCATAGTGCCTGCCCGCCCTGCCACGGGGGCCACCCACCTCTCTGGGGACCCAGGGACGCGTTTCGGGCAGCCCCTCGCTGGCTTTGTTCCCGTCGGGGTGGTGGGTGGCCCTGGGGGGCTGCACCCGCGTCCGGTTCCCATGGGGTCGGGGTCAGCCCCGTGGCCGGATCCAGGCCTTGGTGCGGGGGGCTCCGGTTGGGAAAACGGCGCAATCCTGCTCGGTTTCTCCCTTGCAGCTGGGGTGAAGTAATCCCGCTTTCCCAGATAAGATGGTGGCTGTGGAGCGTGTGATGCACGCACGCACCTCCCGCCCTGCCCGCAGCTCCCCGTGCCCAGGAGCCCCCCGGCCGTGGCCACCCCGGCGCTTCCCCGCCTCTCATCCCAGTCTGTGCCCCGTTTCGCAGCCTGCCTGGATGTGGGGGTGTGCTCGCTCCAAAGCACACCCAGGAATAACGGTTCGTTTAACAGCTCTGAATGTTTCTGCCTTTTTAACTCAAACATTTCAAGCTTGGGTTGGGTTGGGGGGTCCCGCTCTGCAGCGTGGGGGCTCAGTGCCCAGCATGTCCTGCTCACCCCGTGGACAGGGACGGCATTAGTGATTACCTAGAGTCAGGCTGGAAAAGTCTTTTGGAGTCATCTGACCTTTGTACTTGGCTTGGAAGAAAGGTGAAGGTACTTCACACTTACGCACTCCTGTCTCTTTTGGATTTTTATTAGATAAAAATACCTGTGTGGGTGTCAGGAGCTGCCCCCGCTGCTTCCCGGGGTGCTGCGGGGTGCTGGAGCTGCTCAGGGCAGAGACCCAGAGTGTGTTTGCAAAGAGTCACAAATATTTAGCGGTAGTAGTGGATTTCCGTCGTACTCGGGAACCAGCTTAGGAATGGGGCTGGGAGGGGGGAAATCCAGCCCCAAACATCAGGATTAATGAGCTGGAGCTCTCTAATAATAATCAGACTTAGCGCTTCCAACTTCAAAGGGCTGTGCGGACGCTAAGTCCCTAATCCTGGGAGCGCTGCGTTCACGAGTTGTTTTTGTGCGTGGCTGTGCTGCTGGATGAGGCTCGGTGTGATTTGGGGCAGCTACATGCGGTCCCACCACCTGTTGGAGATGTGACTGTCCCCTCCCAGGGCTGTGGGTGGGAGGTGATGTGCCCTTTACCTCCCCAATCTGTATTTGACCTTCTGGGGTGCCCACACAGCATGGGAAAAACTGGGTCAGCGCAGCTGTTCTCCCTTTGGGAAAATCTGTTGCTGTGGGTCATGGGCTGTCAGATCCCTTGATCCTGTGGTAGCAGGATCTAACTGCTGGCAGACACAGTGTGCTGTTGGTGGCTCTGTCCTTGCTGTGCCACCCACCTGTTGCCAGCCTGTCTTATGTTGCTCCTTTCCCATCCAGGGAGAAATTCCCTTTTTGTGGGAATTTCCACTTTCCTAGTAAGACATGCCCAAGCTGGCACCGCACAGTCCCCCTGTAACCACCTGCAAACCTCATATGAAACTCTGCTTTCCAGAACCTGCCCTGGGAAGATTGGTGGTTCCCAGGGTGCCTCTCCTGTCTCCAAGCAAAAGCCAGCCTGTCCAGTGGGACCCTTTTCCCAAGCAGCCACCCAAGGCTCTCGTGGGAGTATCTTACTGCTCTCCATGGTGGCTGCTCCAGGCCAGTCCATGACTGCACACACATGTCCTTGCTCTGTGAGATGAAGTCCCCAACAACATGGGACAGGCTGGGAATTAACCTAAAAATTTTGCCTGGCCTGAATTGGAAGAAGAGCAGAGTGTAAAGCAGTTGCTTTTAATTTTCTCCATGCGTTTGCTCTCTCGGGGCATGGGGACTGGCACAGATAGAGGAATTTGAGGACGTCTTTCCAGCTGCCAGTGTCTTTTTTTTTCCCCCTTTTTTTCTTTTTTTTAGAGATCATGGCATAGATGCCCAGAGGACCACCCAGTTAGAAAACAGAGCTTGCAGACTTTTCCCACTGCCTCTTCCTGTGACACCCCTGCCCAGTGACGGGGGATGGTTATTTCCATCTCTTCTCCATTGGACATTATCACTTTCCTACTGTTCTGGATGCTGAGCAACTGGTGGCCAGCAGCCTTAAGGCTGGAGTGTGTCAGCGTTGGGTCGCAGGCTTGGCTTTGCTCTGGGACATTGCATCCATGGGGCTGGGATGCCCTGTGCTGCAGGGGTCTTGTCCTGGCTCCTTGCATTGTCCAAAGGGTGACAGGGTGAGGGATCATGTCCCGGCCACACTTTTCCCTCCAGCCCTGCTCCTTTTTGGAAGGAAAAGACCCCATTTTCCTGGAAAGCAGCCCCCGCGCTTGCATTCCCCGCTCCCCGCTGCTTGTATCATGCTGCAAAAATCCGCCTGTACTTGACTGATTATTAGCACTGAACAGGGGGAGATTTCTCTGCAAATGTCAAATTTGCCTCTGTTGGTGGCTGTGGAGGGCAGGGACTTAGAGAGCACAGCCAAGGGGACTCAGGGGGCAGGGTGCCCTATGGACAGCATCCCATCCTTGGACAGTGATGTGCAGGCAGGGAGGGCAAAGGCACTTGGAAGCTGTGTTGGATGCTGGTGTTGATTTGGGGTGCACTTGAACCTCCGCCTGGCCCAAGGGAAGGGACGTGGTGGCGCCTTTGGGTGCTGGAGAACCATCCCCTTTGCACACTCACTCGCTGCTGGGTTTTTGCATGGCGCCGCACCTTATCTGCTCTGGCACCTGACAAAGTGATAAATGCCCTCTCCAGCACTGTGGAGAGATGTTGCGGCTTCTCCCAGGCACCGAGGAAGGCCAGCGGTGGGAAGTGGTTAGATACGCCTGCTTGCTGTCAGGCACACCGGCTTCAGGGCTGCTCCAGGAGGAGCTGGCATTGCAAAGTCCATTCTGTCCCGCTTCATTTTGCTGCTGCTTCACAAATTCTCTGTGCATGCCGCAGCCAGCCTCAGCCAGCTCTTGCTCCGACTGCCCCAGGCGATGGCAGCGCTCGGACCCGAGCACAGCCCTGGGACCAGGGGTGTTTGCAGAAGGAGGCTGGCTGTTTGCACGAAGGGTGAATTCAACCTTTTCCCTTCCTGTTCCTCTGGTCGGTCAGTCACTCTCACTGCCCACTGTTTGGGCAGCTCTGTCCTTTGGGATTTGCCGACGCCTTGGTTGGTGCTAGCGGTGTGCCAGGGGAGCTGTGCCATGCACAGTGCCCATCAGCTGGTGGCACTTGGTGCTCTTTGTGTCCCAGGTCCAGTCTGTTCAGTCTGGTTTGCCCTTGTGCTGCATGTGGAGATGTGTCGGTGGTGAAATCCTGGCCTGGGATTTGCAGCTCTGGCGGTGGCCAACTCACACCTGCCTTGTGCAAATATGTTTTGGCAGAGCTGGGTATGGATGGAGAGGGGACTCTTCCCATCGTCCAGGATGGCCTCCAGGAGCTGCCCAGGTCTTGTCCTGGAAAAAGCACTGTTTGGGCTGAACCAAAGGACACTGAGTAGCCACTTGGATGAGGAGCTGGGGGATGGGAGAGTGTTTTTGCTTCAGGAATGGTTGTGGATGCTCAGAGGCAGTGCTGCAGCCTCCGCGCTGGGGTTTGGCGTCACCAGGTGACAGACAGCAGAGGGGAAATGTTGTACAGGCAGGGAAACAGGGATGTAAGCAGCTTAACTACTGAGGCTGGGCTTCATCCCAGCCCTTGGGATTGCTGCTGGAGTGTGGGTTTGCACAGCAGTGTTTTCAGAGCCTTGGACAGCCGTGGTCACAGGTCTCCTGTGGGTCTCCATCTGCCATCCCACTGGGAGCACACAGAATGTCAAAGTGATGCCTGTCTCTCTATTCCTAGAAGCCCTGCTGTGGGCAGGAATGCCTGTTTGGGTATTGCATCCCATTCCCTCCCTGAACACTGTGCCACCTTCCCCATTCCTACCAAGTGACTGCTGCTCCGACTCACCCATCAGTGATGTTCTCTTGGCTCCAAGGTGTGCAAAACTGAGAGCAGAGCGGAGCTGAAATGGCCCAGATTTCCTATTTTGAGGTTGCAACCACCGTATTTGTGGTGACTTTCTCCTTGAACTGTGCCAGAAATGGGGAGCTCCCTGCCTCTGGGGAGCTCTGAGTGGATCAGGAGACAGTGCACAGGCAGTGATGACCTTACTGTCCCCACTCTCTGGGTCTGGATGACCCCATTGTGTTCCCTTCGGCACGGGGAGCAGCAGGCACCACTGTCAGAGAGGCTCCTTTGGTGAATGTTTGGGCTGACCCGTAAAGGTGATGGAATAAGTTCCACCATGGATTCACCCACAGCCTGGGTCAGGTTGGGTACATCATTCTTTTGTGGGGCTGCTGGAAGCCCTGGCGTCACTTCCCTGGTGCACAGCACTCCCTGCTCCCAGTGCTGGAGGCAGAGCCTAAAGCTCCAATGCAACAATCCATTTTTCTTCCCCTTCCCGCTCAGTTGCCAAGCCTGAACAAAACAAGCCCTGCCTCCACCCGAGACAGGCTGATTACGTCTGCCGGCAGCCTAAACAGATTATCCCTCCCGCCACGCGCTTGGAGCCAGGAGTCTCTCCCGGCAATGGATTCGGACTTCCCTCAGAACGTGTGGGGCTGGGTGGGCACTGGCTGTGGGGGCATCCCAGCCCACCCAGGTGTCCAGCACCCCAGTGAGGATGTGGATTGAGTCTGGACCCTAAGAGGGGATGTGGATGTTGGTACAGCTCTCCTGTTCCACCTTGTGCAATGAACTCCTGCAGCACTGTGGGGCCATCATGATGTGGCTCTGCTGGGTCCTGCATGCCTGGCAGCTTTGTGTGGGAAGGGAAAAGCTGAGGGTACCACCAAAAACACAGGAGCTGTGAAAACCTGTCCAACAGGCTTTGGTTGGTGTCACAGCCCACCTCAGCCCTGTGACCTGGTGCTCCATGGGCTGCCACGCTCCTGTGACCCAACCTGCCCTCTGTGGCCCTGTGGGTGTGCAGGGGTTCCTGTATCACCCTGGGCTTTGGGAAGTGCTGAGTGCTGTGCACGTCCTTCAAGCCCTGTTCCCTGTCTGCTGGGAATTGTGTTCCCAGTGCTGGTGGAGCTGGTTGGGGTGGTTTGTCCATGCCTGGGCAGCATCAGCACAGCAGCCTGACAGCTTTGTGTAAACCCAGCTGGGGCCGTTTCCTTCTCCGCTTCCTCCCACCCGCCGTGCTGCCGGCAGCGCTGGGCTGGAGGCAGCGTCCTCCCCCTGGATGCACCATAGGCCTGTGGGCTGAGGGGATGGAAGCAGTGGCTGGAACAGTGACCTGAGAGGCAGGTGAGGTGCTGCTGGTGCCCCACAGGCCAGCTCCAGTGTCGGATCAAAGGTGGGATGCGATACCTGGACACTCCCAGAGGTGTGACAGGAAACAGAGTGGTGACGTGGGAGTGTTTCTGCCTGAGTCAGCCTCAGTCCCAGCAGTCCCACATGGAACTGGGCACTGTGGGGCTGCAAACTGGCTGCACTTCTCCTGAGTGCCATGGTGGGGTGAGCATCACACCATGGTGGGGTGAGTGTCACCCCACCCCAGCTCCATCAGTGGTCGCTCTCCACTCTGCTTTCCCACAGCATTTTGTGGCTCACCCTCCAACCAGATACCTTCTGGATAAAAGCAAAGCCACCCACCCAGTGCCTGAGCACTCTGTGTGGCTGCTACCTGTGGAGAAATTATGTGTGGAGCTGCCCTTGGGATATCACCAGAGCTGCCAGGAGGGAGACAGGGCCCTGCGTGGCATCCTGGGTACCCTGGGTTTGCTCTAACACCATCCCTGAATGTGAGATTGGACAAATCTTTTTGGAAGAGGGAAGTTTTTGCTCTGAGGTCTTGCTCAGTGCTGGTTGTTGCACTTTCCTCCTCTTGAGGAGCTCTCCAGAGGAGGCCAAGCCAGTTGAAAGGACATGTGTTTCCAGATCCATCTTGGTGCTCCAACACCCCCCCAGACCTGCCTCCCACATGGGGCTTATTTTAAACCTTGCTTCATCAGGGCCATTCCAATGCAGGTGTGATGAGCTTATTTCAGACACTTCGTGTGCTAATTCATATCCCTTTCATTTAGGCTTGTACCTCTCTGGGCATTTGCTTGATTTTAGCAGGAGCTTGTTTTGGTTTGGCTTTAAAAAGCACTGCTGTGTGTTCATTTGTTGATGGGTGGAACCAGGCTGCCCACGCTGCCTGGCTCTAATTCATACCTTTCAGCTACTTTGGTTTCAATATCTAGAATGGGATGCTTCTGCCAAAATAACTGTAGCCCACTGGTGGTTTTTTATGACGCTGGTACAGAAATGACCGTGCTCTGTGTTAAGGGTGTGTATTTCAGGTGCTCAGTGTTTATTTAAAGACAGTTTGAGCTAAAATTGGAATGGCTGAGGGCAAAATAATGTCTGCTGGGGGGTGTGAGCCAGGCTGAGGTAGGGTAGGACTTCATGCCTGTAATACTGGGTTAAGGCAGCTTGCTGCTGGCCATAGTGATGATGTCCCTGTTGGTTTCACGGTTGTTTTTTCCCTGGTATGGCACTGGGACCTGCGTGCTGCCTGTCACACGGGCTGGATGCTGCATGGCTGCAGTGCTGTGGCTTGTGTCAGGGAGAGTTTTTTGCTCATGAAGCTTTGCTGGGTTGAGCAGGTGCTCTTGGACAGGAGCTGTGCTGGGGCATGGAGGGGAAAATTGGGGGGTGGAAAAACTGGGGGATGGAGGAGGGCTGAGCCCTGCCCGCAGCTCAGCTGTCCAGAGCATCACCAGGTGCCTTGGTGTGGTGGTGCCAAGTGCTGGGGACATCTTGTGTTGTTGTCACTGTCATCCTCTTGTTCCTGCATGGTGGAGGCCACTCCTAAGATCTTCTCAAGCCCCAGTTGCTCAGCACTCACCCCAAGTTCTCTTGTGGGAATTTGGGTCCCCCTTTCCTGTTACAGTGACCTATTGAAGGGTCTCTGAGGGGTTGTCATCAGTCATTTACAATTCTGCTTTTCCCCTGTAAAACAAGAGAAATTTGGGATGTTTGGCTCTTCCCAGGCCACACGGATGGCCGTGGCCACATCCCAGCATGGCAGGAACACTGGGATCCCCCGCTCTGGAGTCCTCCCATCGCGTGGGCATGGATGCGTCACGGGCGGCTTTGGGTGGGGGCACGGGGCGGGGTGTGCCGGGGGAGTGGCAGAGCCTGGCTCACCTGCGGGGCGCTGGCAGCGTGGGAGGCACAGAGACGGGCACCGAGCTGGGCACGGAGCGGTGCTGAGCAGCTGGAGGTGGCATGGGGGCCATGGGTGAGCCGGGCACCAGCATCCAGGTGAGCTGGGCAGGGGTGGCAGGGGGCTCCGGGCCCTTTGCCAGACCCAGGGAGGGTTGTGGTGCACACAGGTGCCTTTCTGTGCCCCCAGTGTGGTCGTGGGAACAGGTGTAGGCGTGCCCTGGGCCCCCCTAACTCCCCCAAATTGGATCCCAATCCCAGTGCTTTGTTTTCATTGGTTTAAATATCATTTAAAGGGGGAAGGAAGGAAGGAAGGTCTTCTCAAATCTTGTTTTCCCAGCTGCTGGGAGAGCAACACCTTGAGCTGATATGTCATATTGTGAAGGGGATAAGAGATTTTGTTATTTCTTTTCACTTTATAAACAGCAAAAGGTCTCCTCCGGCGTGTTTCCAGTTTGCTTACTCAGTGCTTCATGTATTTGACAGTTTCTGGTGTATAGGCAGTTTCTTCTATTGTTTGCAGGGATTTTTCCAGAGGGGAAATTTTTTTTTTAACATCACAAAACCACAGAAACTGGCAGGAGGAATCTAGGGGAGGTACTGGATTGGAAACAGTTTTAAACTTTAAGGAACAGAAAAGAATGAAAGCAACAAGATTAACTGAATCAGTTAGAGAAGAACAGGAAGTATGTGTCCTTGTGACTTTTTGGCTGGGCCAGGATGGACGTGCGTGGATGTTCCATGGTGGAAAGCATTGTTCCCAGACCCAGGGTCTCCTGGAGCTGGATCTTCCCTGGGTTTCCTCCCTCCCGGTCTGTCTTGGTATCTGTGGAACCGCCTTGCTGGTGTGGCAATGCCTTGCCACTCTTGCAGCAGGATTTGGCCCCAGCCTTTGCCAGGTGTTGGCTCATCATTTACAGCTTGACAAGGCAGCAGGAGCGGTGCCTGCAGGACTTTGTGTGGGAGGACGTGCCCAGTGCCCGTCCCCATCCCACTGCTTCACCCTGGCCACTTCTGCATCCAAGCCACCGGTGGAAAGAGCCTGGATATTCTTTTTCCACTGACATACAGCAGTGCTGCAAGGTTCTTTCCGAGTATTCTTTCCCTTTCTCTTCCCTGCTGGCTCAATGAGCCGTTTTCCCTCCTCCTGGCTCTGACCTTCCTGTGGGCCGCTGGACGCCGCTGGTGGGGGGAGCAAGCTGGCAGGGGCTGGCCCTGCAGGGAAGCAGGAGTTGGGATGTGCACGGCACGGGAAGCGGCTGGGAGCTGGAGAACTGCCAGCACTGGGTAGTTTTTCCTCTCTTAATTAACGAACGGAAAACATGGAGCTCTCCTTTGGAGTGTGTTTTTGCTTTGGAGTAGAGGCACGCTGCCGATGGTGTTGGGAAGAGCCGGCAGTGGGGATGGGCTCTGCAGTACCCGGGAGGTTGGTGCTCCGGGCACGGTGCCATGCAGGAGCAGCTGTGTTTGGAGTTTGTGGCTGGGGTTTTGCCTCCTCCCGAGTCCTCGTCTCAGTGCTGTTGGCACACAGTGTGTGTCACACCACGGGTTGCCATCAGACACCACGTTCCCTGCACTGGGAAGGCTGAGTTTGCCTGCGTGCAGGAGGCTGAGCTCACACAGCTGCCTTCGTGCTGGGGCTGCTGCAGTTTCCTGTGGTCCATGACCATTGATTCCCTGTGGTGCTGATCCATGTTGAGCTATTTTCTGCTGTGTGTGAGTGTTTCTCTGCTGTTTCTTTGCAGGCCAAACCCATTTATGGTGGCTGGCTGCTGCTGGCCCCGGAAGGAACGGACTTTGACAACCCCGTCCATCGCTCCCGGGTAAGTGAAGCTGAGACATCCCCTCCCCATGACGTTGGTGGGGGTGGCAGGAGGAGCAGCAAGGGTTGTCCCTGCCCATGGCAGTGGCTGTGACCCTGGGAGTGCCAAAGGCACCTCCATGCACCCACCCCCTTGTGCAAACCAGGAAGCTGGGAGATGTTTCCGGCAGCAAGGCTGGAATGCCTTCTCTGGGATGCACGGTCTCCCATGCTGGGCAGCAGCCTGGGGCACTGCAGGTGCTCAGTCTGTGCAATTTTATTGCTCGTTGCTTTTGCTTTTTAATGTTGTGATGCTGCTCTGGTTTGCCTGACACGTGCCATGCTGCCAGGAAGGTGGTGGGGTGTGGGCTGTGTGAGCTGTGCTGTGACCATCAGAAAGGCTCCTAGTTTTCCTTTGGGGCTTGGAAACAACTATATTTTCTGCAGCTCATCATGAGCATGCCCAGAGCTCTAGAGAGAGGCTGCATCCCATCTCCTAGTGTGGATATGCCAGTGTCAGGCAGGTCCTGCAGCAAGGAGGGAGCTGAGTGGTGGTTCCCGTTTGCTATAACCCTGCAGAGCCCTGAAGCCGAGTGCTAGCAGCAGGGACCTGCAGACAGAGCAGGACACACTCAGCTCCTTCCCAAAGGGGTTTTCTCATGCCTGGCAGAAACAGCAGCATCCTGTGGGGTCAGAGCATCCCCCACTTTCCTGTCCTGGGGAGTGTGAGGCTCAGAAGGATGTGGCCAGGCTGATGTCCTTTCACTGCTGACTTGTGACGAGGACTTGCAGCCTGTCCCCAAGCTCGTCTTGCAGGGAGCTTGCTGCTGAGGCTGCCAGGATGGGGCTGTCTTGTGCGTGGGAGGGATGGCAATGGTCCGTGAACCCTCTGTCATGCAGCCAAAATGCTCTCAGAGCTGTTTATAATAAAAAAATCGCTCCCGAATGAGCAAGAATTGAGTTCTCAGTTCAGCCTGGGGTATATGGGTCATTACTTGGAGTCACAGCTTGTCATAGGCTGGCTGGCCTGACATACAGGGGACGTGGGACCCAGGTTTCCCCAAAACCCAGGCTGCCTGCTAAGCTGGGGTTTGTGGAGGTCCATAAGGTCCTCCATAGTTCTGCTTGTCCCTGAGCACCCTGGACTTTGCCCAAAGGGCTGAGAAAATATGAGATAAGAATTGCTGCACTGGGGCTATGAATCCAGGACATTTTTATTTCAGCCTGCTCAACCAGTTTTTGCTCTTGGCTGAAAACAACCTGGCACACATGAAAAAAAAAAAAAAAAAACAGGCAGTTTTCCAGCCAGATCAGTTCTCCAATCTGATTTGCTGTGCAGCTGCAGAGACAGCAGCAGTGCCAGCATGGTGCCAGGATTGCCTGGGCAGTGCCATGCCAGAAGTGCAGCCACCATCCAGATTGAGCTCATGTGCTGCTGGGGGACATCTTACATGACACCCTGTCACCCTCCAGCACTAGGTGCTGGAATAGATGATGCAGGATGAAGCTGAGGGCTCAGAGCATTTAGTCTGGGGATTCTTCTGGTGTCCCCAGTATTTGTGGCATGAACCTGAGTCAGGAGAGGTTCAGTTTGAATATTAGGAAAAGGTTCTTCCCCCAGAGGGTGGTCAGGCACTAAACAGGCTCCCCAGGGAATGGTCAAGGTCCCAAGGCTGCCAGAGCTGAAGGCAGTCAGCATTTGGCAGTGCCCTGCCAGCTGCTGTGCAGCTCCAGTGCTCCCAGCAAGGCCCAGGGACTGGTGGGCACTGCCATGACCCACCTTGATGTCTTCTCTTGCAGAAATGGCAGCGTCGGTTCTTCATCCTCTACGAGCACGGGCTGCTGCGCTATGCCCTCGACGAGATGGTGAGTGCTGCCTGGCTGTGTCCAGGCTCTGGGGATCAGCTGGGTTATCTGCTGCCCTTGGAGTGCTCTGCCAAGCCGGAGGAGTTGTGCTCACTGGCTTTGACTCTGTGCCAGGCTGGGTTTGTGTGGGAGCTCAGTGGACGCTCTGCAGAGGATGGTGAACATTTCAGAGGTGTGCAAGTCCCGCCTGGCGTGGGATTCAGCAGTTGCTGACAGATCCCACGCTGGCAGGAAGTGCTGGAGGGGGTCCCCAAGGTCGTTCCTCCTCCTTTTTGCCCAGTTTCCCACTACCAGCTGGGTTTTGGTTGTGGTGAATCACCTTGGCAGTGTCCAAGAAGGAGGCCCTGCCTAGCGATGCCCGTGGAAAGTAGGTCAGCTGGAACAACTTCCCGCCTGCCTGCCCGCCCTGGAGCTGCAGCTTGTCACCAGCACTGTTCCCATCGGTAAAAGGGGATCAAAGGAAGGGAAACCCATTCCCTGTGAGCTGCAAAGTGGGGCTGAAGAGCCCAGTAGGTCAATCCCAGGAGCACCCAGGATCTGTCCTGCTGGCTACAGCAATACCACGGGAGGGTGCTCAAGGCTGAGCAGGCCAGCACAGTGACACCCATGTGCTGGGTTCTGCCTGGGCAGGAGGCTCAGGAAGCCAGCTGGAGACAGCACACCTGTGGGACAGGGACACATGGGGACCTGTGTCTGTGGCAGGGAGGCTCCCTGCGAGGTCAGTGTGCCTTGGTCCTCCTCCAGTGCCTCCTGTGAGGGCACCGTGGAATGAGGAGGCACGGCGAGTGTGGCTCAGATTTCATGCTGTGTTTGTTTGTATTTTTACTTGGGGTTGGTCCAAGTGCCCTAAATAATTTAAATGTCTTGGGTAGGAGCAGTGGAGGCTTTAATACATTTTCAGTGTCAGCAACCTGACTCTGCACTGGGCTGGTGTTTCCTGTCCTACACTGACAGGAGGGTGCTTTGTGTCTGGGTGGAGTAGGGAGATTCCCCACTCTGAGGCAGAGGTGCAGGAATGCTGGGAAACACAATTTGGAATATTTTTTTGCTATTTTACATCCTGAGGAGGTTGACCTGTCCCAGGTTCTGCCACACATGGGCAGAAGCAGACAGGCAGTGCCCCAGCCCTGTGCCACAGGGGCCATTGCCAGAGAGCACCCAGAGGACAGCAGGAGCATCCTGCAGCTCTCCAGGCACCTGTTGGGCTTTTTCCCTTTGAGAAGGGAAAAAGTGAAAAAATACAAACAAAAAATGGAAGGTACACATGTGCAACATGGGATGGTGTCCCAGGCAGTGTGAGACCACTGTGCTGGCTCCTGGACTCACTGCCCCATGGCTGCTTGTGCTGTGATGATCCCAGGGGAGTCTGGCCATGTCATAGTCATAGACAGAGGAGACTGTCATGGATCCTTCCTCCTCACTGGGGTTTGACATATGCTGTGAAAATACCCTCCTGGCCTTTCCACCCCTCCAGCTGTGCCAGCTCCTTGCCCTGTCCCCACCACCTCCGTGGCCTGGTGAGGAGTAACAGGGCTGGGACCTCATCCACGGACTGCCAGCACAGACGCTGTTTTTTCCATAAGGGATACACTTTGCAGTCCACTTAGGGATGATCTCCCCCCAGTGTGTCCCACTGAGCTGGGTGGGGGTCCTCTGGGAGCCTCGGTGTGGAGCAGCCTCTGGAGCATGCAGGAGCTGGTCAGAGACCTCCCAGGCAGTCACAGGCTGGGATTGAATGCCTCTGCTTGAACCTTTCAGACATGAATTTTGTGGGTTTGGCAATTTTTGCTCTTATTAAAAGTGGAATTGGAGGGCGGGGTCAGCTGGGGAGGGGAGTCCTGGGCTGGTGATGCTGATGGAGACATTCCTGTGCCTGGCCAGGGAGGTTCTGCTCCTGGCTCCCAGCAGGGTGGGGAGCAGTGGGGGTGTGGAGGGGCAGCTCAGAGTGCAAGCCCAGGTTGAGGAGACCTCAGGGAGTCCCCAGAGATGTTGGTGCTGTGGTTGGTACTCAGAGACCATGGAATGGGGCAGCACTGGGCACATGGAGCCTTTTGCCATGGGATGGGTAAAGTTTGGTGTTGAATTGAAGCATTTTGGGCATGGAAGGTGGGACAAGCAGGCACCAGCTGCCCTGCTGGCATTCAGCTCTTTCCTGTGACCTGCCCAGGGATATCCCAGAGTTGATCCTGAGTCTGTGCTCCTGCTTGGTCACCTTCTTTCTGTGTGTCTGTTGTTCTGTCTGTCCTTGCTCTGCCATAGTTCCAGCCTGTAAACAAAAGGAGTTCTGCATGATGGCTGTGATGGGGAGAATTTGCACGGGCTATGGACCTTCATCCCCTTGGACCAGACTGAGCTGCCAGACTCTCTCCCTGGGGTCTCCCTCTTTCATGCTGGGTGCAGTTGGTGGCACTCAGAACCAGCTTGGCCACTGGGAGTGCCCAGCAGATCCCACTCCCTTCCCCCCTGTCAGCAGCCATTCCCAGCTCTGCCGAGCCCTGGCTAAGCCGAGCCTGCTCAGACGTGCAGAAATTCCTGCCTCCCAACTGTGGGTGGATGTGGAGGTTGTGTGATCACTTGGGGATGCATTCCCGTGCTGAACATCCAGGATTGCACCCCAATGGTGGCTTGCTCCTGTTTGAGAAACCTTCATGCAGGGACTGATGATGACAGGGGCTGATGCTTCTCTGCAGCAGCTGGAGGATGACAATGCCATTCTTACTGGGAGAAAGCAGGAAAGAAGTCAGGGACAGGCTTGGGATTGAGCTGCTCTGTTGTGAGTGTCCAAGGACAAGTTTCAGTTCTGGTAAAATGCCCTGTGGTCTCCAGTGAAACCACTGCTGTGGGAGAGCAGCCCAGTACTGCGGTGCTGGGGTGGTCTGGGAGGTTTTGGTTGGGATATGGGAGCTCCCACAAGACTAGTGCCGGGCTCAGGGGCCAGAGCCAGCGAGTGGCAAGTGCAGAGCTTTTGCCTCCTTTTGTTTTGATTGCTGGGATCTATAATTAGCGGCCGAGGTCTCTATAAATAGAGCCTGTCTGCGTGGGAATGGAAAGGCAGCAGGAGGGGGTTGTGGGGATGGAGAGCACTGCCATGTCCCTCCCTGAGCCTGCAGGTGGGCCTGTGGCCTCAAGCACTGCCTGGGGATGGATCCAGCCCTGTGGCTGGGGCAGGTCAGAGGAGTGGGTCTGGATCTCCAGGCCAGCTTCTTTGAGTCACTGCATGTCCAGGGCCAGGCTTTGTCTCTGTGCCTCAGTTTATCCCTGTTCCACTTCTTTTGAGTTGGGATTTATACTAGGTTGGTGTTTTGCATCCTCCTGGGGAGTATTCTCATGTCACATCAGGCTTCCTTTTGGTAGCTGAGACTATTAATTTAGAGGTTTTTTGCTTTGTGCATATGCTGGTTTGAAAGCAAGACAAAATTCAAACTTGTCTGGGAGCATCTCAAACCTGCTGGTGCTGTGAATGGGAGGCAAGGTGAGAGCATCTTCTGGATGGGTTCTTTTAGTTTCCCTGCAGGGGTTCAGGAGGAGCATCCCTGGGCATGACACACCCATTTTGCAACAAACTGACCTCTGGCACTTCCCAGCTTGATGAAATGTGTGAGCCCTATCTCTTCTCTGCTCCTTTCTTACTGTAGTCAAATTGATCTGTGAAATTGGGAAGGGATCTAGGAGGATGCTTGAAGTCAACCATGTAAATACCAGAGTTTGCTGGGGTTGGATGGTTGTGTCCTCCATGGTGATGTTGCAGACCTTTCCTGAGCTCACAGCAGGGTGGTCCTGCTCCTAAATCAGAAACTCAGATCATAATGTCATTAACCTCAGTACAATGGAACAGACATCCCTGCTCCAGCCTGTAATGGCAGGGAGGGAGGTCCAGAGGGAGCTGGGAGCTGATGGGCCTGGGGTGGATGGAGAGTGAGGCCAGCTGGCATCTGGGAATGGTTAGGGGAGCAGTGGGACCCCTGGGCTGGGTGTATAAATAGGAGAAGAGAGGCCAGCTCAGAGGTGGGAGGTCTGGCACTACACAGCAGAGCTGTGGGGTCACATCTGGAGACCTGCTCAGCCCCAGGCTCCACTCCTGGCCACAGAAACCTAAGTAACTGATAAATGGGTAAAAAAGGAGAATGGTGTAAGCATTGGTGGCAGCTGGAGGGGGATCAGAGGAAGGGATGCATGCTCGGTGATGCTGTGATCCACAGACCTCTGTAATTATTGTTTCCTAATTCATCCCCTCCAAAAACCTCTTTATTTGGAGGAAAGGGGCATTTTAAAATGTCACTGTCAGCAGAGCTGTGCTGCGTTAATTTTCATTGTAGTTACCTCCTTTGTCATCTGTATTGTTTTAAGAAGCCAAGAACCCGTGTGTGTGTTTTTTTTCCTCCTTTTTAGATCAAAGCAGTTTACTTCAGTTCTGGCACAGAATTGAAATTCATTGGCAGGGATTAAAAACGAACCTTAAACATCCTGGCCTCTCTGTCCTTACTTTTTCCACACATTTTGCCATTTAAGTGTTTCCAAGCCCTCCCTGCCCTCTCCTCCGTGGGAGCACCAGGCTTTACAAACCCCATTCCCTTCATCCCCAGTGGTTTCCCCCCATGGACACAATTTTGCCAGTGCCTCTGTTTGCCAGATCAAGACTTTCAGTTTCTGTTCAGCATAAAAAGCTTTTGGCTTGAATCAAAGTGTGTTTGAAATTTAAAGTAAGCAGAGACAGGAAGGCTGGCTGGGAGTGACTGTGTGAGGCTCAGATGGTGACAGGGACCCCCATCCCAGTTTTTTTCCGAGACTGGATGTAGTCAAGTCAGGGTGGACAATGATCTGTGAGGAGGTTTTATGTGGGATGTTCTGTGTGTATCTTATAGATGATGCCATAGCAATAAGGAAATGATGGGAGAACTGGGAAGCAGAGATCCTTTCCCCTTCAGGGAAGCTGGGCAGGAAAGGGACACCTGAAGTCAGGGTGCAAGGGAGAGGGGACAAAGAACATCCTTGTGACTACTCTAGAGGAGATGCAGAGACAGCACAAGTGCTGGTGACTGTGGACAGAGCTCAGAGATCTTTGATGAATTTGTTGTGCTTGATTTTCAATACTGATTTTGGGAAAAAAAAATCCATGAACCTCCAGGGAACCCTGGGAACTCATTTCCCAGGACATTGCTGAAGCCAGGACCAAGCAGCCTTGAAGGGGTGAGAGGGAGATACACAGATCTTCATTTGTGGTTTTATATTCATGTCTGTCTTGATGCTG
Organism: Toxostoma redivivum; assembly: GCA_013397375.1. Lineage (NCBI taxonomy): Eukaryota > Metazoa > Chordata > Aves > Passeriformes > Mimidae > Toxostoma > Toxostoma redivivum. The sequence continues at coordinate 60,871 of VXBI01005906.1, read as the reverse complement.
ATGTCATTGCTGGGGTTGGGGGTGGGGATCCCATAGCAGTGACTTTGCGGTGTTCATGTCTTCCCATTTCTCTGCTCCAAGTATCTGGCCCCAGTTGCTGCAGGAGGTGGATCCTGCTGTCAGGACACCCGTGGGCTCCTCCAGGAACGTTTCCCTACATTTGGTGAACCCACTTCTGTTTTATGTCTTTTAGTTTGGCTTAGTTTGTTTGGGAAGGTAAAACTGCGAAGCTGCAGAAGGAGAATTTGGGAGAGGGCTGAGGGAACAGGAAGGTCTTCTCTAGGAATGGCTCCATCACAAGTCCTGGCAACTGACAATGATAAGGGACCATCACTGTGGCCCCAAAAGTTCCTGGGTTTATTGTGAGCTTTGGAGAGCACTGTTGTCCACATCCAAGCTCCACAAGAAGGACATTTTTGTGGCTGCAGGACCCTCTCAGAGAGGCCCTGGTGTGAAACAGTCCATGGTAGGAGGTTTGGGAGTTAACAGGCAGAAAGAGGATGAAAGTGGAGTTGAAAGCTCGACGCAGCCAGCGACCTCCTAGCACAAGCTGCTTTGATGACCTGGCCCAGGTGCTTCCTTCCTGGAAACAACACAGCCCCTATTGTCTTCTGCAGGGCGAGCCACAAAGCTGGAATTGCTCTTAGGCTGAGCAGCGAGGACAGGTTCAAGTGGCTCCATCCTTCTGCTTTTTCCCCACTCCTCATCCCTCGGGACCTAGCAAAGATGTTTCTGTAGAAGACGTGTGCCAGAGCAGCGAGGGAAGTGAGCTGGAGTTTAGATTGCATTTATCTTGTTCATGGCGGGGAAGAGTGAAAGAGGCACTCATAGCAGCTGGAGTTCCTTTGTGACTCCTGACCTGTGGCTTCCAGCCTGGCTGTGGGCTCTTGGTGAAGGAAAAATTGTATCTACTGTAAAAGGTTAATGTGAAAATCAAGCTCTGATGGCATTTAGGAGGGAAGATGTCAGGGCTGGCAGTGAAATGACACAGCTAAGGCTGAGCAGTTACCCTCACATGGGCCCCGTGGTCCCCCCAGGCAGCAGAGGAAGGGGCAGCTGATGCCAGCTCTTTCCAAGCCAGGGAAGTGTTGGGCTCCCATGAATCCCCCGGTCCCTGGGTGGCCGTGCCAGTCCCGCACATGAGCTACCAAACCACTCAAGGAAGCAACAAAAACACCATTTTTTCACCCTGCCGTTGCTTGGTGCTGGGGAGGGGATGTGAAACGAGGTGTCTGCAGAACAACCCCGAGCCCACCAGCTGCAGCCATGTGGTGGGGATGGGATCAGGTTTAATTCTTTCCAGCCCTGTTGTTGGCCACCGGATCAGGTCACTGAGGGACCACCAGTGGGATGTGGGCTACAGGTGGGGTGATGCTGGCTAATAGCATCCTGCTCCTAGAAGAAGCAGCATCCCAGCAGCTGGCACATTGCTGACGTTGTGAGGTATCCTGGCATTGACTGGTGGGATTCAGTGCTGCAAACCCCTCAGTGACAGCTCAGAGAGGAGACACGGACGTGAATGGAACAAGGCAACAAAGCTGCTCCAAAAATCAAAGCGCGTTCCCCCTTCTTTTTTCCCCGGCAGAGATCCTGCATTCATTGATTGTTGACATGACATATGTGGGTTGGAGAAAGGCAGCGGCAGCTTCTGGCAGGGGAGGAAGGGGCTGGGGGGGCCGGAGGGGCTCTGCAAGCCGAGATGCTGATTACCAGGGGCAGCAAATAGCTTGCAGCTGCCTCCGCTCAACACGCTCTTTGTGGCGCTTGCAGCCACTCTTTGGACGCAGCTATTTTTAATTTCCCCAAGCGCGCACAAAGCAAAGGGGGTGGGCGATGCCGCCGGCGTCCCCCTTTCCTGCCCCCCGCTCCCACCCCTTT
>VXBI01005906.1:0-58929 GCA_013397375.1 Toxostoma redivivum | reverse complement strand
TTCTTTTAATTTTTTTTTTTTTGGGAGCCGGCCTTGGCTTCCCCCCCCACCACCCCGCGCCAGTGTGTGCGGGGAGCTGGGAAAATGCAGAAATAAATAAATACGCAATTAGGCAGGCGTCCAGCCGTGTAAGGGGGTGTGCTGCAAAAAGAGACTCTGGCCAAATTTTGGAATGCCTGAGAAAGCGGCTGGAGCCGTGGGCGAGCGCGGGGTTGTGGGCTTCCCATCGATGGAGAAGGGACAGCTGCGACCCCCGAGGAGGAAGAGGAGGAGGATGGAGGTGGCAGCTCCCAGCCTTGCTCCTGGGGGACTTTTCCTTCACTAAGCCCAGGACAAGGGTTTGAGTTTGAGCACAGGGTCTCAGCGTGCTCTTGCCTCGGCTCAGGAGTGATTTTTCCACCAAAAGCCAAGAGGTGCACCCTCTGTTCAAGCAGCAACACAGTTTGGGGTTAATAAATGACTTATTTGCACTCCTTGTTTCTCTCTTAGGTAAGCATTGGTGAATATGATATTTCTGCTTTATCCCAGGCATGAATTATTCATCAGGTTTGGAGGCTGTAAAAGGGACGTCAGGTTAAAACTTGCTTGCATGGAGACATGCTGAGGTCTTCAGTGAGGTTTTGTAAACAGCTTTTCTCAGGGTTACCAAGCGCAGGAATCTTCCCTCTTTTCCCTGTGCTGTTTTGAGGCATTTCTGGTGAAAAATGAGAATTTCCAGGCAGGTTTGATTATTGATCTTGTTCATTTACTTACCATGGGCTGCAAGATACAAAAGTAGAAAAAAAAAATTCCATCAAAATACTGTTTTTCCTTTATGCTGGACGAAGTTACAGCATCTTGAGGAGTACGCTCTTGGTAATATGTATTTTGTAAGATCTTTTTATTTTGCCCTGTTTCTTCAAAGCTACAGAGGAGGCTTTTCCCTCCAGTCACTGAAGTCTGACTGCAAGTAGGTAACGAGATAAAACAGCCAGACAGTCTTGCTGAAAGTTGAAATCACCATAGGTAAATCACGTGTGCGGCAGCTTCGCTTACCCTTCACCTCCTTCCTGCAGGATCTGATCCAGGAGCTGGTTTGTGGGAGTGTGTTAACAGCCTTGTGCTCTGCCACAGGAGAGCAGGACCAGGGGAAGAGGTGCTCCATGTGCTGGGGAAAGCTGGGAAGGTCCCACCTTCCATGGAGGATTTTTTGCCCTCACATTTTCCTGGCCCCATCTCTGCTGCCACGGCACCCCTTGCAATGGGGCTGCAGGGAAGAAATCCTTCCCTGTGATGGTGGGGAGGTCCTGGCACAGGTTGCTCAGAGAAGCTGTGGCTGCTTCATCCCTGGAAGTGTCCAAGGCTGGGTTAGATGGAGCTTGGAGCAGCCTGGGATAGTGGAAGGTGTCCTTGCCCATGGCAGGGAGTTGGAACTGGATGGGCTTTAAGGTTCCTTCCAGCCAAAACCATTCTGAGATTCTGGGATTATCCTGGGGGTCTTGGCTCTTGCACCCCCCAAGCCTTGTGGCTCTAGGTGCTGTAGCTGTGGCTCTCCATGATTTTATGGCCAAACAGAGCCCTGGAAACCTGCAGTGAGGCCGTGGGCCCCTCTCCCTCTGTGCCCCATGGCTGTCCCCATTCTCCTCCCAGTTCCCTTTGCTGTGGGTGACTGGTCCTTGGGCACAGGAGACAGAGGGAACAGGCACACAGCATGGTTTTAGAAGTGTCCCAGCAGCATCCTGAGCTCATACAGGATTTCCACCTGTTGTGATGGTGTGACTGCAGAGAAAAGGTGGGGTTTTGGAGCACACCCAGCCTTGGCCCTTTCCTCCACATTTCATCAGCCCTGCTGCGATTGCATCGATAACGTCCCAGGGATCACCAGGGCGCTGGGGAGCTACTGGGATATAATTAGGGTTTTGGTTCACTTTCCTGGCTGCTTTCCTGTCAGGGGAGGGACAGCAGGGATTATGGATGGAGCAGATGTGTGGAGGGAGGGCTTGCATGGGTGGTTAATGCCATGTACAGGCCAGTGCTGGAGGGGTGAAGTCAGTCATCACAGGCATGGGGGATAGAGAAACCTCTTGTGCTCATCACCCTCACGTGCACTAGCCCCAGATAGCTCCTCTCTGCTGGGATTGCACAGCTGCTCCCAAAGGAGGGGAACAATGGCTGTGAACTCTCTCCTCTCCCTGTACTCCTCTACAGGGGCCAGATGTGAGCAGCAGGTTTAGGGAGAAAATGCTGCAATCCTGGGACAGTTTCAGCAGCCTCATGTGTTACTTGGAATTTTTCCTGGGCATTTAAAGCACTTTTTACCCCAGGTGCCACTTGCCTGTGAACCTGGTGGTGCCTGCCTGGCCAGGATGGCTCTTTGCTACCAGTGTCAGTGGCTCCACCCCATCGTGCCTGTGGCAGCAAAGCCCCGCTCAAGCTGCTGCTGGGTGGTCTCCTTGCCCCACAGCAGTTCTGTGTGCCTGTTGGGAACTTTTCTCCTTGGAACTGCCCAGAAGGCTCACATTGGTGGGATGGCCAATGGTCAAAGTTTGGAAAACCCTCTCCAGCTGTCACCTCAGCTTTTGGGATGGTGTGCAGGGTCCAAGCTGGTCTGGAAGCAATGCAGAGTGGGTATGGGGTTTTCTCTAGGGGTGTGGGGTGCAGGATGTGGCTGCTGCTTGGTTGGCCAAGCCAAGCTCTTTGGCTTGGATTGGCCCTCACACCTCCAGCTGCAGACCCCAAGCACCCTGGGAGCCCAGCATCCTGGTATTCCCAGCCCAGCAGGAAGCTCTGCAAAGCTCATAAGAGCAGTACTGGGGAATAATGAGATTTCCAGACTAATTTAGCCGGATTCAAGAACTTCCACTGAAGCATCTGCACCCGTGGGAGTTGCCCGAGCCTCCGGTGGATCTGGTGCTGCTGATCCCCAGGGCTGGCCTCTCCTCCTCTGCAGGTGTTGAGCACTGGCACAAGGCCCTGTATTGACAATCCTGGGGGGTGGAAGTGGGATACCCCACCACGGGGGCTGCAGGGCCTGAAATCATCCAGAGCTCCAGATGGTGGCTGTCGGAGGTGGCTCTTCATGGCTGTGATGCTGCTGATGGCTCATTGTGTCCCTGTGTCTTTGCACTGATTCCTCTGCTTGGTTGCATTTGCAGGAGAGGCTGTGGGATGGCTGAGGACGAGGAGACCTGTCCCTCCTTCCCCTCTAGGCTGGATGGGAGATGGGTTTACTTAGTGGGATGGATTTGATTGATCTAATTTACTGCTTTCCTTGGATGACAATTATCTTGGTCATGTTCCCTTACCCCCATGAAGCAGAAATCCAGGTCCAGCTGCAGTGGAACAGGGCTGGCCAACATGGGTAGAGGTCATCCTGCCTCGATCCAAGTTTTCCTCCTCCTGAGCTGTGTCCAAAACTGGCATCACTGTGTGTATGAGCATCTTTGTGTGTGGGTGACCTTAGGGAGATGTGGTTGCTGGTGTTTGGTGAAGCCCCTTGCTGCTGTGGAGGGCCATGAGCACGGAGGTGGTGGTGAGCTCCTGCACATGTGTGCCTGGCATGCAGTGCAGGGACCACCTGGGACTCGTCTCCTACACCGAGGGGGTGGAGGATAAAGTTGACAAGGCCAATTTGGAACAGTGCAATTTAAGATTCAAGTATCAAGATGCAAATGAAGCCCATTTTTCCTTCCCACTCCCAAATGACTGCAGTTCCCTCTCCAGGGAACTCCTGTCATGATCCTTGCACCAAGCTCTGGTCTGTCCGTGGTCTTGCCAGGTTTTTGCCATCGGGCTGATTACCATGACAGCTTTCTGGAAGGCTGCAGATATCTGCTTCCCCTTTGGCTGTTGTGCCTGTGCGTCCGGGAGCAGGGAAGATGCCATGCTGGCAGCTGTGAGCAGATGGGGTTGGATCTGTTATGATGTATTCCTCCCACCCCCCTTCTCAGAGGGGAGGAGGACATTTTGCATTTTAAATGTATTTAAATCCCATAGAGCAAGAGGAAAGAATAACTATTGGGTTTGCAGGGCTGCAAGGTGGTGCCTTTGGCACTGCAGAGCTGACAATAGGCTGTGCATTTCTGGGCTTCTGCTTTGGTGCCCGAAGAGTTGGGATGGGGCTTAAGTGGATGCTCTGAGCTCCTTGTACAATGTTTTGCTTTTGCTTTGGTCACAAACAGCTGGGATGGCAGCTCAGAGCAGCCTCTGGATACCCCATCCTGGTGAGACCTTGCTGTCCTTCCCATCATGGTGCCGATGTTTTCTGCATCTTTCTCCCTCTTCCTCACCAGCAGCATTGGAAGTGGAATGTGCATATCTGTGGGTGCAAGCTTCTCTGAAAGGCTTCTGGATTTGTTGATGCTGCTGAGAACCTAGAAATTCAGACACCAGTGCTGAGGGAGGTTGAACTCGCTTGGTGACCACCACTGGGTTTGCTGACCCTCCCTGCCCAGCACGGGTGGTTGTGCCAGGACTGGATACGGCTGTTCCCACCATGCACAGACCCCTCAAAGGCTGTTCAGCAGGAAAGAGGTTAACAGGAAAGAGGCATGCTAGGCTCTGGCTGCCAACTCCGACCCTGCTTTGGAGTGGGGAGCAGCTGGGAGCTGCAAGAGCAGTGCGAAAATAGCCTTATAAGGCCAAGACAAGCCGGCTCCAGCCTCCGCACAGCCCCAGCCGGGCTCGCTCCACTCCAGCACCCGCTCACCCCATGGGTGCCCATGGGGGACAGGGCTGCAAATGGGATGTGTGGCCCCAAACTTGCTGCCTGTGCACCCCTGGAATGGGTGCTGTCCCGTGGCTGGCTGAGGTGGCACTGGGTGGGAGAGGAGCCCGAGGGTGCAGCCAGGCAGTTCGCAGGCAGCTCCCAGCCTCGCTCAGTGTTTAGACTCGCTGTCTGTGCACATAAACACCGACTCCGCTTAAAAGCGGCCCCTGGCTGAACTCTCCTGCCCAGCCCCTGCACTTCACCCCCTTCTCTAACTGCTCCCCGGGGAAGAAAATTCCATCCCACTGGCAAAAGGGGAGCTGATGTTGTTTTATGTCCTGGTGGAGGCTCAGGAGGGCTCTTCAGGGGCTGGCATGCAGGGACAGGTGTGTGTGGCACTTGCTAACCCATCCCACTTCCTTGGGGTGGGTGATCTGTGGCTATGGAGAATTCCTTCAGCAAAACAAATCTCAGGAGCTGGCTGTGGCACCTTGATCAATGAGCCAGGGTCAACAGTGGGGAAATCTGTGGTGACTCTGGGGGAAGTGGCATTTGTGGCATTTATCCATCTGGGGGATGTTCTGCATTGCTGGCTGCACACCAGGGCCAGTGTCCTATCCCCTTCTTGTGCTGGCATAGGTTTGTTGCCAGTACAGAGGCACGTTGGCAGGTGCCAAGGCCACATCTGCAGAGTACTGCTTATGCCTCCATCTGTGAAAGGGGACAGTGACTTCTAGCAGGCTGATGAATCCAGGCAGTGATGACATCTGGGGGCATCTTCCCCTGTTTCTTGCACAGAGGCACAAGGTGTGAGTACTGAAGTGCAGGGAACATGTGCTGCTTGATACCTCCCTGTGGGTGTGCTTTAATGGTGAACATGGTGGTGGTGGGACTGGATGATCTTAAAGGTCTTTTCCAACCTTTATGATTCTATGATTCCCCTGCCAGTGATAAAAACCTGTTTTTCCATTGCCTGGTGCATCGCCAGAGGTTTCTCAGTGGCTTTCACTGAGCAGTAGATGTTGATACAGGAAGTTTGCAGGTGAGAAAGGTGTGCTCAGGTGGCCAAGAAAAGATACCTGCCTCTTGGATGGCACAGGGAAAGCAGAACTGCCATGGGGATGTGGGAGCACAACTTTCTGCTGCCCTTCAATGGGTGACTGCTCCAGTCTTTCGCAGAGCCCACAGAGGTTGTTTTCAAGAGCCTTTGTCTAATTTAATAAATCCAGGATGCTCAGCCTGCCAGCTGATCTATAAGTGTAATAAAATCCTCCCAGCACAGCGCTCCAGCCCCGTTGTGGCCCTATCGATAGCCTCGTGCCTGGTGGCAGGAAGCCCAAAAGGCTCATTAAAGCCCTGCTGCTGTGCCAGCCATGCTTGCCTGGCGCCTGGGCAGCTCTGGGCAGGCTGAGCCAGCCCTGTGTGTGTGCACAGAGCATCCCCAGCTGGGATTTAGGAGGTCATGCCTCGCCTTGCATGGCTGAAAAGGGGTGATTCTACATCTGAAAATAGATCCTGGGGAGCTACATCAGCTACCTGGAAGGTGGTAGTCAGGTATGGGTCAGTCTTTTCTCACAGCTAACAAGTGATTGGACAAGAGGAAACAGCCTCAAGTTGCTCCAGAGGAGTTTTAGGTTGGATATTAGGAAAAATTTCTTTAATGAAAGAGTGGTCAAGCATAGGAACAGGCTGCCCAGGCAAGTGGTGGAGTCACCATCCCTGGAAGTGTTCAGAAAAGTCATAGATGTGGTGCTTAGGGACATGGTTTAGTGGAGGACCTGGCAGTGCCCTGGATTAATGGTTGGAGGTGTTTCTACGATTCTATAATTTTTCAAGGAGTTGGTGCTTTCTTGATGGCCTCCAGGTAGGAATGGTGGATGTGGCTCTGGTTTGGGCTCCCAGTGCCATGCTGGTGCTGGGAGCTGCATGTCCAAGCTCTGTCTGTGCCTTGCCCAAGCCGTGGTTGTCTCCATGTTGCCCTGATGTGCCCATGATGATGGGACAATGAGGTCTTGCTCCCTTCTGTTTGCATCCTGCCTGGAGCACTGTGATCAGCACTGGGCACTGGGATGGATGAAGCTTTTAGCAAACACAGGAGCTGCCTTTGCAGAGCACTCAGGAGTGCTTCAAGTGAGCAGCACTCGGCAGCCACCCTCATGAATATTTTAGCTGGGAGAATTAACATTTGTCAAGACACATTTATGGAGGCAGTGTGGATGTCTCTTCCCCAGGCGCCACAGGCTCGCTGCTGCTCCAGGGCAGTGCTGGGAGCCAGAGCAGAGCCAGGCAGATCCTGAGCCCAGAGTGGGACAGCAGAGCTGTGATCTCCCCTGGGACAGCCAGGCCCCGGTGCCAAGGCAACCAGCCCGCCATGCGAGATAGACAAATGGTTGTGGTTTGTTGTGTTTTTTTTGTTTTTTTTTCTTCTCTTCCCCTCCTGGTTCTTGGCAGAAAGTAAAATGTCCCCTTTGTTTGGTTTCCTCCTCCCCCTGCCCCATCGCCTTTCTTTAAAGGTTGTGTTCCAGATTTCATCAACCCACGTTGTGTAATAGCCCCGGACAACGGGTTGAGCATTGGTCATGGAGGCCATGGCAGAGCCCCTCCTCAGGAGTTTGGCCATGGGATTACCTGCTCCAAAACATCCTGTGTACAGCTCCTGAGCAAAGCTCCCTTGTATTTTGTATCAAGCTGCTATGATCCCCATGTGTTAGAAATGGCAGGGAATGTCCTTGGAAAAAAAATCAGAAAATTTTGAATCTAAATAATCCTGTTTTTCTACCTCAGCCCTGCAATGCCTTATGGAAACGAGGGACTTTGCTGATAAACCCTTTTGATTTACAGCATCAGCTCCTGTACCTGGGAATTCATAACCCATGAAGCATCCAGCACTCTGCTGGAGGATGTAGTAATGCCCTGCTTGGGATTTCTTCCTTCAAGCTTCTAAGAGGTCTCCATTCTTTCCTTCCCTCCTTTCCACTGCCCAAGGAGGCGGGCTGCTGCATTTGCTGAGCTCTGCATCCTAGGAGCATCCATCCAAAGATCCCTGCATCTCATCCAGAGGCTGCTGGTGTTGTTGATGTGGAAAGCCTGGCATGACTCACGCTATGGGCACCCGGGGAGGGAGAGGAGGAGGAGGAAGAGGAGGAGGAGAGCACTCTATAGGCTTTGTGTGTTATGGAGAGGGACGCTGTGAGCACGTGTGTGTGTCAATAGGGATCCGTCATTCCAGAGGGAAACAGCAACACAATTGTTCCTTGTCTCCAATTGTTCCTTGTCTCCAGTTCCTCTGCTGGTACTGGCAGCCTGGAGAGCTGGATCTGCTCCTGTGATGCAAGTGCTCCTTTTCCTGTACTGGTGAGGGACAGGGACTGGGCTGGAGGTACCTGGTGGCCTCAAGGAGAGCTGGTGGTGGTGGCCATAATGGTGTCCTCTGCTTCCTGCTGTGCTTCCACTCTGACCCCTAGTTAAATGATACACCCAGCCACCAGATCCAGTTCTCGGTTAGCTGTGGACTCCATCCCGTTGGCAGCAGCATGGGAGAGGGCAAAGGCAGGGCTGGCACCTGGGGATGGGGCTGTCCCTCTGCTGGGGACTGGCAGCAGCCAGCAGCTGAGCCTGAGCATCTACTCCTGCCTCACCCAGGCACGAAGCCACCCTGGGGTCTGATGCTGGCTTCAGCCTTGTGTCAAAGCATCTACTCTTCCAAGGGCTGGTTGAAATCCCAGCCCTGTTGTTTTGGTGTCTCTGTAATGCAAAACCTCTCTGCTTCTGCATTGAATTATTCCCTTCCAACTGCTGGACCCACAGGGTCCTCACCTAGCCAGGGACCAGCTTTGCTCATCCTTCTCCAAGGCTGCCCAGCCTTGAGAAACCCTCCAGCCCAGAAACAGGTGCTCAGAGGTGAAGAAGGGGTTCCAAGCCATCTCCTTTTCCTTGGTGGAGTTTGTGTGTGTGCACACGCATTTCCACCAGGCACCATTTGCATCTTGCTTCACTTCAAAGTGGCTGTGCTGCCTCTGAGGAAGGAAACAAATGGTGTAAAGAAATTTACATCCCAAGTGAGCAAGGCTGCTGGTCTGTCAGGTTTGAGGTGCTGCTGAGGAGTGTGGGGTGCAGGGGAGCTGCTGGGGATGGAGGGTTCATCCCTGGGGCAGGTGGAAGAGGGACATTCCCAGCTTTGTTCCCAGCTCTTTCCTGGTGTCCTGGCTCAGAGGTGCAATGGTGGATAGACACCCATGTGTCAGGCTGTGCAAGATGCCAGCATTCACCCTTCACAAGGAGGGCTGAGTGGTAAAACCACTTTGCAGGGCCAGCCCAGCAGTGGAGGGGCCCCAAACCGGCTCCTCTGCTCCCAGCACGCTTTGGTCAGGGCTGGGTGTGCCTGAGCTGCCACGGGCTTGGAGGGTGTTGGTTCTTCCTCTCCCCCTGTGCCAGTTCCCTGCCAAATCCCTCTGAGGCCTTACAAGGCCCAGGACACCCCTGTGGGACTGGGACTCCCTGCCTCCTCCTCACCCCCCTGTCCTTGTTGAATTCCCTGGTGCAGAACTGCTCTGGGAGTGGAAGGAGGTTGGACCCGGCACTTACAGTCCTGGAGGCCTTGGCTGTACCAGAGTCCAGCAAGACAAAAACTTTTCTAAGACTCCACTTGGAACAGGAGAAAGTTTTTCCGTTGGGTTTTTATAGCTCCCGGAAAGCGGGGTTTTATTTTTGTTGTCTAAGACAAAAAAATCCTCTTAGGAGCTGACTACCCGTGGCGATGCAGGCTGGAAGGGCTGGGCATTTGCTTTCCCTCCCTCCATCCTTGGGGGGTCTCTGGATGCTGATTTCCACAAGGAAAAGAGGAGTGTTTGTTGTCTCTGATGTACAACTGGTCCCATTCATGTACCCAGTGCTGCAGCACCTGTGATGGCTTCTTGCCACCCCTGGGCTGTCGTAGGTTGCTCCCACCCAGGGACACAGCTGCAGGGAAAGCCTTTTTCCTGGGGTAAGGGGCTATTTCCCACCACCCACAAATGGCTAAAATGAGGGCTCTGGGGGACTGATCTGAATTTTCTGGATTTGTAGGCTGTTGAGTTCTCCCCCGTCACCCTTTCTTTGTGTGGCACAGGCTGCTTTTGGAGGGGTTTTGCTGGCAGGGGAGCTGGTTTCCATGGTAAAAACCTTAACAGCATCTGCCAGAAATCCGTCTCCTTGTTGGCCTGGCCATCTGGAGGGCACAAGGAGGCTTTGGCAGGGTGAGGAGGTGTCCACAGGCTGCTTTAGGTCCTCCTTTGGTGCTGTTGGCAGCTTGGAGGGATCTCCCCTTCAGTCATTTATGTCTCAGGTGCAGGTTTGCCCTGGGATGCTGGAAGGACCCCAGTGTCACCGATCCTGGTGGGGACAGGCAGGCTGGGGACATGGGAGCCATGGAACTGCTCAGGAGGGAGGGCTGCAGGCACTGGGGATGGGTGGATACTCTGTAATCGGATGAGCCAGTGCTGCTCCAGATGGACCTGTCAGCTCTTGTCAGTGCTGACACCCCTCTGGGTGTCCCTCAATGTCCCCTTGGGCCACAGGGGCCACCACCTGTCCCACTTCACCAGGTCTCCTTGGAGTTATGGGGCTGAGAGGTGGCACTGTTCAGAAAACCCATCAAGTAAGGTCCCTTCAATGCTGCAGTCCCTTTCTGACAAACTCTGTGGAGTTTTTTTAAATTTTAATGGGAAAAACGTGTCACTTGTGTCTGTCTTTATCTGAACCATCCTGTGCTGAGGGCAGTGGGATCTTGCTGCTTTGCCATCCCTGTCCCCAGGTGCCACCCCACCAGCCCAGATGGTTTGCAGCTGCAGACCCAAAGCTGGCCACTCAGTGTGTTCCTTGGTGCCAAAGCAGGGCAGCCATCCTTGCCTGGATATTTGGCATAGAAGAAGCACCTTGCTGGCAGCAGTGGACCAGGCTGGTCTGGCAGGAGTTGTATCTGTTGGTCTGTGTCTGCAGATGTGTGCACAGAGCTTTGCTGTACACTGGGCACAGCACACAGATGGGATCTGGTTACTTGTGGGCAAAGCATCTTGGTGTGTAGGATCCTGGTGTCCTCCAGGAGAGGTTTTAGGGCTCAGCTCTGCACTCCTCTGCTCTTCTCTCCTTAAAGTTGCTCCTTTCTCCTTTCCCTTGCAGCCGACCACCCTCCCACAGGGCACCATCAACATGAACCAGTGCATGGATGTGGTGGATGGGGAGAGCAGGACAGGGCAGAAGTTCTCCTTGTGCATCCTGACCCCGGAGAAGGAGCATTTCATCCGGGCCGAGAACAAGGAGATCATCAGTGGGTGAGTGCACATCTGGGGCTGGGCCACTCCCAGGTTCTTCCATTAGCCAGGAGGAAGAGGAAGGTGAGTAGGACCTTGACCAAGGCTGGGTGCTATGGCTGTACATACCCAAGTTGATCCTGGGTGCTGGGGTTCATGATGGGTGCTGTGGTGACCCCACAGTGCTTTTAGGGATCCCATCAGACACCCAGCTCACTGGCACAGGTCCTGTCCTCACACCAGTGGCAGGTTTCATAATTCTGGGGCTGCCATGTCCGACCCCGAGTGCCATACACCCTCTGGTCCTCATCCATCCCTGAGCAGATGTGGAATCTTGGGTGGATGCTTCCCACCTCCCTGGTCCCAGCAGAGCATCTCACCTCCAAGGATGATTAAAATATCACAGGAATGCAGTTGCTCAGTGACACCGAAGATTAGACCACTAAAATGAGCAAATCAGGGTAAATTTCCTGACTCCAGGTGTTGGGTGGTGACCTAGAAACATCCTCTTCCATCACTCACATGCCAGCTGGGGTTGAAGCTTGTGCTGGTGAAGGTGCAGAGCCCTGGGAGAGCCAAGCTGCCAGCACACAGTGACAGTGTGGCTGTGCTGCTGCTCACCTGAGAGCCTTTCCCACATAGAGTGCCCGGAGCTCAGTGCCTCCTTCCCAGAATTTGACATTTGAAACTTCAGCAGGAAGTTGAAGGGATGAACACTTGCTCTTTCCCACTGTTCCCAGGGCACGGCATCTCCTGCCTCCCCCAGCCCTGGCAGCAGCACAGTCAGCACTTTCTGCTGAGATTTCTATTTCCAACCCTTATCTTCAGTTGTGACTCCTCTCGTTTTGTAAATACTTGTTGAAAAAGACATTTTTCTACCAAGAGCTTGGGATTTTGACCAGATAACTGTTTTCATACATTGAAATTTCCCTGCCCTACTGAGACAAGTGAGCACAGGTGAACTTTGGGTTGGCAAACTGTGCCCCCAGCCCCATTCACAGCGACGTGGAGCTGGGAATCAAGGCACAGGAGAGCGAGCTCCTCTCCTCCCTGGCAGGAGCAGTGACTGTGCCCCAAACCCTGGCCAGCCCCATGGCCTGCTCTCTCCACCCTCTCCCCACGCTCTGGTTCCCAGCTCAGCCTTTGTTGCTGGTCCTGCCTGCCGTGGGAGGGAGAGGCATTGCGGAGTGAGGTGGGGCTGATTTATTGCTCATCAGCCCAGCGATGGGTTTTGAAGCAGTGCATTTGCTCCTGACTGCAGGCATTAATCATCCCCAAGCAGTCCCACTCTGGGGCTGAGCCAGCCTGGTTTCGTTTGCAGTTGCAGCACGACAGGAAGATTTCCCTGGCTGGGGGAGAATTTGTTTTACGTTCATTCTGTGCTTCTGGCGTTTATTGCTTAACCAAACCCCACTTGATGTGGTCATCTCTGAACGCTTCTACAGCAGCAGCGTGCAAAGCAGGGGGAGAAGGAAACGGGAGCAGGGACATTTGAAACAGGAATGTTTCCCAGTGGTCCAGGGATCCCTGTGGAGTTCTCAGAGATGTGGGGGCAGGTTGTCAGGCCACGGTGGGAGGACTCAGGACTCCTCAATGCTGAGTTCAAGCTGCTCTTCTTGGACAAAAGTGCTTTGTCTGCAGTGTGAGGGTGTTGGCATCGCTCAAGGGGACAGTCCTGCGGGAGGCTCTGTCCCTCTCCACTGTCTTTCAGGATCCTTGAATCCCTGCCCCATGTCAGCCTTGGCTGTAGCCTCTCTTTTGCAGAGAGCGGGGTTTGAGCCAAAGCACCCCGGGATCATCCCTATTCTCCTGTCTTATTTTTCCCCCAGGAACTGGTTGGGATGGTTTCTGGGTATTGTTCACCAAGCTGACCCTGACCAGGTCAGCATCACTCCTGTCCCTGTTACACAGACCTCACCTGCTTTCTCTGCCTGCAGGTGGCTGGAGATGTTGATTGTCTATCCCAGGACAAACAAGCAGAATCAGAAGAAGAAGAGGAAGGTAGAGCCCCCAACTCCCCAGGTAACCCAGGGACACATACACACTGTCACACAGTCCCTTGCCTCCCTCAAGGGCCATGGCCTTACTCTGGGCCTGGGGTAGATCCCCCCAAGCCATCAGGATCACTCTGATGCTGCCTGTGTGGAGGGTGAGAGCTGGAGCAAACCAGGGCAGCAGATCAGTGCAAATAATTCCTGTTCATCACTTCCAGGGTCATGCACTCCTGCTTTCCTGGCTGCTTTGAGGCCACATTTTACCCCCTGTGTGCTGTTTTGTGGTGCCACCCCTGAACACAATCCTGGGAGTGGCCACAAAGCCACATGGTCCCCATGGGGGACCAGGGAGAGGTGCTGTTCATGGGCCATTTCGTCAGAAACAGGATGAAATTCCATCGGGCTCCAGTTACTCCCTTTGAGATGACCCCAGAGATAATGGGAATGAAAGGAAAATACTAAAGGCCAGGGCCAGGCTGGGAGCTCCGGGGGCCGGAGCTGGGCTCTCCAGGGACCCAGCAGTGGCTTCGTGCTCACTTTGACTATAAATGGTAAAAAGTGGGGCCGGCCGTGACTCACTCGTTCCTGCCTGGCTCCCACGTGGCCAGAATGGGGGAGAATCCCACAGATGGGGAACGTGACCCCAAGGCCACCCTCGTCCCTTGCTGGGGCTGAGAACAGCCGTGTCTCTGAGGCTGCCTGACCTCTGGGCACGCATCCCACTGCCACAGGGGACCGCCTGGGAGGGCTCCTCTGGCCGTGCCAGGGACCAAAACCAGCAGCAGGGCTCCCCCGAGCCTTGGTCAGGGCTCCCCTGAGCTTTGGTTTTCAGGTCTTCTTTGATGAAGTTCCAAGGATGGCCCTGGTGCAAACTGGGCCGTGAATGGGTTTTGTACAGTGTTTGTTTGAATAAATTTTCATCACTCCACTGGATAAAGATGTTCTGGGCAATGGGAAAAAAGTTAGTGGGGAGATTTTTTGCACATCAAGCTGTAAGTCTGAGCCACCCTTGCCAAGGTCTGGGGTCCTCACAGCCTGAGCAGCCCCTCAAGTGCTGGCTCTGGTGATGCTCCAGGGAAGATGCCTCCTCCTTTGATGTTATGAGTTGTCAATCCTCAGTTCCCAAGAAGAGGACTGTTGCATTTGGGGCACCCAGAGAGTGGATGCAGCAGAGCAGGGATGCTCACCCCAGCTGGAGTACGCCACTAAACCCAGGCTGGTTCAGGAGGGAGACAGGGTGGAGGCGCAGAGCCAGAAAAACATCATTCTGGGTTACATTTCATCACCATGGCAACTTCTTGGAAACCATACAGGATCTGAACTCCTGAGCACCAAATAAGGGAAACAGCTGTGGGAAGGATGCTGGCTCCCCGTGGGCAGATGGGCTCCCCAGGTGCTTGGGGATGGGGACCAGGACCCTTGTGGCACACTGCCCTCTTGTCTTGGGGCAGACCACCCTGTCTTGCTTGCTACCCTCCTTCCAGTCCCTCTGTCCCATGGCTTCCAACCCCATGGTGCTGGAAAAAGGCTCAAATTCATTTTGCAAAACCAGCCTCCATGTGGGAACTGCTGCTGGATGGATGCTGTGCTGTGTCAGGCACTGAGGAGCAACCTGCAAAGGCAGAAGCAGCATCTTTCCTCTGTCTCCCAGATCCTGCTGGTGCAGGTGGCTGGTCCAGAGAAGGGAGGAGGATGCTGAGGAGAAGATGAGCACCAAATTCTCCTCTGTGAAATGGGCTCTGCTGAAGTTGGCTGCTGTTCAGCTTGCTCTCCATGTGCTGGTGCAGAAAGCTTGCACTCTTCCTAAAGATGGCCACACACTAATCAGGCAGTAGATCATGTCTTAGAGCTGCCTGGGGGGGTGGACATCTTTGTGATGTTAAGAAAACAATTGGATATTCCTGCTTTTTCTCACTCTCGTATAGTTTTTGCTTGCCTGTGGTAGAGCTAAGCTTGGTTACAGCTGGGTGCTCCTGGAGCATCAAGGTAATTTCTGACTCCCCCCATTATTTTGCATCATCCCTCTGCAAAATCCCCAGGGTGGGAGAAATGCAGGGAATACCACTCCTGCTGCAGATTTTTGGACAGGGAGTGTTAGGTGTTTTCACTTTGCTTTGCAAGCAGGTTGCAGTTTTAGGGGGAAAAAGGCAGGTTTCTCTTGCAGCTTCTGCCATGCTCCAGCAGAGAGGTGCAGGCAGCAGGAGAGACTGGAATCTCTGTGCCTGCCTGCTGCCCATGGGAACTTGAGGCAGGGTTTGGGGCTGAAATGTGGGATTTGAGGCTCTGCCCTGGGTTTGCACAGGGGTGTGGCAGGCTCAGCTAAGCAGAGCCTGCCCAGACACACCTTAGGCAACTGGAGGCCGGTTTTGCCGATTTTGGTGCATTCTGCCTTTTGGAGTTGTTCATACCCCTGAGCAGCAGAGAGTTAATGTCTCTGTTCCCTCACAGACTTCTTATTGGCCCACATCTCTGCCTAATTAAATACATATCTACAAATAATTACATGGGGGTGTGTGTAAGAGATATATCAAGATATATATCCTGAGCTGGTGTTTAGCTTTGGGCTTGGATCAATGAAGGAGGGTGTAGGGGACCTTGGAGATTGGCCTGATCCTCTTCTTGAGCAGGGTCCCCTTGAGCAGGATGCCTGTGAACTCTGGATCGTTTACCTCCAACACTACATTCCTTCAGTGTGAAATTTCCCAAGGGGATTTTTTTTTAAATTGAGGTCATTTGCTGCTTGTCATGGCTGTGTGTGGAGCCAGGACCCGCTCCCTGGGAGTTCCCTGGTGGCTCCAGCACAGCTCTGCAAATGCTAGTGGAGGTGCAGGGCTAAAACCCACCTGATGTGGGAGGAGGGGATAGAGAGGATGCTCTTTGCAGCCCTTGTTCCCAGCTTTCAGTTACCAGTTCATGCAATCCTGTATTCCCCCCTGCTCCATGGAAAGAGAACAAGCAGCTGGAAAACTTCCCACAGTCCAAAGGGGAGTTAATTGTCATTGATTTATTGGTGGCTTTAAGAAAAATAATCTGTGAATGCAGAAGCTTAATATGACAACAGCAAAACATCTGCTAATGCACAAAGCCAAGGAAGGAGTTGGGAAAGCTGCTGCCTCTTCTGGGTCACATTCTGAATATGGGTTGGCCAGGCTGTGGCCACCAAAGGGATATCATCCATCATCTCATGGACTCCAGAGCTCCTTGTTAGCAGAGAAGCACTGAAGATGATGGGGAGTGTTTTAAAAGGGTGTAAAGTACTGACACATGTGACTGTCCCATCTCTGTCCTGCTGGGACATGTCATGGGTAGCACCCAAACTGTGTGGAACTCACACCTCGGGGCTAAGCCCCTGGGGACCCTGAATGTAGAGTTGGGGCAAACTCTCTAACTTCCTGTGTCTTCTGGGTTTTTTTAGGAGCCTGGTCCTGCTAAGATGGCTGTGACCAGCAGCAACATTCCCAGCGCTGAGAAGGTCCCTGCCACCAAGTCCACGCTGTGGCAGGAAGAAATGAGGGGCAAAGATCAAGCAGATGGGGGCAGTGGAATTGGCCCAGCCCAGAGCCCCATGCAAGGCCAGGCTGGGGCTGCCAGCTCCATGAAGGATCCTGTGCTGGACAGCAAGGAAGGTGAGAGATGGGGATGCCATCACTGGTGTCATATTGTGGTGGTCATGCCATTTTTCTCCCTGAAACAGTGGGAACTGGGGACAGGTCACAGTGCTGGGGACATTCCTCTTATGTTCCCACTCAGATGGGGAATGTTTTCTGCAGTGAGACATCCATTGACTTGCACCCATGAGCTGTAGTTGCTGCCAGGCTGGGAAGGACAGGGATGGAAACAGATGCAGAGCTGTGACTGCAGCTGCCCATTTCTTGGTTTGAAAGTTCAGATCTTTCACCTGTACAAACCTGACCCAAGGGTTGGATCAGCATCCCCAGTTCCCTGCAGACTATCCCACCATTTCCATGGGCATGAGGGCTGGTCCAGGTGGAAAAGCCAAGGGTGCAGGACGTGGTGCCCAGACCAAATTTGCTCTCACACCTGCCCCTGTCCTGGGTGGAATCAGGGTGTTTCTTTCTTAGAAGCAGAATTTGGACTTGAAATCAAGCAGGGTGACTTCTCTGTCCCTTAGAGGAGAGCTCCATGAACGGAGACCGGATAGACTGCGGGCGGAAGGCGCGTGTCGAGAGCGGGTACTTCTCCTTGGAGAAGACCAAACAAGACTCAAAGCTGGAAGAACAGCAACTGCCACCCCCACCAAGCCCACCCAGCCCCAGCACCCCAAACAACAGGTACAGTTATCCCAAATCGCCCTCACAGGAGCATGCCCAGCCCTTTCCTTCCCCAGGTATCCGATCAGGCGACCGAATGATTCACAGCTTCTCTCTGAACTCCTTGGATTCGAAGAGCAGTTGCCCCATGCACAAGGACTCCAGCAACAGAGATGTAGGAAGGGGAGCTGAAAAATCGGGGCGTCCCCTTTCTTTTAAAGCCAGCCGGCAGTACACCACCCTGGCCGACGTGCCCAAGGCCATTAGGATCAGTAATCGTGAGGCCTTCCAGGTGGAGAGGAAGCGGCTAGAGCGGAGAACCCGGGCTCGTAGCCCTGGGAGAGAAGAAGTTGCCCGGCTCTTTGGGAATGAAAGAAGGTAAGGGATCAGGGGCTCATCTCCTTGCATGCTTCCAGCAGCAGTGAGGTTGCATCCCCAGCGCAGCCTGGATGGAGCAGGTGTGATTTGCTGGGTGGAGCCTCTTTGTTTTTCAGTGCTCTTGGGTTTAAGGGTGCCCATCCATGTGTGGTGGGATGTCTTTAATAGTGGTAGTGGGCATGTGTCACCCTGTCTGGCTGCTTGGGGGATATAGAATGATTTGGGTTGGAAGGGACCTTAAAGTTCATCCAGTTCCATCCTCTGCCATGGGCAGGGATACCTTCCACTATCCCAGGTTGCTCCAAGCCCTGTCCAACCTGGCATTGGACACTTCCAAGGATGAGGCAGCCACAGCTTCTCTGGGCAACCTGTGCCTCACCAACCTCACAGGGAAGAATCTCTTCCTGCTGTTTGATCTAATCCTACCTTGGTGTTGGGTGGTGTTGGATGCCCACATGGCCATCAAGCCCACCCTGCTGGCCCCTCCCAAGGTGGCATACGCTGGCAGCCAGCACCATTAATTAGGTTAGCTCTCCTAATGGCGTTAGTGCCAGGTGCCTTACGCAACTGCCTAATGAGCTGAGAGAGGTTTCAAAATGTCACGGCATTAATCTGGGAGAGGAGGGAGAGGTGGGTGCTGTGCCAAGGCAGGGCTCAGCAGGCTGCAAAACAGCTTAGTGTGGAGGAGGACGGGGAGGGCATCCACAGCGTGCGCCGGGTGCCCTCCGGGCGAGGCCAAGGACAGGCTCCACTCGCCCTGGGAGAGACACATTTGTGCAGTGAGGGCAGTGGAGCAAACTGGGAGACAGGCCCCGGGCGAGAGGGCCGCCTGCCAGTCTGATTTTCCTGCCCTGGTTCTCCTCCGGGCATGTTCTCTCTCGCACAGTTTCAGTAGGAGCTTCTCCTGTTTCTTCCCAGCCCCTAAAGGATTGTTTTCCAGACTGGCTTCCGAGAGCTGGGAGCAGGTCTGGGATGTGCAGCACAGCCTTGTGCTGGTGCCATCAGTCAGCAGGAGGATCCCAAACCTGGCCCAGAGTGTGTGCAGGGAGTGCTGGACTGGGAATAAATGAGGAAAGCTTGGGTTGGCTTTGTCTGCCTTGGGAATTGGCTTTCCCCCAGGATGGAGGAGGAGGATATCACCTTGGCCATCCTGGCTGGGGACAGGGCTGAGAAAAGGCTGGTGGCTCTGTTTTTCAGGCTGAGCTGGTGTTGCCTGTGGGTGACATTGTGTCCCTGCTGTGTTTGCTTGTACAGGATGCCCTGGCCAGTGCCTGTCCCCAGAGTGACAGAGCAGTGCATTCCTCCAGTGCCAACAGTCCCTTGTCCTGGTGTATCCTGCAGCACTGGGATCATCCTGCACAGAGCTGGGGAGCAGAATTAGATAACAGGGCCTGGGAGAGGACACTGCTGCCAGAGTCTGTCCTTTTTTAATGTCAGCCCCACTCATTGCCTGCTGGTGGGTGCCTTTTCCCAGGGAAGGTTTCCCAGCCTGGCTTGGGCTGTTAACAGTTTTGTTTGCTTTATCAGTATTGGCAGCAATTCCCCTGTATCAGCTCAGGGCTTTTATCGGAGCAGAATGGGTGCAGGGAGAGAAGCAGGAGCTGCACCAGGCACAGGGGTCTTGCTGGCCATGGGGCTGAACCTGGTCCAGTTTTTGGGAGGGGGGTGATGGCAGAGAGAAAAGGGAGGGGTCCTCACCTGCCAGAGGGTTTGGCCGTGGATCACAGCCCACAGTGCTGGAGGAATGTGCCATGAGCAGGGATGGCTCAGTGGGTGTTCAGGGATGGGCACGTTTGTTTCCTCCTCTGGTAACCTGGGAATTGGCCAGTGCAGGTGGTGTGGGTGGAGAGGCCCTGTGTCCTGGAGCTGGGACAGCCATGTTGGAACTCAGTGCACTCAACAGGTCACAGAGACACTGCCCAGTGTTGCACCAGAGAATTAACATTCCCCAGCACCTTGCTCAGCTTGGCTTGGCTGCTTTTTAAACTTGAGTTTACTTAGTCCCCGTGTCTCTCTCGTTTTTCTCCTTAGAGCTCAGACAAAAGAGAGTTTGAGGTTGGGCAGATACAACAATAACTCATTTCCATGCTGTGGGGTTGGCTTTTTCCCCTGGTTTAACACCATTTGTAATAATCCTTCTCAGTAACCCACTAACATGTCTGGGAACACTTGTCCCATGCCAAGCCCACAGGCACCAGCCAGGCATCATCCAGATCTGCCTTTCAGTGCAGCCAAATTAACTCACTCAGATTCTGTTGGTATTTTCAGCTTTTCCTCCCATTTTTTTGTGTAAATCAGTGCAGGTGTCAGAGCTGTGGATGGAAAAGAATAATTTTAGCTACCTAGTGTTGTATCCCGAGTGCCACACCTACAGGCTTAGCTCCAGATAAAGCCATTTGTCGAAGCTTCTCATCCTGTTTCCTTATCACAAGAAATATTACATGATTTAAGTCCAGGAATTTTTTGTGTTGACCATTTATACCTGAGGCTGCCTCCACGCCCCATGCAGACGTCTGAGCTTGCAGCCACTCAGAACCAGGAATCAGGAAACAGGAGATAATCTCCACGATTTTGGCGGAGCAGCAGAGTGCGAGTTCCCTCTGCTGGCACGTGGCAGGACGGGGCTGCGGCACCCACCAGGATGTCACACTGGGCTGGGGGACAGGGATTGAGGCCAGAGAGGTCGAGCCATCTCCATTCTCCCCTCTCAGACCCATCCCTAGGGCAGAAGGAAACTCCATGGAAACCCCATGGATGAATCTCTTGGTGTTGCACACAAAAATCATGGATGAAAGGAGCTGCAGTAATGTCCTTAGACAGCAGTCCCCATGTCCCAGAGGGACTCTGCAGCTGTAGGGATAAATCCCTGCACATCTCAGGATTTCTGTTTGACAAACTTGGCTTTTTGTGCACAATTCCAGGGGTGCAGCCTGTAAAACCACAGCTTTCCCAGTTGACCCCATGTTTTTCTGACACTGGCAAGAGTTCACAGTGGTGTGAGCCAGATGTGCTGTAGGAGTGTGCTCAAGGGCTGAGGTGTATTTCTAGCATCAATTAATAGCAGAATTGCCTGAAAATGCTTGAAAGACTTTTCTCACTCAAATTCCTTCTCTGGAGTTTCTTGAGGTGTAAAGATCTGCTCTGAATTCTGCTTCTCCCCATAGAGAGGAGTGCCTGCTCTCCCGAATACAGGGTTTTTTTTCCTTGTAAAACTATCCTCATCATTCTTGTGGATCTCTTGGGAAATTCCTCTTCCTTTTCCTGACACTCACTATCTTTCTTGATGCTAAATAATGAATGAATCCAATAAAAACAAAGCCCTTTCTTCCAATCAAAGAAAATGACTTTAATGACAGCTCGTGCTGGTCTTCTGAGCTTTCCTTCCCACTGCACACCCCCTCCACTAACAGCTGAGATCTGCAGCCTGGGTTAAGTGGCCTGGAAAAGATTAACAGCCTGCGTGGCCAAGGAATTCCTTGGGATGAGCTTTTGTAGTTGGAAAGCACTAAATGGCACTGCAGCTTTTAAAAAGCTTTTTCATACCTGTCCCAACCTTGTTTTTCCACACAGAGCTGCTGTGTGGAAGGAGCAGCTCTATCCAACACGTGGGGAGGGGAGGAGAGCCCTTCCTTCCCTGTCCCTCCAGGATCTCTGGCAGTAATCTCTCTGAAATGTTGATCTAATGGGGGAAAAAAAAAAAAAAAAGATTCTTTCCTGTAATCTGGATGATATTAACCCTTGGGGCTGTGATTTGGTTGCAGTGATTTATTTTTCTCCTCCCTTTTTCGATGACGAATGACTGGAATGATTTTGATTTTGTTTTGTATGTAGATGCAGATATATAATTTCCTCTTCTGTTCATTCATTTTCCAGCCTTGTTTTCTTCCAGGTCTTGTTGCTCTCCACCTTCTCCTGCTGTGTTGCTGTGTGACGTGTCCACCTTTACTTCGCCTGCTTCGCTACCATCTCATCTCAATCTCAAGCCGTAGAACAACCTGGTGGTGCAGCCCCTTTCATGAGAAATCAACCTGCTTTTGATTTTGTTTTTATGTTTTTTTTTAATTGGGTTTTTGTTCTTTTTTTTTTTCCTCTTGATTTGTTTTTCTTCAGACCTTCACCTAATAGGGCACAGACAATGTTAATTCATGGACCTATCCCTTCCTCCTGAACTGAGACTCAGAGAAGGCTGGGCCAGTATAAAAAGGGTTAAAAAAATGTGGCTTCAAAACAATTCCCTGTCTGTCAGTGAACACAGAACATGGATTTATGCTCCACAGCCTATGTTAGGCATCTCATGAGCAGAACATCCCAGGAAAATCAGGAGCTCTGCACAAGCTGGGGATCTGCCCACTCCCAGTTTGCAAACTGGGAGGCAACAGGGGCTGAACAGATGTCCCTGAAAAGCATCAAAGATCTTTAAATTTACAAAGCAATGTGTTCCTCACCAATTTTGTCTCTTCCTCTTTGGTTGTGTCCTGGCAGCCTGGCTCTGAGCAGCAGTGGGGGGCCCCAGCCCCCCAGGGGATGGGATGTGCTCTGACTGGTTGTCTCATTTAAAGAATTTAGTGCAAATATTGGTTGAAAACTGAACATCTCATGGTTTTTGAACCCTTAACCTGCTGTTCCTCTTTGTGGGAAGTGTTAAAAATGTTTTTATTTTGGATAACCTGTTATCCTCATGTGGTTGCCATTGTGATTTTCATGCACATCAGAGGCTCACACAGAGCAAGCAGCCCCAAGTTTAGATGTGGCACATGTGGGTCCAAATTTTGTGTCAAGAAACCACCTGGACAGAGCTTTTTTGGGAGGTTTGAAATGGAACTTTAAGCCTCACAGCTTGGAGCACAGCTGGCAGGTGCTGGTGGTGGGTTATTGCTTTATATTCCCAGTTTGTGATTGAAGACCTGAGGCTGATACTTTCCTGAACCTCTGGGAATGCAAACTTAGACATGAGAAGATTCTTTAGAAATTCCTTTCATGTGGGTCAGCAAGCAGCTTCTCATGCTGAAACTGCACTTCTAATTCCACCTGTTTGCTCGTCCTTAAGAGATTCCCATTTGGGTTTGATCCAGGGTTGGCTCCTGCTCCATCCACATTTCTTCACAGTTCTCCATCCTCAGAGACACAAGTACCACGGTGCCAGGGGCTACCAAGGCAGTGTCTGAGAGCCCAGGTTGTGCCCCCTGATGTCCACACTGGATTTTCAGCCAAGTTAAGAGGAGGGAAAGGCCCAGGGTTCTTCAGGGAGTGCCCTGTGGTACAGAGTGCTCCTCATCTCCTCATGCCCTTTCAGCTGGTGCATCCTGTGAGCCAAAACTGTGGTTTGGGGGCACCTATGGACACCCCTTGCTCCATGCAACCCTGTGGCTGTTCCCCATGTGGGGCTGAGTTTTCAGAGGGTTCTTGTTGCAGTGAACACACTGGGGGACCCAGAGCCACCCATTACCTCTGCACCCTTGCTTGGTCTGATATGTCAGTGCTCTGGGGTCTGGGGAGCAATTGAGAGCCCCAGTGCTAGAAATAGAGGCAAAGCTTAAGCCAAAGCTGCTCCATAATCCCTGATTCCCAAGGGATTGTAAAATTCATAAATAAAAAGTTATTGCTGGTTTTGTGAGGGGTTCCTGATTACTGAAGAGGATGCTAGGTGCAGAGCTGAATAATGTGAGGTTTTTCCCCACTTTGTGGGTAAAAATTGTGTCAGATCAGGGATTTTACCCTGAATTTGACCACGCTGGAGCTCACAGAAAAACAGGGACCAAAAGCCAGGTGTGCATGAACTCTGGGTCAAGCAGTTCTGCAACCTTAAATTTGTGGGGTTGTACAGCTCCACACAGTTGCTGCTCTTGTGTTTAAA
This sequence comes from Toxostoma redivivum, assembly GCA_013397375.1. Lineage (NCBI taxonomy): Eukaryota > Metazoa > Chordata > Aves > Passeriformes > Mimidae > Toxostoma > Toxostoma redivivum. The sequence continues at coordinate 35,458 of VXBI01005906.1, read as the reverse complement.
CCATCTCTGGTTTCCCCTTTTGTCTCTGTTTTCCAGGAGATCCCAGGTGATTGAGAAATTCGAGGCACTAGACATTGAGAACGCGGAGCACATGGAAACGAACGCGTCGGGAGGCGCTGCCCTTTCCAGCGAGACACGGCAGGGCAGGAGTGAGAAGAGGGTTTTCCCACGGAAACGGGTAAGATGCTCACCTGGAAGATGAAATCTGGAATCCTGCAGCCCAGGATAGAGGGTTCAGCTACAGGGTTTCTCTTTGGATGTGGATTTGGAGTCGCAGGCAGGAGCTGAACCTTGGTGTGTGCTCAGCCTGTGCAAATTTTCCTGCTCTGCTCCCTTAGCCCAGGTGTAGATCAGAGAGGAAAATCAGGCTGTCTCTTCTTTCTCCATAATACAAAGGGAAATTTCAGATCTGGCATGGCAGGATGCATCAGAATAGGGTGAAGTAGCAAAAGAAACAGGTTGGAGAGCCCCAGATATGCTTGGATATAATGGGAACAAATTAATGCCTGAAAGGACAAAAAAATGTATTGCCAAGGAAATGACACTTGTTCTGAGCCTGAGGTGCCCCTTAAATAAAGCAGATTTTTATGCCATGAGCCAAGAGAACAGGACTCTGTCCTAGTTCCTGCACTGATCTGGGCTAATGTTGTTCACACAGGACTTCACTTGTGAAGGAGCAGCCGTGGGCTCCATCCTGGACGTGTCTGCATCACCTCTGTCCCCACACCGCCGGGCAAAGTCGCTGGACAGAAGGTCCACAGAGTCCTCTATGACGGTGAGCCACCAGGGCCATGTCCCCTGCCTTAGGAGAGGACATGAGAGGCTCTTCCCAAAAGGTCCCACAAAAACTGGACTGTTGCTGCTTTCCCCCCAGCCAGCACATAGGATATGGGATACACTCAGACTTGGAGCAAGTTCAGGGACCTGAATCAGGTGTGAAGGGCCACATTTTTTGGCTGTTGCAGAAACTAAAACTCAGAGTCTCGTGAGGAGCACTTTTCCTTAAAAGTACAGCAGCAGCTTGGGAAGCAGACTCTCCTCTGGAATGCCCCATTTCCTTGATGGTTTGTGTGATGTGTCAAACACTCATGCTGTAGGTCACCCTGGAGGTGTTGGAGTCACCTCAGCTGGCCAGAGCCCCTCTTTGCCCCATGGTGTCCCCCAGCAGAGGCTGCAGCAGGGCATTTCCAGCTCACAGAGAGTAAGTCCAGTTTCTGGACTTGAAGCAGCTGCTGTGTCATGACTGTGGTATTTTGATAGGATCACAGAATCCCAGAATGGTTTGGGATGGAAGGGACCTTAAAGATCATCTTGTTCCAACTCCCCTGCCAGGGGCAGGGACACAGACCAGGCTGAGCAAACACGTGTCCCAGTTTTTTAATGCCATTTCCTTGATGTTTATGCAGTTGGAAGTGGATGTGAGTGGGATGAAGGCTGCAAGGAAGGGCTGAACCTTCCCTCCTGAGCTTTCCTCCCTTTGCATATTTCAAATGCTCACCAGACCTGGAGGCAAACAGTAAAGAATAAACACAAAGTGCTCTCCTCTCCTTCACCACCCTTCTGTAGGAACAAAATAAATATACTTGCTAATCTCTCAAATAGATTACAGAGCTACTGTAAATACAAGTTGCATTTTTTTGCGGATGGACAGCTTCTATTCAAGGACTTATCAGAAAAATGCAGTAGCTTGGTGTTTCTGGAGTTTTTCCTGTAGACCTGTACAGCCACAGAGTGATTTTTAAATTCTTGGAATAAAAAGTGGAAGAAGTGCATATGAAGTGGCAATCCACATTATCTAGTGAAGGGAAGAAAGTAATGCAGGTTTAGATTAGATATTAAGTGAAATTCTTCCCTGTGAGGGTGGTGCTGCAGTGGCACAGGTTTCCCACAGAAGCTGTGGCTGCCCCATCTCTGGAAGTGTTCAAGGCCGGGTTGGACGTGGTTTGGAGCAGCCTGGGATAGTGGGAGGTGTCCTTGCCCATGGCAGGGTGTGGAACAGAATGATTTTACTGTTCCTTCCAACCCAAAACATTCTATAATTCAATGCTTTACTTTCCCTTCTGTTTTTGTGGAGCAAGACTGGGTTCCCACCACCATGGGATCATTCAAATGTAGGATGTGCTGCCCCACAGGTTTGATTGAATAGACTCCCAGACCCAATTTCCATTGCTGCTCTTGCTGTAACCCGTTTCAGATGCTGCAGCTGGATTTCACACACTGCTGTCCTTTTCTCCTCCACTCTGCAGCACGTGGAGCAGCTGGAGGAGCTCATTCTCGGGGGAGTGAAAGCATTTCCACCACATCCTTCCCTGCACATAGGCAGGGCTGGGAGGAGGGGCTGGCAGCAATTATCAGCTGTCCTGCTGCTTTTTTCAGGAATTCAACATCCCCATGCACACATTGAAGGAAAAAGCAGGTGTCATTTGGATGGTGCAAGGCTCAGATTCCCTGTATTTCCAGCCTTGGGAGCTCAGCCTGTTTTGAACCCTGCAGCCTTGCATCAATAGCACATAGTTTCTCTTTCATAATATATAATAGAGGGTAAAACTGCCTGAAGTCTTGCTAATTCCTTGTTTATCCTTTCTCTGTAATGCTGGTGTAGCAGTAGGAAATTGCAGGAGAAATGGTAGGAAGGGAGCAGCCTGAATAAACTGTGTGGGGGTCTCCATTCCTCCTAGGAGCAAACATTTAGCCACCACGCAGTGTAATGATTCAGTTTGGGCTAGATGACCTTTAAAGGGCCCTTCCAACCCAAACTGTTCTATGATTCTATGAATTTAACTGTTGTTGGTCTCTTTTATTGCTCTTCTGGGTTTTATCAACTCTCTGCTGTTGCCTTCTGGGTGCAGACACTTCTTCCCTCTCCTGATCCCTCTCTCCTTTCTTCCAGCCTGACCTGCTGAACTTCAAGAAGGGCTGGTTGACAAAGCAATATGAGGATGGGCAGGTGAGTCAGGAGAAAGCTCTGCCCTTTGTGTCAGTGTTTGGTGCTGTGGTCAGTCCTGGTTTCTGACAGCTCACTCTAACAACCTGGCTGTGCATGGAGCAGCTCTCAGTACTGATGGAGCCCCAGTGTCCTGGGTAGATCAGTATTGGGCTTCTCTTGAAGTGGGAATTGCTGGTGCTCTGTCCTGGGGAGGTTTCAAAGGTGGATATCATATTGTGGGTTTCTAGGGAGCCAGGGCAGCTTGGATGGCAGCACTGGTTTCATGTTCCTGTTCCCTATTTATCATTCTCGTCTCCCTTGCGACCCAGCGACCTCTTTGGTGTCAGAAATGAGGCTCAGGTAAAGTCTCCTGAGTGCCAGGGGAATGGCAGTAAATAAATAAATAAATGGCTCTGAAAGAAGCAACTGGTGCCACTTTCCTGCTGCCAAAAGGGATGCAGGATGTTCTGCTCTATTGGAGCCTTAGGAGTGGGCACTGGTGCCGAGGCAGCGTGGATGGCCCTGGCTGTTTGCAAACCACCCCTTCCCTGGATTTCCTTCCCTTCTACTCAGCCGTCAAGGGAAAATGAGGGCAATTTGCCCGTGGCTGTGGGTGGCCCAGGCTCTGCTGTGGGTACCCCTGGGTCCAAGGACACATCCATAGACAGCCAAAGGGGAATTGGCAGCTGGAGTGAGTGCTTTATTGACTGAAAGCTGCCTTGGGTGAGCCTGTGTTGGAAGCATTCAGGAGGGAGATTTGTATAGAGCAAGGGCCAGAAATAGACTCCCAACTCAATTTCTAGATACTGCAGATAAAACATGAACGTTTTACTACTTTTTTTTCGTGCTGAAAAGGCTTTAAGTGCAGTCCCTAAAAGCCTCGTCTTGCAGTGGAGCTAATGGGGAGGCTGCCACTGCCCTGTGGCTCTTGTGGTGTCACTGTCACGTGCAGGGTCTGGTGCTCTGCAGGGTGGCAGCAAACCATCACTTTTCCTTGCACTACTGCCTGTTTGGGTCTCCTCTTTCCCATGGAGGGGCCTTGAAGCGATGTGTGGAGCTGGAAGGGACAGGCATTGAGCTGAATCCTGCGGGGGTCTCTGCTCCTTAACCTGTGACGAGCAGCCATGAATATGGTGGTGGGGAAGAAGCAGGATTGTGACTGCTCCATTTTTGTTGTTTCCTAGTGGAAGAAGCACTGGTTTGTGTTGACTGACCAGAGCCTGAGATACTACCGGGATTCAGTGGCAGAGGAGGTAAGTGTCTCCTGTCAGTGTTCAGCCCATTACAGGGCAGCTCCCAAACGGACCCTGAGCAGGTCAACGCTTCCCTCAGTGCACCCATTCCCATATGCCAAAATCCTGCAACCCCTTCAGGGCATTTTGCTTCTCAGGGACCTGCTGTGCCTCCGTGCTTTGGGGCTGCAAAGCTTTGTGGCTTATTTTACCTCTTCCCTCTGCAGGCAGCTGACCTGGATGGAGAAATCGATTTATCCACGTGCTACGATGTCACTGAGTACCCAGTTCAGCGAAACTACGGCTTCCAGATCCACGTAAGGACAACATGGGGAGGAGGAAGAGTCCAGCTGCAGGACAGCTGATGGGGGTGCTTGTCTGTGACAAGGGTAACATCTCCCCAGACACCCAAGAGAGGCCACTCAGCATCCCCCTGCAGTGCTTCAGAGAGCTGTGCCCTTGAGTTTGAGAGCCAGTTTACTGCCTATGGGAAAGGAAGGGAGAAAGGGAAGGTTTTGTCACAGCCTTAGGGGCTCACCTATGGCAGAATCAGCCTGATTGCTGAGAAATGCTAATTCCCCCTGGGAGTGTGCTGTGGAATGGAGGGGCTGGGTTTGACTTGTGTGTGGCCAGCAAGCAGTGCCCCAGCACTGGGGGCTTGGGGATGGATGCAGGGTGGTCTTGGGGAGTTGGGAAGCTCCTGGTGGGTGCAGTCACCTGCTCTGAGCTGTTCTTTCTCTCTCTGTAGACAAAGGAAGGGGAGTTCACCCTCTCTGCCATGACATCGGGCATCCGCCGCAACTGGATCCAGACCATCATGAAACACGTTCGCCCCACCACTGCTCCTGATGTAACAAGGTAAGGGGGGGCTGCAGCAGCCCCTGCAGCTGTGTGGTTTGCTGTGCAGGAGTAACTCATCCCTCATCCCTTTTCTTTCCTCTTTCTGAGCCTGTCTGTTCCTGGAAGCTGCAGCTCTTTCTCACGTCTCTTTGAGCTTAATTTGGATACACTTTGTGGGGACGCTGATATGCCGAGTTCTTCTTACGCGTGCAGATTTCAAAGAGGGTTGAAAATGTGGTTTTAATTTGTGCATAGGAAAATGAAATACTATTCCTATATCAAGGCTCCTCTGGATTGCCACCAGGTATTGTGAAACCACTTGGATTCAGCTGTGCTGGGTTCACCCTTTCCTCTGGCTACTGTTCAGCATGAGCTGCCCAGCCCCTCTACGGGTCACAGCAGCAGCAGCCCAGGGTTCAGTTTAGAAACTGTTTGGCTCTGATCTATTTTAAACTCCAGCCAGGAAATCATCTTCCCTCCTCTTCTGATCTCCCAAAAAGCTGCTGCAGCTCGTCTCCCTTAAGCTGTAGTAACGCTGGTGTCTCCTCCTGCAATGGTGCCAGAGGAAGGGGACCTTGTGATACCTTCTGTGGGTACTTCTGGCTGTGTGTACGGGGTGTTTGGCCTCCTCACAGCTGTCTGTGCTGGCCACTCGTGCAGGCCACCTCTTACAGGCTGCGTGGACACGGCAGCACCACTAATTCTGTCTCCTGTCCTTACTGTAGCTGCAGTCAACAGGTTTTTGTCAGGTTTGTCCCTGTGTTGATGGAATGGCTCTTCTCACCCAGTGCTGTTGACCTGGAGATGCTCCAGCCTCTCCTTCCCTATCCTGCTTAGTCCTCAGCCACTGTTTTCCCAGGCCTGCTCAAGCTCTGGTGGATCTCACAGGGGTCTCGGGGAAGCCACCTCTCTCCTCACTCCTCTGTATGTTTGATTTCCATGCAATCCCAGGAAAAACTTCTCTTTGAAACTATCCGTGCTGAAGCCCAGGTTGGAAAACTGTGTTCTCTCCTGTATTAACGTTCTGTGGTTTGTATATCTTGTGATTCACTGCATGCTCCTCCTTTTCTGCACCTCAGATGGGAAGTCCTGCAGTTTCCATTTATTTTTCTTTCTTTTCTTCCCCCCTTCCTTTTTTTTTTTTCTTCCTTTAAATAAAAGCCAGAGAGAAGGGAAGAAGCAACCTGGTCTTGACCCTTGATTTCCCCACACTGGTATCTTCCGATGTGACTAGATACGAAGATGAAGACCAAGGAAATTTGAGGGGACCTCTCGGCCTTTAAAGAGCCAGATGTATTTATGGTTGCTCACAGGTTACTGCAGCACGATGTGCTCACTGTCTGCACCTGCTCTGAGCCCACACAAAGTGGTTTCACTTGGCTTTCCCTCTGAGAGGGTCCAGGCACAGGTCCTGATTGGGCAGTAACTTGTTACACTGCACAAACAGACTGAAGCAATCCTGAGCTGGGAGAAGGGAATGATGTGTGTGCTTCTGTCGTTTCCTAACCTGCTGGTGTTGGATGGGGTAGAGGCTGATGTGGGTTAGTCACATTGCTGAGGAGTCCTGTGCTGTGTGTGCAGCAGGGCTGTGTTCACTGGTGCCTGCCTGGCAGCCCTTGGCAGCAGTGTGGGGTATCCCAGCTCATCCCACCTGGTTTTGGGATGTCTTTGCATTCCACACCCAGGAAGCAGTGGGTGAAGGGGACTGCTGGAAGGACAAACTGCCCGAGGCTCAGCATGGAGGGGTGCCAGGTGTTGGCACAGTGTGGATGTGTGCTGGGAGTTGCTTGGTGTGCTGGGAGGGCAGTGGTGGTCACCCACCCCCAGGGATGGTCCCACCCCACACACTCCTGCCGCCCTTGGCCCTGTCTCATTAACCTGCTGCCATGGCTCCACCCAGCCAAACACTCCTTGTCTTGGTTTCCTGAGCCCTAATGATGGTTTACATTGCTGCATGTGTCAGCGCCCGGCATGGGGAGCAGAGGCTGCACTGCTCCCTGCCCTCAGCAGTGCCCTGCAATCTGCAGAGGCATTAATTGCAGTCTGCTAATGGTGATGGGGCAAATAGGAAACAGCCCCCTGAATGAAAGTGGCTGCTTGAGAACTGGATCCATATTGAGCTCATGGCCCTTGCAAGGCTGGGTTCCCCAGTACTCCCCAGTTCCTGCAACCTTTGTGCACTTCTTGCCACGGCGTGCTCAGCTTACACACTCCCACACCCACCCCTATTTTAAAAAGCCTTTTTATTTTGACCTATAAACACCATTGGGAGACAAAGACCACCCCCTTCCTGTGTGATTTGAATTAATTTCTCTGTGGTGAAGGAGATGTGAAATGGTTGAGCAGAGTTAATAGCCATGGGGCACTTGCAGGGGATGAAATGAGAAACTTTGGGTCAACCTTCTGAGTGTCTTCACTTCGTTCCCAGCAGCTGTTGCTCTGCTTCCTGACCCACATCCCATGCCCTTTGGAAAGCAGCAGAGGAGAAATTACCTCCTGAGAGATGTTACCTCTAGAAATGCCAAGATTCTTCCACGTGGGATTTAGAGCAGCAACATTTCTGTGTCCCAACACCATACGGCAGGCCACAGGACCCCCATTTCTTTCCTAACATTTTTTACCATTTTAAGACTGAATCTCATCCCTGCTTTACTTTTAAATGCAGCTGTAATCACTAACTGACTCCAGATTGAGAGCCTGCCTTTGGAGTCATGCAGTATCATGGGTGAGGAGCAGTGACATTTCATCATCGTGCCTTCTGCGTTTATTTTATTAGCTGCAAGTGACAGCACTGAAGGGGGAATTATCTCTGAGCTGGTTTTAGCCTGTAACTACCAGAGTCTCTCAAAATCCAGCTCTACCGAGCCTGTGGTTTGCTGCTGGGTGACAGTGCATCGGAAGATACTAGCCCACACAGAGCCATCTCTTCTGCTCCATCCTTTGTTTTGGGTGTATGCACATCCATGAGGTTCTTGGCTGAGGGCTGGGGTGTGTTTCTGAGGTGGGAGAAGCTGTGATGCTGCTGTTGCTGCTGCTGTTCCTGATCACTGCAGTCCCTATGCATGTGGTCCCATGGGTCAGACCTGTAGTGAAGGGCCCAGTGAGCTCCTTTCCAGCTTTTGCAGAAAGCTTGTTGAGTCCCTGCTGGAGGCTGGGGATGCGGTGGTTGTATTGGAAGCTGGGAGAGCCAGGAGTCAGCCTGAGCAGCAGGACTGTGCCTTGGGAGGAAGCTTTTCAGCTTTGGGTAGCAAAGAGAGTTCAGCAAATGCCCACTACTCCCTTGAGACAGGCTTCCTCCACAGACGTAGCATACTGCTGTTTTCTGGTTTAATTTTGATCTGCATGTTACAGGACTGGCATGTCTGTATTTAATAAGCTAATACTGCATCATGGAGTATCTGTAGGTTAAAAATGGTATTGCCTTCCCATATTAACTTCCCCTGCTTGATGAGTATGTCTCCCCTCTTAACCCACCACCCTCTAACTCAACACTAAAAATCATTCCTTGCTTGAGAAACTGGCGTTTTCAGTGATTTCCGTGATGTGTTGAGTAATGCGCTCTCCTTGCTGCACTCACCCCTGCCTGTGTCAGGGGTACTGCCCAGTGCCAGGGGGTCTGCCCATGCTGCCTGCAGGGCTGGGTGCCCTGGGGAGATCTGTGCCTTCAGTGCAGATAGTGGCACAGAGAAGTTATGGACCCATTAATACTTTTCCAATCTGAAGGGGAGCTTTACCCTTGTTTCCCAAGACTCTCAGAGCTGCTCTGTGCTTCTCCACCCCACAGCTCTGAAGCCAGCCTGGCTTTGGTGGGACTGGTGGCATCTTTCCCACAAGCACATGACTGTAGCCATGCCAGTGGGGTGTGCATGGAGCCCTACAGCCGGGGGGCTGGAGGAGCTGTTGAAACCTCTGACAGCACAGTTTGGGGTCGCTGCCTCAGCCATGGGTTGCTGCTTGGTCATGGTCACTGGCCCCAGTGTGGCTGCCAAGAGGAACAAGGTTGGGATCAGCTGCTCTCCGGGTGCCAAGGTGTCCCAGGAACAGCCAAGCTTGCACCAAAGCTTTGCACACCAGCACAACCTGGGGAAGGGCAGCAGCAGCTCCTGCACCCGAGGGGAGACGCAGGGGCAGGGGGCACCCACGTGGCATTGGCTTGGCCTTCCAGCAGCCCTTTTCCACCTGGCTCTTGGAGGCATGCATGGGAGTGCCTGGCTGTCTCCAGCACCCACTGACACTTTCCTTCACCCTCTCTCTGTCCTCACAGCTCACTGCCGGAAGAGAAAAGCAAAACAAGCTCTTCCTTCGAGACCGGTCCAAAGCCGAGCGAGAAGCCGGATGCAGAACAAGCCGAGCTGGACACGGAGCAGAAACGGAGCCGAGCCCGTGAGCGCCGACGAGAAGGACGGTCCAAGACCTTTGACTGGGCTGAATTTCGCCCCATCCAGCAGGCCCTGGTGCAGGAGCGTGCAAACGCTGCAGACTCCTCCAGTAGCAGCTCAGCCGCCTTCCCCAGGGACAGCGGAGCTGCCGATGCCGACCCGGGAGAGCTGGAGCGGGAGCGGGCCCGGCGGCGGGAGGAGCGGCGCAAGCGCTTCGAGATGATCGATGCCGTGGACGGGGCAGGGTCAGAAGAAGCACTGAGGATGGAGGTGGACAGGATCCTGCCCGTCCCAGCTGACATCAAACCGCAGAACGTCCATGTGGAGATCGAGCAGCGTTGGCACCAGGTGGAGACCACCCCCCTGCGGGAGGAGAAGCAGATCCCCATCACACCCCTGCACCTCGCCCACGCCGAGGAGCGGGAAGAGGGGCTGGCAAAGCAGCACCTGACCACGCTGCTGGAGAAGGAGGTAAAGGGGTGTGTAGGGTGCAGGCTGCCTGCCAGAATGGCCTTCAGGCCACTGGGGTGACTGTAGGGAGCCTGAGATAGGCTTAAAAATAGCTGTAAATATTCCTCCTTCATAATAGCAACTAGTAGGGATGCTGTAGGTTCCTTGGGGAGCTGACAGGGCACAGATCTGCACCCATTCCTGTTCAGCCCTGCCAGCAGCTTTCAAGTTTCCCACAGCTGCAGAAAGGGTTGTTCTTCTGGCCTTGCACTTCCTTACCCCTCCCAGCCAACGCAGCCTGATTTATGATGGTTGTAGCCAGCCTGTCTCTGACGAAATGGCTACAATCAAGGTGTATCAGCCAGACTACAAATTCATGCTCCTAATCCTCTGTACCTCTGCAACTGTAGAGATTTGTATCTGCAGCTGTAAACTGCCTTGAGTTGCAGCACACACCACAAAGATTGCTTTTTGTGGAGTCTACTCAAATAGTCTTAAGATTTTTGGAAAAGAATGGAGGAGACTCAGCTCACTTGGAAGAGTTCCGTGGCTGGGATTAAAAAGGTTGTTGTGAGTTGGGATTAAGGTGTATTAGTGGGAATGAAAGGGGTAACCTTTTCTTATGGAGTAACCAGGAATATCACAGAGCTGAACTGGGCTGGGATTTGCCAGGGTCGTGCCTGGCACGAGCTGGTGCCGTTCATCCTTTGCTGCAGTGAGCTTTACAAATTGCATTATTGCATAAATAAGTTCTTTCAGAGGGAGGGATTTTCCTGGCAAAATGAAATCCAGGTCCCAGAGCAGAGCAGCACTGCCATCAAAAGCTCCGTTAATTTTGCTCTGTGTCCCCTCCGAGCCACTTGTTCCTTATGGCCGATCCCCTGCCCACTCCCTGGACGCTGTCTCTGTTCATGTCCCTGCAGCTGGAGCAGAAGCAGAAGGAGGCCCTGGAGCTCCTGGAGCAGAACCGGCACCTGCAGGATCAGCTGAAAGTGGCTCTGGGCCGGGAGCAGAGCGCCCGGGAGGGCTACGTGTTGCAGGTAGGAGAGCAGGGAGGAGAGGGAGATCCATCTTCCCTGTGCCCGAGAGATCCCTGGTGGGCTTCTGTCTGCGGTGTTTGTGGGGACACCCTGGGTGACCACCACTGAGCCTCAAGAGATTTGACCTTCTTGCAAACGTGGCTAATTCTGTAGCATTACCAGAGTCATCTGCTTATGGAAATCTCTGATCTGGGGTGAAATAGAAGGTAGCATTACCTGTTAGCATTTCCAAGGGGAAAAAAAACAGAGCCAAACAGATGGGACCTCAGCAAAGTCCACCTCTGATCCATCCCATACTGTTTTGCCTTTGCAACAGCTGTTTCCCCCTTTCTGTGCCACAGATGCTCCCCTCAGGCAGTGGGGTGCACACAAGGCTTTCCAAGCATCCCACCAGTTGCTTCTGGCTGGAGATTTTGGATGCCCATTACGTGGGCAAACACAGGACACTCAGATGTATCTCCCGGGCACATTCCCTCCAGCCAGACTGGGATTTGCACTGGAATAACCTGTTGTCTTGGATCACTTTGGTGGTTTCTGCTGTCACAAGATTCCTCAGCAAAACCTAGAAGTGAGTTTTGGAGGATCTGGCAAAAGAGACAGGATGGTCTTTGGGGAAACCTTTCCTCCCCTCGTCCAAACAAAGCAGGTTTTTCCCAGCCCTTCCTCTGGGAATATCCATGTCTGGGGGAAGTCGTGGCACCTGCAGGGCAGCTTCTGGCTGTTCTCAGGGATCCATAGTCTTGTTCTGTGCAGGGGCAGCATTTTGACCAGCTCAAATCTACTTCACCAAACTGGCTGTGGATCAAAGTGGCCGTGCATGGCCACACGCTGCGCTCCCATGGCAGCAAACCTAGTGTCGATGCCAAACCTTGCATCCTTATTTCTCACAGGAAAATTTTCCCTGAAGAAGTTGCACAGGCAGTGGAGTGAGCCCAGGGAGGGGGACATCTTGCCTTCCTTGCCCATGATCTCCCAGGAGGAGTAATTAATTCATTTCTGGAGTCTCCGAGCTGACAGTGCCTGCTTGGAGGAGTTCCATTTTCACTTGGCAGAGCTGGAAGAGTAACTAACTCCCACTTCCCTGGGGCAGAGGCGTCTGACCTCCCTTTGCCTGGAGCCTGGAAAAATCAGGAATGGGCTTAAAAGCTGGATGCTGCATCCATCATCAGTTTGAAGTTGGCCACAGTGCCTCGATACAAGGAGGGGTGGCAGGAGGGGAAGCCTGCAGAGAGGCTGAGCTGCAGTGGGAGGTGACCCAAACTTGGACCTGGAAGTTGGAGAGGGATTTTTGGAAAGATTGGAGGCTTTTGCCTGCTCCAGTCTAATTGTTCTGGGGATTTCCCTTGTGTTTCCTGGGAGCCAGAGGGATTAAAGTGCTATTGTAGAAGGGAGTAACCCCACCAAACCCTGCTGGGGTGGAGGGAGTGGAGCCGCTGGGGGAATTCTAAAGCCCCAGACTTCAGAAAAACATCACAGGATTTTCTTGGACAAACCCTCTGAATTTCATGTGCCTCCACCCCCCCATGCCTGATTTTGGGGAGGTTCCTGCACTGTCTATGAGGAGGGCTGATGGAGAACCCTGACAACTGCCAAACCCATCCCTCCTGAGCTGCCTGGGGGGCACCAACCCCTCCTTGGCAGCCTGACCAGCCCTGCACAGACCCCCCAAGCACTGCCTGTTCCATGATGCAGTGCTGAGCCACCCCTCCAATGCATGTGCCATGCACTGAAGCCTCTTTGGCCTCATGTAACCCCTCTCTTGCTCTGAGCTTCCTCGGGATGGGACACCCTAACCTTGATCCCTACTGGGACAAACACCAGGAGCTCCTGCTCCTGGCAAATGGGCTGGAGACATCCCCAGCTCCGGTCACTGTGGGTGGGAGGGGGCACGCACTAACCTGTCCCGGGCGGATGTTCTTGCATGTTTTTGGTGTAAAGCATGAAATTTAACTTAACATAACTGAGTGTCACATCTGTGGGCTTTCCTTAATCAGCAATCAGAGTACAGCAAGGCAGGCCAAATTCCTAGGCTTAACGCTGTGCTTCTCTCGCCTCTTCCTGTCTGTGTATTTTTTTTAAGATACATAATTTCTGTCGCCTTTTGCATGACGCTTTCTGTGAGTTTTCTCTTTGCATGCTCCATTGCTTTGGTTTGAATCTCACAAAGGTTGGTTTCTTTCATTTTTACATTCTCATCACACCTTTTCCTTCCCTCCATTTGTCGGGCTTTTTATTTTGTCCTTTGTTGGTTTATTTTATTTTGCAGGTAGAGAAATTAGATCCTCCCTAGCCCTAAGCTTTAGCATAACAGCATCTCTCTAATGCGATGAGCAGCCACTCAGTCCTGTTTGGCAGGCACAGAAATGACATCGCCACCACAATGGCTGGCCCGTCGCCCTGTGTTTGGGTGGGATGTGATGTCATTTGCTGTCACCTCACTTTCTGTTGTTGCTTTTGGTCAGTGGACTGTATTACCTGAACTGTGCACTTTTTGTTTCACAACCAAACAAACTCACTAAAAAAAAAAAGCAGTTCCTTTCTCCTCCACCTTGTTTCATCTCCTCCTCATCCTTGGCATTTCTCTTTTGTCTGTCTGTCTCCATTTTACTGCTGGTGTTTCTTTTTCATTATTTTTTTAATTCTGTTTGAGTTTGGGTTTGTTTTTTTTTTTCCATTTAGCCTGTTACTGTACAGCTGTTTTGATGTCGTGGTCAGTGTTTTCTGTTACTGGAAAGCGGTTGTTGCTCATTTAAAAAAAAAAAAAAGTTGGTTAAACAAACCAAATTGTGCCAAGAACAAATCATCCCAATTGGAGCTGTGGGTAGCAGCCAAGTCGCTGCGAGGAGCTTTTCCATGGCCTGCCTGGCCAGAGGTGTGACACTCAGAAGGGAGAGCCAAGAGTGTTACTAATCTAGTATTTAATCAATTTTTTTAAGACCGAGGTGGCCGCCTCGCCATCAGGTGCCTGGCAGAGGCTCCACAAAGTCAACCAAGACCTCCAAAGCGAGCTGGAAGCCCAATGCCAGCGTCAAGAGGTGATCAATCAGCAGATTCAGTCACTGAAGCGCAGCTATGCCGAGGCCAAGGATGTGATCCGGCACCACGAGGCTGAGATTCAGAGCCTGCAGGCGAGGCTCAGTAACGCGGCGGCCGAGCTTGCCATCAAGGAGCAGACCCTGGCCAAGCTCAAGAGTGACCTGAGGAGCGAGAAGGAGAAGGCCAAAGAGCAGCTGGAGGAGTGGCAGCACGGCGAGGCCGCGCTCAGCTCCCAGCTGAAGGCCAGCGAGCAGAAGCTGAAGAGTGCCGAGGCTCTGCTGCTGGAGAAGACCCAGGAGCTGCGGGACCTGGAGATGCAGCAGGCTCTGCAGAGGGACCACCAGAAGGAAGTGCAGCGGCTCCAGGACAGGATTGCAGACCTCAGTGGGCAGCTGAATGCCAGCGAGCAGGCGCGGGTCCTCATGGAGGAGAAGCTGCAGAAGAACTACGAGGCTTTGCTGGAGAGCTGCGAGAGGGAGAAGCAGGTTTTGATACGGAGCCTGAAGGAGGTGGAGGACAAGGCCAATGAGTACGAGAACCAGCTGCAGAACAGCGAGCAGCAAATGGAGATTCTGCAGAAGGAGAAGCTGAGTGCCAAGTTCGAAGGCAGCGAGCTCGTCCACCAGCTGGAGGAGCAGCTGGCCATGAAGGAGGCCAGCATCCAAAAACTTGCTGAGCACATCAAGGAGCTTGAAAGAGAGAGGGATCAGATCAAGTGCCGGTTCCACGAGCTCATGAATCAGGTGGCCGAGTCAGATAACGAAGTTGCAAAGCTACAAGCAAAGTTGAAAATGGAAGAGACCAACTACCACAATCTGGAGCAGTCATTCGAGGAGGTGTCAGATCAGTTCCGGGGGGTGCAGGAGGTGCTGAAAGAGAAAGAAGAAGAGCTGAGACACGTTAAGGAAATGCACTTGAGAATTGTGGAGAAGAAAGATCAAGATCTCAGTGAGGCTTTGGTTAAAATGGTTGCTTTAGATAGCAGTTTAGAGGAGACTAAAGTAAAGCTAAAGGCCAAGGAGGAGGCTTTAAAGAAATTAGGTAGTGTGGGCACAGGTCCTTGTGCTGAGGAGGCAGAAGACCTTGGCCCCAGTCTTGAGGCTGACGAAAGTCATCCACCCCAGCTGGGGCAGGCTCTGCAAACTCAGGATGTCCTCCCAGCTCTGACTTATGCACTGAAAGAGGAGGAGGATGAGGTTCTTGAGACCAGTCAGAGGCAAGTGGAGGAGTTTGGCTCCCCGTCTAAAGTTGTAGAGCTCCAGGACCAAGAGTTGGTTCAGAAAGCTTTAGCAAAGCCTGATGTAGGAATCATGGGGGCCAAGAGGCAAAGGATCCGTTTTTCAAGCATCCAGTGTCAAAAATACATCCATCCAGATGGATCAGAGAAAAACTGGACAAGCAGTACCTCTTCAGACACAAGCCAGGACAGATCTCTGTCTGAAGAAAGCATGTCCTCAGAGCCAGCTCTGGGTTACCCCTCATCGGGGACGAGCGATTCTGAGACTTACCTCTCCATCATCCATTCTCTGGAAACCAAACTGTATATTACAGAGGAAAAGCTCAAAGATGTGACAATGAAGCTTGAAAGCCAGCATGGCCATAACCAGGAGACGCTCATCGCCCTCCACCATCAGTGGGCCAGCACGGAGTCCCAGCTGCGGGAACAGCTTCAGACCAGCCTGTCCCAAGTCAATGCTTTGATCTCACAGCTGGAGAGCGAGAGGCAGGAAAAGCTCAAGCTCATAGAAAGTCACGTCAGCGAGCTGGGAGGTTTCCAGATGAAAAATGATCAAGCACTGACTTGCTTAGAGAAGTGCAGGGAGCAGCTAAGATCCTTGCCCAAATCAGACAAGGAAAAAGAGGGTGATTTGTTCCTTGTTACTCTGTCCAGCATGGAAACAACTTTATCAAATGCAATCCAAGCCTTGAGCGGGGCGCCAGTCCCATCGGAGTATCAGCAGAGTGAAAGCCTCACCACAGAGAGCCCTGCTCCAGAAGGAGGGGATCTGGGAGAAGAGGAGCACGTCTCCAAGGAGCAGCAAGCAGATGTGTTTGACACTGGCCAGCTGAGGTGGCTTTCTGAGAGGGTGGCATTTGAAGCCTCTCTCATCAACCAAATAGCAGAGTCTTTGAAAAATGCAAGCTCTGAGATAGCCCAGCTTCTCAGAGAGATCCAGGGAACAGCTGAGGTGGTTTTGTTGGAACCAGCAAGTGTTTCTCATACTGCCAGTGATTTGGCCAGTGTCCTGTCTAAAAAGCTGCTGCTGGAAGGGGAGTTCTGGAGCCAGGTGGAGGAGCTGAGAGCACACTTGAGCACTAGAGAAGGAGAAGCTGAGGGTAAAACAGAAACAAATACGGGCTTTTCTCCATGTTTTCTCAGTGGTGTAGCAGATGCTACGTTGATCAAGGCAGAACTTGGGTTTATTGCAGAGAAAATGAGAGAATCTTTTCATCAGAGGTTAAAAACAATCGAAGAAGAGCTCCACAATACCAAAACAGCTCTCCAGCAGCACAAATGCATGTTGGAAGAGATCATCAAAGCATACAGGACTCCTGAGTTTGACAGAGTTATGCACCAGGTTTCTGAAGCACTTGAAATACAAAAAGATGCTTCGGAAAGAACCCAGATCTCTTGGGATGGGAGCTGTCTCCAAATGGTGCCATGCCAGGAATTAGCCAAGGTGGAGGAGACTGGCAGCGCACCAGACCGTAGTAGTGAAGCTCTTGTTTCCATTCAGGAAGATCTTGCCCAGCAACTAAAGGACAAATCCAATGTTCTGAAGGAGATATCTGTTGCCTTACTCTCTCTGCCTCCTGAGGAGGCCATGAGAGACTGTCAGAAGCTCCTGAAGATATCCCAGAGTCTTTCCTACCAGTCATGCATGGGAGACCTGGAGCGATATTCGTCTTTGTTAGTCCACGATGCCATTGTTCAGGCTCAGGTTTGTTACGCTGCTTGCAAAGTCCGGCTGGAGCACGAGAGGGAGATGAAGTCCTACAAGGAGTCCTTGCAGAGCATGGATGCTCTGTGCCAGGAGCGCGTGAAGACAGTGTCTCTGCTGCGGGATGAGTACGAGGAGCTGCTCAGGAAGCAGCAGGGCGAGTACAGCGAGGTGATTGCTGTCCTGGAGAGGGAAAACGCTGACCTCAAGGCAAAGGTGTCCCAGCTGGACAACCAGCGGAGGCTCTTGGAGGAGGAAGGGCATGAGCGCAGCAAGAGCCTGAGCGAGCTGCAGGGGCGCTACGAGGAGGAGATCCGAAACGTGATCGAGCAGCTCAACAGGACTGAGGATGCTCTGAAGGCTGAGAGGATGGAGGGGCTCAACCAGCTGGACGCCGTTGTCCGTGACAAGCAGAACATGGAGCAGTATCACCTGGAGCAAATGCAAACACTGGAGGAGAAGTTCCAGGCCAAGATCAAAGAGCTGCAGGCCATCCACGGCGAGGAGCTGCAGGCGCTGCAGGAGCACTACAGCCAGAACCTGCAGCGCCTGCAAGAGACCCTCGATGAGTACCAGAGGCAGCACCCCGAGGCGTCCCCCGCGGTGGACCCAGGTGCTGGGGACACCTGGGTGGCCGGCGAGGCGGGTGGCACCGGGCAGGACCCCGGCAGCGACCCGGACTCCATGCATGGGCTGAGGGAACGCATCCAGGAGCTGGAGGCACAGATGAACGTCATGAGGGATGAGCTGGAGAACAAACATCTGGAGGGGAATGCTTCCACTTTGAGGGAAAAATACCAGAAAGACTTTGAAAACCTAAAGGTCTTGATATGTTTAACCCTTTCTGCTTTCTGCTGTTGAGGCTGTGTGCAGTCCCGGGGTTCGTTTGCTGAACCAAGGGGCATCTCCTAAAAGAGCCAGCATGCTGAAACAAGCCCCAAAGTATTAGCCAGGCCTCTGTAAAGCATGGTGTTGCCTTTTTCTCCATGCTGGGGTATTCTAAATGCATTGCTGAGGGCTTGGGAGGGTGGATTTCTGGAGGTGGTCTTTGCGTGGAGAGGGAGAGTTTCAAAGTAGCTCGATAACATCACACTCTCCTTCAACATGAAGACCTCGGTGTTTCTCCTTGTACCCAACACATACATTTTGTTGGTAACTTCCCTTTAAAAGCATTCCTCAGCTCTGTCTTTCCCAGTCTGATCAAATCTCCAGTCTGTCTCTGCTGCCTTCAAAAATGCAAGATAAAATGGAAACTTGATGCTCTCAAAATGTATGTTCCTAGGGAAAGTAGCTGCAAACAGATGCCAAATTCTGTAGCAAAGCAGAGCTCCTCTGCAGGACACTGCGAGGACCATGCTGGTGTTGGACACAGTAATTCTTTACACAACAAAGAGTGCACAGTTATGGAACACCCAGGTGAGGTGCAAAGAAACCCACTGGCAATGAAATGCCACCATTCAAATTGCCCCACCAGTCAGACTGGCTGTAAAACTGGTTTGAGATCATCCAGCATCTAAAAAAAAAAAAGAGTTTTGTGGTTTGTTTTTCCTGGGAGAGCATTCCCAGTTCAGAAGTGGGTTTAGGGTTGTAGAGGACTCTGGCAATACCAAGGGAGGCTGCCAAGCTGAACAGGAAGCCTAAAGGGCAGCGATACAGAGGCTGTGGCAGTGAGGCTTTCACAGAACACTTGCTTTTAGGAATCATCAAAAATGTGGGAGAGCTTGCTTCCAGCCACAAGATCCAGCACACATTTGAGCTGGGGGATGAAGTGTGACTCAGCTCCAGCCAAAAGCTGGTTTTATCCTGGGGAGAGCAGTAGTTTTACTGAATCCCATTGGAATTAAGCAGTGATGGTCAGCCAACCAAGCCATTGGAAACCTGCTTAACTAGAGGCTTAAATGTGCTCCATTCTTAAGAACCTGATGGAGAATGTAATATCAGTAGCAATAGAGTAACTCTTCAACCTGGAGAAAAAAAGGCTCCAGGAAGACCTTAGAGCCCTTTCCAGTGCCTAGAGGAGCTCCAAGAGAGCTGGAAGGGACTTCTGACAAAGGCATGAAGTGACAGGACAAGGGGGAATGTCCTTTAGAGGAAGCTGGATATATTTAGATTTAATATTAGGAAGGAATTCTTCCCTTTGAGGATGGTGAGGCACAGGTGGCCCTGAGAAGCTGTGGCTGCCCCATCCCTGGAAGTGTCCAAGGCCAGGTTCAAGGTTTGGAGCAACTTGGGATAGTGGAAGGTGTCCCTTCCTATGGGAGGGGGAAGAACAGGATAGACTTTAAGGTCCCTTCCAACCCAAATCATTCTGTGATTCTTTGAGATACTGATTTGTACATGTGGATTTATGGCAATGCATTTACAATACATGAAATAGTGAATCTACAGCCAGACCTATGGCAGAGTATGCACCTTTTTCTTCCAAAATTAGAGGTGTTTCAGGAGTTGGACTTGATGATCCCTGTGGATCCTTTCCAACTCAGCATATTCTGTAATTCTGGGTGTAATGAAGAATCCTGCAGGGCTGCTCTGTGCCACAGCCAAGTCCAAGCAGGTTCTGGCACTGAGTTAGGAGTTTTAAACAGACAAACAAACAAACAAACAAGGCTGGGAAAGTGAAGAATGCCTCGGGATTTTAAATGGGAGGGAAAAACCCACCGAAGCTGAAAATTGGGAATGAGGATTAGGCATAGGTAACTGAGCATTAGCCAAGAAAGTGGTACTGAGGGGTGTCTGTTAGTGAGGTTCAGTGGTGTTGGACTGTCCTGAGCCCTTTTGCCACTGGAGGACTGAATTTGTCTCCCTAAAATTTCCCATGGGGTCCCAGAGGTCCCTAGGTGACAGTTGTCACTTTCCACAGAAAACACTGGTGTTAATCAAGGGGAGTTCAGCTGAAATCAGGGAATGAAGCCAGCCTGTGTCATTAAGGGGAAAAGTCCTGTGCAGTGCTTGGCATCAGGTTTGTCCCAAGCTGTCTGATGGGGCTCAGCACCTTGTCCCCAGTTCTTCCCTCGTGGCTTGGGCCTGCCTGTGGCTTTGCTAGTCCTGTCCCTGTCCCACAGCCGTGTGTCCATCCAGGATCCCAATATTCTTGGGCTGGCAGCTGAGCTGGGGACAAGCATTTGCATTTGTCTGCTGCAAAGGCAGGAGTCCAGGCTGTGCCAGGGGCAGAAGGACCAGGCAAGAATTCAGGACCTCACCCCTGGTGAATCCCAGCTCCCCAAATTGCTCCTCCTGTGTCCTGGCCTGAGTTCTTTCCTAGTAATTAAATTAGCAAGTAATTTTCCCTGAAGCATTTGTAGCAACACTCGGTTGGGAATTAAGATCCTGTTGCTGTCATGTCATCTTCCTTCCACCCAGAGGTTGAAGAAAACAGGCATTGAAAAGAGCAGAAGGGGCACAGAAGTTATTTTGGTTGCTCTTTTGACCTATATTTGCATTCCCCAACTGGGTCTGCCCCTGTGCATCCCTTTCCCTGGAAATCAGGGGTCGAGTGACTGCAGAACAAGCCCTGACCTATGCAAGGTCCATCCTGCTCCATGGCTGGGGAAGCAGAAGATCCCTGCTGGACCTGGGGAGCTGAGCTGTCTGCTGCTGTGTGGCTCCTGGTGAGCTCCCCACTGCCATGGCAGCAGCCCTGTGCTTCTGGGCCAACCCTTTCCCCTCATCCCTTTGCAGGCAACATGTGAGAGGGGCTTTGCAGCCATGGAGGAGACGCACCAGAAGAAGATCGAGGACCTGCAGCGGCAGCACCAGCGGGAGCTGGAGAAGCTGCGGGAGGAGAAGGATCGCCTGCTGGCAGAGGAGACGGCTGCCACCATCTCAGGTACCAGAGGATCCCCCATGGTGGGGCAGCTCTGTGCTGATGGGAGCACAGGGGTGGTGGTGCATTGAGGAGCAGAGCAGGGATGGGATGAGGGATGGGTGGGCTGCACAGGGAGATGGGAAGGGGCTTGTGGGAAGGGTGTTTTAGATGGAGGTCCTGCTCATCCAGGTTTGATGCCCATCTCCTGGTCCTTCTTCAGGCTTGGTGCCTCTGTCTTTGGCTGTTACACAGTCTGATCTGTTTTCCATTCCAACTCTGAAAGGCATTGGTCATTCCTGTGGATAAATTATTACCAATTCCACACTGAATTCATTCTTCAGTGCCCCAGGGAATGTTAAAACACTGGAGTTCAGGGGCTCTGCATTAGGAGTCCCACAGTCCAGGAAACAGTGTGTGAAGTGGACAATCATATGGGCTCTCTTAAAAAGCAGGATTTGCAGAAGCCCCTTTGCAGCTGGGGCACAGACTGAAGGGACCATGAAGCAGTGGGAGATTTGCAGGGGTGACTTTGGTTTTGTTCCTTTAAAAAATGAACAAAAACTCAAAAACCCACCCGTGGGTGGAGGGTGCTGGGTGCTAACACTGAGCTGCCCCTCACAGCCATCGAAGCCATGAAGAATGCACACCGGGAGGAGCTGGAGCGGGAGCTGGAGAAGTCCCAGCGCTCCCAGATCAGCAGCGTCAACGCCGACATCGAGGCCCTCCGAAGGCAATACCTGTAAGAACATCACTGTCCTCTGCTGCCATCTTGCAGGGAGATCATGTGTGGGGGACCCTTCTCTCTCCCATTTAATTCTGGCAATGAGTTTGGGGTTATTTCAGAGGCCTTTTCCTTTAGTCCCGACCCAGCTGCATCCATCAGAGCCTCCTGGTTGCCCATAGTCTTTCAGACTCCAGGTCAATGTCCCCACATTACCCAAAATAGCTGCTTTATGGTTCCCAGAAGTAGCAGATGAGCAGCCAGTGCTGCATTTCATGCAGGTGCGGCAGTGGGATCATTCAAAAGGTGAGGAGAAATCTCTGAGCTTTCCATGGCAGGGCTGTCCTCCTGTGGGAGCTGAGCAGGGCTGCCTGTCAGCTTTATCAACCTTGATACATCTATGTAAGTTGGGGAGGTGTGCAAATACACCTGATCCTGAGTGCCCAGAGCAAACTTAGAATCCTGGAATGGTTTGGGTTGGAAGGGACCTTAAAGTTCATCTCATTCCAACCCCTTGCCATGGGCAGGGACACCTTCCACTATCCCAGGTTACTCCAAGCCCCATCCAGCTTGGATTTGGACACTTCCAGAGATGGGGCAGCCACAGCTTCTCTGTGCCACGGCCTCCCCGCCCTCATAGGGAAAAATTTATCATAGGTAGAGTTTGATAGCTCAGTTTCTGTAAACCTGAGAAAGTTCTGCCACTTAACCTTTGAGACAACGACCTCCTGTCTCTTTGGTGCTCAAGCATGGCTCTGCCAGGAGAGGGAAGAGTTGACTTGCTTTGGGATAGAGTTTTTTTTCCCGAAGGGAATATACAATCCTCATCCTTGGTGCTTAGCTCCCTTGGTGCTTAGTTGGGTTATACTGGGATGCTGAAGGAAAGATGGGCATGGGATGTGTGTGTGTGGAGAGGGCACTACCCCGTGTGTGTCCCCCAGGGAGGAGCTGCAGTCGGTGCAGCGGGAGCTGGAGGTGCTTTCGGAGCAGTATTCCCAGAAGTGTTTGGAGAACGCCCACCTGGCGCAGGCGCTGGAGGCTGAGAGGCAGGCCCTCCGCCAGTGCCAGCGGGAGAACCAGGAGCTCAACGCCCACAACCAGGTGAGGGTCCCTGCCCTGGTGACAACGGGCTCTGTGCTGAGCCGTGGCCGTGCTCCCCCTTCCCACAACAGCTCTGCTCCTCTCCCCAGGAGCTGAATAACCGCCTGGCTGCGGAGATCACGCGATTGCGGACCCTGCTGACCGGGGAGGGCGGGGGAGAGGCTGCTGGGTCGCCTCTCACACAGGGCAAGGATGCCTACGAGCTGGAGGTGAGTTCTGCAGGGAGGCACATGGGTGGGCACAAGTGCTGTGTACCCTGGGAACGTGTCACAGCCTGGGAGTGTGTCACAGCCATCCATCCCCCAGTCGGCTCTCCCAGCACTGTTATCATGGGCTGCATGAGGCCAGGAGATTCTAGAGTCCTGATCTTCTCACCACGTCAAGCCAGACACTCGCTCTTCCTTCTGCAGCCCCTGCTTGCCCCCGGGATCCAATCCATGCAGAGGAGTGGGGACAGAGATTGGGTTTTGCAGGGAGCACATCAGCACTGCAAGCTTGGGCAAGTTCCCAAGAGAACCAGGAGGAGTTTGAGAAGCAGCAGACAGGTGGACCAGAGGCTTTGTGGTGCTGGCATGGGGCTGAGTCTCCAGCTTGACTGCCACTGGGTGCAGCAGGTGTCACACTTGTGTCTGCTCAGGTGAAGAGATGCTGTTTTTTGTTCCCACAGGTCCTGCTGCGGGTCAAAGAATCCGAAATTCAGTATCTGAAGCAGGAGATCAGCTCCCTCAAAGACGAGCTGCAGACAGCACTGAGGGTAATGCCAGGGGTGGTTCTGCAAATCCTCTTACTGTGCTCTGCTCCTGAGTGTCTGTGCTTAAATTTCAGCCCATTTACACCCAGATTTGAAACCGTATTTAATTTTTCCCCTGAATGTAATTCAATACCCATTTTGGTGTCATCAGTAAAGCACTCCATGTATCAACTTAAGAGTTACCCCACAAAGGAGACAGTGTGGGAAAACATCCCTTTCAGCGTGATTTCCCCATTTACTGTCACATCAGATCAGATTTAAATGGCACAAACAATCAGTGTTAGAGATCTACCCAGCCTCGCAGCAGTGGAACTGGTTTGCTCTGGACCAGCCAAGGCCATTTCTGGGAATTCTGCTTGAATTCTGTGTCTTGGCTAGAATGAAAAGCCACAAACAAGCCTGTAGCTGAGGGGCTGCATGCACTAGCAGCACTGTGTGCTGGCCCTTGGCTCTCAGCTCTCCATTCCCGCAGTCCTGGATCGCTGTTGGAAGCAGCTCCCAGGGCGTGTGCTGCCCTGGCCAAGCCTCTCTCCCTCTGCCGGCTCTTCTTCCGCTGGCATTTGCCAAGCTCCTCTTCAGTGCATCCACAAACCCCTCGGCTCCAGCTGTCTGTCTGGCTCCATCGGCTTGTTCTTGTTCCCTTGCCAGGATAAGAAATACGCCAGCGACAAGTACAAAGACATCTACACGGAGCTGAGCATCGTGAAGGCCAAGGCAGACTGTGATATCAGCAGGTTGAAAGAGCAGCTGAAAGCAGCCACAGAAGCTCAGGGAGAGAAATCCCCTGTGAACACCACTGTATCGGGATATGGTCAGTCTTCCTCCAGCAGCTTTATGCAGTCCTGGGTGTCCCGAGCTAACACGGGAATCCTGGACTACAAACCCTTGTGCAGTAATGGGTCTGAGTGTAGGACTTGGCCTTCCAACCCAAAGCTGATGGGCTTTGAAAGCCTTCTGGCATTTTCGTGATGATGCAGGGATGCCCGAAAGCCCCCTCTGCCCTTGGGGCAGTGCTGAGTCAGGTTCATCAGGGCATTTTCCTGGGCTGGGAGGGCAGAGCCCCAGCCCTGTCCTTGCAGGAAGGCAGTGGGCACCAGGCTAATCCCACTTCTTTTGCTTCTTCCCAGATATTATGAAATCAAAAAGCAACCCTGATTTCTTGAAGAAAGACAGATCCAGTGTTAGCCGGCAACTAAGGAATATCAGGTCAAAGGTGAGCTCAGATGTCCTGCCCAGTGGGGTGGGAATGAGGAATGCCCAGCATTTCTCTTAGGTGGGGATCCCAGGTGGGAAGAAATGGGCAGGGGACCAAAAGTAAGAATTTCCCAGCCACTAGTGGTAGCCTGGATGGTTTTTTTACTGCAAAAGGACTGACTGTGCAGCCAGGCAGGGCCCACTTACCCACTCTGGACCTTGCTCAGATGGAGGCATGGAGCTGCTTCCTGGTTGGAAAAAAGGCTGAAGTTTGCCTTGTTCTTTGGTCTTTCACAGGAGGACTATCCCAGTATCTGCTCCTTCTTTTCAGTTGAAATATAGGTGGAAATGTGCACATCGTTCTAGTTTTAGTGTTCATCACTGCAAGATTTTTTTGTCTTTATGTGTATCAGCAGTAGCCGAGTCCTGGGCATATTTGACACATGCTTTGCTTGTGTGTTAACATGGTGCAGATGGCCCTGTGCTTCTGTGGTCCTTCTGTGCTTACTGTTGATCCCAAAGCCCAGTGATGCTGTGCCAAGCTCTCCTTGGCAGCCATTTACATCATGTGGGACCACAGGGATAAGGAAGGGCAAATAATGCTGATCAGGAGTCAGCATTAAACACAGGGCAGCTGGGAGGAAGCTCAGCATGAGCAAACCTGCTGTGCCTCTCACCTGGTGTCTCGTGCTGATGTTTGAAGTGGTTGGGCCCTTGCAGAGCCCACTCAGAGCTCTGTGACCAGCAGCTCCTCAGCTTAGGGCACCTGCGCTGTACCCAGTGAACAGAGACTTCTGCACATTTTGGGGCATCACAGGCCTGCTGGGCCAGTCTGATGTCAAGTTTCCTTTCATCACTTCAACTCAGATCACTTTCTTTGGTTCCCATGTGTGTTGTTTGGTGGGGAAGGAGAGCAGAAGAAGCTGGGGCTTTGCCAGGGCATCGCTGCGGGACGGGGGGGGCTGGGGCTGGCGCCAGCACAAATTCCTTTGGGATTTATGAGCTTCTTTTGTTTTTGTTTTTTGTTTTATTTTGCTTTTTCCTTCAACAGTCCGTTATTGAGCAGGTCTCATGGGATAACTGAAATGAACCCGAGTCCAGGTTCCCTGCCACGTAGGTAAACACAACCAGCACCCACCCAGCGCCGCAGCCACCACGGGAGCAGCCCAACCTCTGCATGCACTGCTCACACCTCCCTGCCAAACCAGAGCCCTCCTCCTCTTAATAACTGACTGACCGACTGGTTTATTCACTGCTAATTCTTTTCCTGGGCGAAGGGGAAGGGGAGGGGAGAAGTCAGTGCACCCAGGATCTGTGTGAAATGCAGTCTTTGCCTCTTCCCTGGGGAATATGGCTTTTGTCTTCCTGCTCTTCCCACCCTCACCAACACAGCTCCTCAGCACGGAGAGGATTTGGACATGGTGGGGCACGTTTTCCTGTTTACTGTGTTGGGAGCGTGGGACACTGAGTGTGCATGCCTGAATGACTCTGCATGCCTCAGACTAAACTCCAGCACCATCCAGGTCCTGTAGGAAAACACCTATTTTGCTGTTGGCCAGGTGCAGGAATAGTCAGGGATGCCTTTAAGTGTATTTCCCATAGCAGCCTGGAGCATGGAAAATGGTCTCAGCCACCTCAGCTGCAGAGGGAATGTCCTGGACTGCCCTAATTTCCTTTACTCACAGTTGCTGCTTTTTCAGGTTGATCCATGCTTGAGCAAGTGTCTTCTTTGCTCAGTAATCTCCTGCTCTCCATCCTTGAGCCTCCAAGGATTCCAATCCAGCAAAAGGAGGGAGCTGATAAGAATTGAGGCTGACTCTAATGAGCCAGATATCTCCATTAATGGGAGAAATAGTGAATTTCCTGGCCCATGGTAAAGACTCAGGTGGGAGCATCTGCAGAGGCAGGTTAGGAGAGGGAAGCTCCCAGCACAGTGGGTGGAGAGCCCCAGGAAGTCTGTTGGAAGATCTCTTTATCACAGATATCATCCTACATTAGTCTCACTTCATCAGGCTTTCCTCATCAGCAACTGAAATGGTTGTGGGACTGCCCAGGGGCTGAAACTGCTTGAATTTGTGCCATCAGGCAGAATAGTCTGATGATTCCTGGTGTCTCCTTTCCATCCACTGAGAAATGAGATGCAAGAACTGGAATGCACGAGCTGCTCCCATTTAAAGAGGCCCAAAGTAAACTTCCTTTAGGAAGTGTGTGCACAGAGACTCTCATCCCAGGAGACTCTGCTGCCCACTGGAAGGAGAGCACACAGCTTTTGGAAATTCAGTCCTATTTAGTGCTTTCATTTCCATGCTGCCTGGCAAAGCCCTTCTGTGTTTGTGGGCCTGTGGGAGGAAAAATATTTCCAGAAATACAGTAACCATGGGAATCTGCACAGCCTTGGGGCAAGTTTATCATGGAGTCCTGCCTTGATAAATACATGGGAAGGAAAACTCAGTCCAAGAGTCCAACCTGCTGCTGTGATAGAACAGTTGTCTGGCACCACAGCCAAGGAAAGGAAAGGAGAAGGAGGTGGCTGTCTTGATAGTAGGATCATGGAATCACAGAATGGCTTGGGTTGGAAGGGATGAAAAATCATCCAGTTCCAACCCCCTGCCATGGGCAGGGGCACCTTCCACTATCCCAGGGTGCTCCAAGCCCCAACCTGGCCTTGGACACTTCCAGGGATTCAGGGGCAGCCACGGCTTTTCTGGGCACCCTGTGCCAGGGCCTCCCCACCCTCACAGAGAAGGGTTTCTTCCCCATATCCCATCTAACCCGGTCCTCTGGCAATGGCAAGCCATTCCCTCTTGTCCTGTCACTCCAGGTTCTCATCCAGAGTCCCCCTCCAGCTCTCTTGGAGCCCCTTTAGGCTCTAGAAGGGGCCCTAAGGTCACCTTGAGCCTTCTCTTCTCCAGGCTGAACAATCCCAATTCCCTCAGACTTTCCTCCTAGGAGCTGATTTCCATCCCTCCAGTCTGTGCCTTTGAAGGTGCCAAGTCTTGGTCTGTAAAGCAAATAATGTTCCAGCTGCAGCATGAAATCCTTGCAAGTTCCAAGGACTGGGCTGGCAGGCAGAACTGTAGGGTGGGGACAGGCAGTGGGGCACAGAGGGGCAGAGCCCTGGCTATGGGAGCTGTTTTTAGGGATGAGAGGTGGTGGGACAACTCACCACCTAATGCTTTGCTCTCCTCGATCTCTCGTGCCACAGGTTTGGGACTGCAGGAAGGAGGGTGCTGCCATTAGGCTGGTGCATCCCCTCAGGCTGGCTTCAATTTAAAGCTGTCCTACAGGAGTCAGGCAATTTGTTTCTGGTTTTGTTCCCCTCTCAGTGCTGTTCTTCTGAGTCCCCATGTGTAGGTGATGGATTTTACAGTTCCAAATTCCAGGGAGCTGCTGGCTGGCTGAGAGTTGTGCCTTAAAATCTGGATGCTGTATCTGAACTGGATCAGCCATCAGAGCCTGCCAGAACTGAGCAGCATTTAGGAGTCCTCTGTCTAACGCTGGGCTCTCTAGGCATCTTTGGCCTGGGAGAGTCCCAGGGTGGGGTGAGAGAAGGGGTGGGATGGTCACTGGCAGCACACAGCAATTTCCAGGGTTTGTTGAGCAAATCCTGCACGCAGTGGAGCCAGGACTGCCCCCATGGGTGCTGCAGTGGTATGGGAGGCAGGGAAGCACCAGCCTGCAGGTCCTGCTCAGCATCCTGAGCCTTCAGCATAGCAGATCCCAGCTGGCCTTCCTGGGGCTGGAATTGCCCCATCCAGCAGTGCCCTGGAGCTCCGGGGGTCATTCCCAAGTCAGCTAATCCTGCTTGCAGCATGACGTGCCTCTCATTCGCTTCTGGTTCGTCGCCTGGTTCGTTTGCAATCTCACCCTGTCTCAAGGCACCACCCGCCAGTAACCGCCCTCCATAACCGTGTGTTCTCTCTCAGCATGTCCCACTAATCCTCCCTCTGCCCAGGAGCCCGTTCCTCTGCCTGAGCATCGCTCCCTCCCGGTGCCCCAACGCTCTCTGTCTTTTGTCTCTCCCAGAGTCTGAAGGAAGGCCTGACTGTGCAAGAACGCCTGAAGCTTTTTGAATCCAGGGACTTGAAGAAAGACTAGTTCTCCCCGCTCCGCTTGACCACGCGCACCTCCCAGCTTGAGGCAGCACAGCACCAGCACCGTTTGTCTCTCGTTCCTTACCATGTCCTTGCTGTCGTTCGTCCTGACGCCCCAACGGGACCCGGCACCACCGTGGTGGCAGTGCCCCCCCCTCGCCTCCCCAGCTCCTTTCCCTGCTTGTGAGATGATCAAGAGACTCTGAGAGGGAGAGGAAGGGATTGGAGTGGGGTTTTTTCCCCCCCTGTCTTTGGCGCTTTGTAGGAGAATCCTTTCTTTACTGTAAACCATTACACTAAGTGTCAGTATTAAGGCTCAGTAGCCTGTTAATAAGCTATAGCTCTGTCGGGAAGAGCGAGCAGGGCCTGGGTGGTGTCAGCCAGACCGAGCTCTTACTGCTGTCTAGAGACCCCGTGCTCAGAGCACGCCAGGAGCCTGATCTAACCATTGATCTCGACTGCATTACTTGCACCTACAAGGGGGGAAAGCCGGGGGAAGCTGTCGGGGAGCGCGAGTCCGTGCAGCCTGGAGGTACAACACTGACATCTCGCTGGAGAAGGATGCAAGAAGTGATTCTCCTGCCCCGTGACTGTGCTGTATCCTGAATGTAGGTGCCACCGAAGCCTGGCAAGCTTTGGTGGCTGCCCAGGTGGTTTTGGATGGGGAGCTGCAGCTACTGAAGTGCACCATCGAGTCGGCCCCGTCGGCGCGCCCTCGCTCCCGTGTCGCTGGTGGTCGGAGTTGGTGTTCCAGGGGCCAAGCTGTAAGATCACTTTCTTGCCTCTGTTAGATCAAGCCCAGCACTCTTTTTTTTTTTTTTTTTTGCTGTTACTCCCTTCCTCTCATTGAATCTCGTGTATCCCAGGGTCTGTGCGCATGTGAAACTCCCTTTTCCTAGTCAAAGGAAAGTAGAGTAGAAAGTAGAGCCAATATTGACTGAAAATGCACAGTGCTCAATGCATATAATGCTCCTTTTTTACCAGCTTCTTCAATTCAACTCTTCTTGTCAGCAGGGCAGCTCCTATTTTAATTCTTTAATCTTTTCCTGAAATAAAAGTCTCAAAACCAGTATGTGCTTCAGACCTTCTCAGTCCTAATAGCTTTTGTATTTAAAATATACAATTTAGCACCATGAGGCAGATAAATGCATACAAACCAAGGGATGAGGAGCTGGTAGCACTAGATGGTCACAGCCAGCTGATCAGAGGCTTCCTGGAAGAAGCCTGTGCTGTTTTGCAGGTATGGGGCTTCATCCCAGGATAAATCTTAAGATGCCACCTGGAAGGATCCCAGGTCTTGCCTCTCCAGTCACCAGGGCTGAAGGAGACTCCAGCACATTGGCTCCCCAGCCTGGTTAGGTGCTGAGTGACCACTTCAGGCTGGGATGTGGAAGATAGCCTGGCCTTCACCTGGAGCAGAGCTTCCTCTTGTCCTCCAGGCACTCAGCCAAGGTTGGGGCCAGGAGCTCCTGGTGCTTCCCTGCTGGTTTTGGCTCTGGTGGTTGATACAGGCCCAGCTCTCAGAGCCCCATGGGGGCTGCTGAAGCCACCCCAGTCCTGCCAGGCTGGACCACAGCAGCTACAAGAGTCACTTTCATCCTCCTGGGAGCAGAATCTCTTTTCTAGCCACCAGACCCTCAGCAGGACACAGTGTCACTAAACCACGGTGGGAATCAGGCTCTTGTCCAGCTTGTGTGGCCTTGCCATGGCCAAGTGTCCAGCTTGGCACCTCGCAGCAGGGCTTGGTAGCCAGTCCTGTTCAGAGGAGCCCTGCTTGCACTTTGCAGGGACAAAGTACCTGTTCCTGCTGGGGTGCTCTGTGTGCCTGGGTGTACATGGAGGTCCTGGAGATGGGAGCAGGGGAGGAAAGATGCTCAACCTGTCGGATACAAAACCTTGCCCTTGCCAGCAGCACGTGCCCTTAGATGTGTGGATGTGCAGCCACAGTCTGAGCTGACCACAGCACTTCCATGATCTGGGCACTGGAGAGCCTGGGAACCTTCCTACCATGACCCACCTGGATCACCTCACCTCTCCATCCCTGGCTGCTCCAGGTCTGTGGTGAGCTCTGATCTCCTGGCAGAGGCCATGGGAGGCAGCATGGATTTGGGATGGCACGTGGACCTTGTCATTCCCTTGTAAGATGTCACTGGCTCTAGAACACCCTTCTCCTCCTCCTCTTCTCTTTCAACTTAGGATGGGACTTTGTCCTTTTTAACTAACCAGGCAGAACATTCTGGTCTCCTTGCCGTGTGGACCTTGACCTTTCTTAACTCCCCAGCAAATCCTGCTCATGTGCTCTAGCTTATAGGAGCAGATGTTTTCCACTGGGGAGTTGGACTCCTCTGGAAAAATAAATGGATAATCTTGGTCTGCTGTACAGACAGGGCTGAGCAGTGGCCTGGACATCACCAGGATCAGCTGCACCCTCCAGGGCAGTGCTTGGGAAGGATGTTTGGGGTGTGTTTAGGGTGGGAGCTGTGAATTCCGTGGGTCACTGAGAGGAAGAGGAGGGGAGGGAAGGTGCCTTGTGCAGCCCAATGTTCTGAACCCCTGCTGAGGGTTCTGGGCTCACTCTGGTCAGTCTGAGCATCTCTCCAAAGCAAGGGGCAGCACTTTACCTGCCTTTACAGTAAAGAAGAACCTGCAGCACCAACAAACAGCCCCAAACTGAAATATTCCTGCAGAGCCCAGTACTTGAAAATAAAGGGAGAAGTCCTTTTACTCAGCAATGATCCTCAGTTATCATCTACTTCTTCCTGCTCCAGGCTTCATCCACCTTTTGGGATTAATCAGCGGCTATTTAAATTAGAAAGTGTGTGGGCAAGCTGCTGCATTCTGCATCACTCCACACTATTGATAGCACCAAAAAGGGAGGTTTAGGAAAAGTCAAGTGCAGTGAAGGCACAAGTGTCTCCTTGTTGGCTCCAAGTAATCTTATTTTCCTGAGTAAAATTTTCCTCCCATTTGCACCATCTCCCCTGAGCCAGACTGAATCCTTCTTTAAATGTCACCTTTTCTTTGCCCATGTATTAAAAAAGAAGCAAAATGTGTTCATTTGCTTCAAAAATAGAATTGCTTAGAATTGGTGCTGACTTGCAAACCAGAAAATTCCCTTTTTTTTCTGGTACCAGAGAACTGGGCTGCAGTAAAAGTGCTCACATTGCAAAATATGTCACTTTTGTACCTACTCTATTTGATGGCACTTCCACAAGACCTTTGCATATTTGTCCTGGTTTGGATACTCAGTTTGTTGTGGACACTCAAGCACACACACACTCGCTGTGGTTTGCCTTTGCTCTGTATTTTTTCCATTTTTTTAGGTAAGAAAAACCTTCTTATTCTTCCCTTTTTTAAAAACAAAAGTAATTTAATACCTGTATAGTATTCCAAGTGTGCAGTGTAAATATTTATTCCTCAGCAGTTTGCAGAGGGTTCTCTTTTGTGACTGAGTTCTGGGTTTAATTTTTAAGTCTTCTTGTGGCACCGAGGCCCCATGCTTGGGTTGGGAGAGGAGGAATGAGTGTAAAGTGTCCAACCCACCCCATCTGCCCTAATAAATTGCTTTTTTGGGGGGTCTGAGGAGTGTTTTAAATATCTTTTTGAAGCTTTTCTGCTGATATATGCCTTTAGCTTTGAAGGTGCCTCGCCTCTCCAAAGATTGTGTACAGTCTGTTTGGCCACTTTGCTATAAATTTGGGGTATTTTTTTCCAGTCAGAGGACCCAATAATCTTGTGTTTGATAGTGGCAATAATGCTGTGCATGTGCAAACTGTGCCCTGTTGTTACAGAGAGCAGCAGCAACTCCCTGCCAAGCCCCAGCTCTCTTTGCACAGCCACCTGGGGCTGGTGCAGTGAGCACAGCGAGCCCCCGGATTTGGGAAGCACCAGGAACTCATTAGGGATGCTCTTGGGCTTCCCAAGGGAGCCACAGCCTCCCCTGCACAGCAGCCATAACTCACTGTGTAACTTCAGTGTAACTACAAGAGGAAGACCCCAGGCACTGCTGCAGACAGGGAGCACCAGGCTGGGAACAACCTCAGTGTGAGGCTGCTGAGGAAGCAGAGGGTGTGGGATTTACTGGAGAAACCTGACAAGTTGGTACCAGCCCAACTAACCCAGCTGCCCTGAACTCGTAAATAATGGGTGCAATTAGCATTATTTTCTTCATGCTTTCTTCACCCTGTGTGCAGGACAAGAACTCTCACTGCTTGTTCTCACCTAGAGAAAGCAAAGCATGTAAAATACTGGAGACTGTGGTAAGTAGGAAGCAGGAATGCTCCGGCTTGGCCCGTGTCCACCTTCCTGGAGTTCTGGATGACTTGAGAGTTTAAAGAATCATTTGGCAGGATGGAGGAGTGGGGAGAGGGAAGGAAGCTCTGTGAGGCTGTGGGTGGCGTTGGTGTGGCAGTTCAGGTATTCATGGTCAGTCTTCCTCCAGTGCCCTTGGAGCAGCTTGGCCTTGGCTCTCTGAGCAGTTTCACCCGACTGACCAATGATGGGGACTCGTTCTGGGTCACATCTGGGCACTGTGCTCTGCCTCGTGTGCCTGGGAACAACCCAGGGGCACTGTGAGCACTGAGGGTGAAGGAGTCATTTCCCAGAGTGGTTTCTGTGATGATGTGAGAGCAGCCAGTCCTCAGCTCCAGCCAAGCAGCATCAGAGCAGGGCCAGCGGGACTGGGCAGCACTGGGATGCTGCAGCCTCACACATTTTTTTCCCCGTGGAAAGGGGAAGGGTGTGGAAGGCTCCTGTTTCTCCATGTGTGTGAGTTCCTGTCTCCTTCCCTTCTCCCTTCCACTCCCAGTTTATTCCAGTGCTTTTTTAAGAGGCACCGTTCCTGATCAGCTGCTTGCTGTAATGTCACTTTTCTCACTGTATTTATTCCTTACAAACCTTTTGTGACATGCTAGGCTTCCCTGGATGTAGCTGATCATTTTTACTTTGTAAATATGATTACCTAACTTTACATTAACTATATGGTAATAAACTATTTTTGCACCACCCTTTGCATGCCGTGTGTGACTGGTTTATTTCTAAAAAGAAGGAAGAACAGGGCAGAGGTCAGAGCATGAACAGGGATGTTTGTTTTTATAGTTGCACTCCACAAAGGAAATGCAACAGGCAGCATTTTGACAGACAGCAATAATATCATTTAAGTAGTTTAAATCTAGTGCTGCTGAATGGGATTTACTGGAGAATGACCTTCAGGTAACATAATTTTCTTTCCCCCAAGCAAACTTTCTCAGAACAGAACAGATCTAAAATCTGGGGATTTCCATGTATCATAAATATATTAATAAGGATCTACAGGAACTGGAATGCAAAAGTCAGATGAGGCTGTTGATGTTTTCTGTGAAAATGGTTTATTTAACAGTGCCAATCACAGCACTACTGGTAATGAACTTGGTAAAGAGAATATCAAAGCCTCTTTTCATTTTGAGAGGTATTAAGGCACTTCCTATCAGTATAAAACAATTCTTACACAGACACTATTTAGAGTTTGTAATTCTTAGCTTTACATCATCTTTGTTCCACACAGAGCTTTGGGGACAGAGATGTCACCTCCCTCCCCTCGCTGCCCCCAGGCTGGTGCTGCCAGGAGAGGGCACAGACCATGACATGAAACCTGAAAGAACCAGGGTTTCCAGACCTCACCTGAAGTGGGTGACCCAATTCCAGCCATGTCTGCTCTCCAGATAAAAACTGATCCCAAAGAACCATTTCTCTCATTTCCTTCCAGACTTCCCTACACTTCCTTGCTGGAAGAGAAGCTGTCATTACCATCTGTGCTCATGCTTTTACATCAGAGCTCTGCTAACCTTTAACCAAAAGAAACATGAACACAATCGAATTTTTTTGCTATTTCCCAAGGATTTCCTTTTACCAACTTTAAACAATTAATGCCAACAAGAAATGTAACCGAGGCACTTAATCTATAGGAACTCTTAACTCTGCTGTAGCCCTCTTATCTCTCCTTTAGTTACCGGTGTAGAAGAGCCCTTGGGCTACAATTCATTCCATAGCCCGAGTTGGAAAAGTTCCTTTTACTACTGAAACACATGCTCAGCACTGTATGAACACACCTGGTGGGCACTGCCTTTGAACGCACCTCTGTCACTGTCACCCTCACAACCAAACAGCTGTGTCATTCCTCCTAGCACGGGAATGATCACAGCAAGGGATCTGTGGCATTTTAGGGCAGATAACACTTCACTCCTCTAGAGACAGCTAACAAAGTTACACCCAGATGGACGAAACAATGACGTCTATACGTAAGAATAAAACCTGTGGGTGTTACCATGCTCCCCTAGCCCTGTGAGACAGCTCAATCATTTACTGCCTTTCGGAAAGAAAACTGTAATTGGCAGGATTGTACTCTTCCCAAATCCTTTCAAACTCATCCTGAAAAGCCTTCACATAATCGGCGTCCTCCACGACCAGCACATTCTCCCGGTTGTTCTGGATGGCCTGGGTGGTCCAGTTGAGGGAGCCTGTGATGAGCATCCTCCGGTCCACGATGGCGAACTTGTGGTGCATGTAGCCGCTGTGCTGGTCGTGGCGCACTTGGATCCCTGCAGAGACACAGACACTGCTCAGGGGTGCCCGCAGCGGGCTCGGGGCCCCGGGCGCTGCCGCTGTCGCTGCTCACCCGCGTGGCGCAGGCGGCCGATCTGGGAGCCGTGCAGCCCCATGTACTGCGCGTCCGTCACCAGGCGGACACGGACCCCGCGGCGGTGCAGGAGCTGCACGGCACGGGCGAGCTGCGGCGAGGAGAAGGAGAACAGGCAGAGATCGAGCGAGCGGCGGGCGGAGAGGAGGCGGCGAACCAGGCGGCTCAGGGCGGTGTCGCCGCTGGGCAGCGGGCACGGGCAGGGCCGGGTGGGCGCTCCGGGCTCGGCCGCCTCGGCCAGCAGCGCCTCGATGCAGCAGGGCCGTGAGGGGAA
>VXBI01005895.1:0-109551 GCA_013397375.1 Toxostoma redivivum | reverse complement strand
TTATTCAACCCCCAACAGAAACATAGTTTGTTTTCACTTATTTTGTGACTTTGTTTTCTGAAAGCATTAAATGAGCTGTCTTTTTATGTGGTTAGTAAATGCTCTTTTTCTCTTCATTTCAAGTAAGTGATGGTGCCAGTAGCTCCTATACAGGAGTCGTGTTGGAGTAACTGAGTATTTATCAGATAAATGTTGTCAACTGAAGAAGCTAACAAAGAAGTGATCTTTATCTTTAGAATTTTCAAGAATAGGATCTTTACCAAATATTTATTTTTCTTCTTTTCCTTTCTTAAAAAAATGCAAGCTGTGAATTTTAATTCATTTCCTTACCCCTTCAATTCTCCCCCTAGGTATCAAGGATAGATCTTAGTATCTTTCAAAAATGCAAAATTATATTTCTAAGCTTTTTCCTCTCAAAACTCAGGGCAGTAGGAGTCCTTTGTGGATCATGTCTTCCTCTTTTTAGTTTTAGCAAACTGGTCTTTTGCACCATGTTTGGATATAGGGCTCTTACAGTAGAAAAATAATGGTTTTTGATATGTGGAATGTCTAGATGCCTAATAAGTTGTGGTAATTTTACTGGTTTGATCCAGTTTAGATAAAAAACTATGCTTCCTGAAGAAAATAAAATGTGATGTGTTGTCTAGTGCAACTGACTTCTGCAAATTTGAGAACACAAGTGCACACAATTTGAGTTTTCCCTTGCTTATTTTTCTTTTACTCTGCCTGTCCAGCCTGTTGCTGTTGAACAGTGAAATAGAAGCGATGGCTGTGATCTGTCAGTGGTCGATAAGTTAAATGCTATTTTAAAGACTATTCAACTCCACATTGTTTTTCTGGTCAGTTGTTCCTGTCATTTAAATTATGATTACAGTAGATGTTAAAATAATCCCTCAATACTGCAGCTCCCTTGATATATATTTAACTTGATTTATTGTGGTTCATTGTCAGGATGCTTTGAGGGACAATTACAGCTCCCCTTAGCATTTTAAACAATGTGAAAACGTATTCATTGTCTTCAATGAACTCAGCTAGAATTTCCAGCTCTATTGCAGTTAGTTATTGAGGAATACTTTGAAAATTCATTTTAAGCACTCTTTTCTTTTGAGTCTGATGCAAAGCTAATGGATCTTCATCAGCAGGACAAAACCCAAGGATTTATCTTTTCTTTTTTGGTTTTGTTTGTTTTTTGGCATAACATGGGACAAGGAAAGCAGAATGAAAGAGTCAGTTTCTGTGCATCTGCATTGCTGGCAGTGCATGGGCAGGTGCTGGCTGGCTGGGGGATGCTGCTGCTATTTTACCTCATTTCCCAGGGCTTCTAATTTCCATTTTTCTCAGGTACCATAAAGAAAATAAAAAACTTCTAAGATTTTTTTTTTGTCTGAATGTCAACGTATTTGCCTTTTCAAATAGAAAGCAAGTAACTCAGTTCAGGGAAGAGAAGCTTGGTCTGTGTGCTAAGAGGTTGTTTGGTAGGATGTGGAGTACCTCACCTCAGGTTTCCTTTCTGCTCTACTCAAAATAGTTTTGCATCCTGTATCACTCACTGAGAGCTCAGGCACTTGAACTTGGGCTTCCCACTTCCTAGCCTGTGATTTTTGCCTTAGTTTGCTGTTCTTGTTCCTAAAAAATAATTTCACTGAAAGCATTCTCAAAATGGAAGTGTTTGCATGAAGCATGTTGAGTTTGATGAGTTAGCACATATTTGACATACTGTACAGATCAATCTTAGTGCCTAAAGTTGGCAGGAGAGAGAAAATGCATAAAAATAGTTGCAAACAGACTACAACGGAGTGAATGCTGAACAGGGATTTTTGCAGACAGTGAGGGAGGTGCTGTTTATTTTGAGCCAACTCATGCTTTGTTAATTCCCTTACTGGCAGCTTGTCTGGGATTTGAGTTTCTCCATTTTGACTCATGAAAATTTAATCTTGCATGGCAAAAATGCAGAATGATGAGTATGTGTTTCCAGTTTTGAGAAGGCTGTTAAGGAGGATCCAGTCCTGTGTTAATGGAAGTCCTGCTGCTACTGTTGTGTAGTGGGAAAAGCAAGACTTGAAGGGTTGCACAGATAAGTGCTCCACTTAGCATTACATAGGGGATAGCATTTCACCTAATGTGCCAGGCTCATTTCCTGCCAATTCCCATTCCTGTTCTTGGTTTGTTCTCCCATTTCTCCTCTTGGTATATAAGGAAGGGCTTCAGAGACTTTTATTGCAAGTGGCTATGGTCTAGTCCCAGTCCTTGGCCTTCCTTGCCCTTGGGTACCTTGTGCTGCTAGTGGCATGTGGAAACTAGAAAATAGACTTATTCTATTAGTTCATAAAGATTACTGGAGTCCCTGGAATCCCTGTCACTAAGGAATGGGGAAAACAGTGATATTGCAGCACACCCAAAATTTAATATGTTTATATGTGAGTCTTGCATCCTTTGCTGAACTGGAGGGGTTTATCTTCTTTAATATTCTCAAACCACATTTAGAGTTGGTGTACTTTTGAAGACTTTTTCTACACTTAGTTCTGCATTTCTAGCTATTGGGCCAACTTCTGTAAAATGAAGAGTTTCAAAATCAGGTAATTACTATGCAAAACAGAGCTCTGTCATAAAATCCGTCTCTGTTGTAAATGGTATACAGGTAGACAAAACAGGAAATTTTTGTCATCTGGCCCTTACATGTTTTAGAAAAGTTGTATGTGTTTATTTGAGCCACTGATGTTTAAATAAATTTTAAGTGCATGTAGAAAAATCCTGTAAGAAATAACAGCAACAAGAAGATTAGATGCTAAATTGTGAGAGAACAGATGGATGCTACTCTCTGAGGACTGTTTTGAAATTCCAGTTTTGAATGTCCCCGTTTTGTTTTTAAATTTGGGCTCTATGTAGAACCTCCAGGACTTTCTCCTTTTCACTTCCCAGCTGCTGTGATTGTTTTCCTGAGGTTTTTTTTTATCTTTTTGGTGGCATTGACTTACCCACTCACTGCTACAGGGCTAATCAAGCAGTCTGCTCAGCCAACACCCTGCAGTGTGCATTCCTTCAGTGTGGCTTTCCCCCTTTGCACTGGCCAGTGAGAATCACTTGCTAGTGATCCATTCTCTTCTGCTGCTGGTTCCGTGCTTATGCCCACCCTGGGATTCGTTCATTCATCTTGTCACAAATGATGCTGCAACTTCTGTGAAATGATTAGAAACTTTTCAGAAGCATGTAAGAAATGAGAAATCATTAACTTGATTCTGTTCTCTGCTGGCTTCTGTTGCACTTGCTGTTCTGATTTCCCTGGGCATCACTGTTTCTATTTTACTTATATAAGTTCCAAGTTTTTACTTTTTGCAAAGTTCATCATTTTCTCAAGAATTTCTTAGAATAATACTCCTGAAAATCTGCACCATCAAAATGGGATCATGCGTATGTCCACTAATCCCTAGTGGATACAAGCTTTGTGAACCATTCCAGGCACTCCGTTAAAAGAAAAATACATAGTGCAGTCATCTGCACTTCAAAATCCTCACCAAGAGACACCCTGGTCCTATTTGTCTTGGTGTTAATCCAGACTCCCTTTATATCCATTAGTGACCTTAATATAGATTAACGTTGTTTTTAAATGGAATCAGGACTGGGCCAGTTGCATGTTGGCTTTACATCTTAAATGGTGCTACTAGAGTAATAGGAATTTCACAAGTTCTTGGTTTTCTCAGGTGGGAACGCTCTGGCCATATTTGTGTTATGAGCTTCAAAACTGACAGTGTACAACATTCCTTTAGGTTGCAGGTTCATCCTGCCTTTGGAACTATGATCCCAACTTACATACCTGGTGAAATCACATTTTTAGCCCATTCACTAAACTTTGCTCGCAGCTGTGCTCATATAGCAATGTAGAAGAGTAACTTGTAACAGTATTTGGATCCATTCTTGAGAGACAACAACGGGTATAATTTGGAACAGAACCAGAAATGTACTGTCCTATTACTAAGACAGAGAAACTTATTTTAATAAATGCCATTTGAAATATTTAGCAATTCATCTGTAAGCTTCATAACATATCATGGTTTGTGTATTTTTTTCTTTTGCACGTGAAAACAATAAAATACTAGTAATGTAAAAACTTTTTCAGATTTTAAAAGTCAAATATTAGCAATATTAGAAATAACTTCTTAATGAGAGACCATTGACATTTGATGATGTTTCTAATGGATTTACTCCTATCGAGCTAGTATCAGTGAATGAAACAAATTCAAGGGCTGCCTATCTAGTTCTGCTTATGGTATATGGCCCCCTAAAGAGCACAGTATTGCTGTGGTAAAGTTGTGATAAATGGAATTGGAGACTTGGTTAGTAGTGCTTGTGTTGTTCGGTCTTGGTGGGGGGGATCCTGGTAATCTGTTTCCCCTTGGTTTTAAGGAAACAGCCTTAAAGGTGGGGGCAAGGAAAGAAAGGAGTTCCTGGGAGATAAGGTTGCCTCTGTGAGCAGATAATCAGGATGGGTAGTTAAAAGTACTCTTATGTAACTTGGAGTGAGAATAGTCCATCTTTTTAGCCAGGTATGCATTATTCTGAATATATTGCTCAGTGGCTTTGACCCTCTGTAGCCATTTCCATTTAAAACCGCTGTGGTAGCTTTTGATGTAAGGCTAGTGAAGGCTCTGGAGAGGGACTGAGAGTGAGTGCAGCTGGCATCCATCCGACCAAAAGCAGGACTGGATAACTGGATAGGTATTCTTGAGCTCCACCTAGAGTCAAATCAACGCCCTGCCTAAGCATGTGTGGGTTTGTGCGAGCACCATTCCCACAGCTAAAGTTGCTTGCATATTTTCCCAGCACGGTTATGGTATATTGGTGCTCTGAGGGCTGCTATTGCTATTCCCTGTTTCTCAGCGTAGTCTTGAGTGTTGTGCTGATAACTTTATAATGCTGGCAGTGCTGCTGCTGGCATGTTCAAGTCTACCTTGGCCTTCTGCATCTGACTTTCTGCTACACGTGGATGTGCCCAGCTTTGACTGGCTTGGACTGAGAGCAGGTGCAATTTGAGAAGCTGTGTTGGACCGACCACTTAATTTTTTTCCCTGCCTTTCTTGTGTGTGAGTTAAAAATAATGCCTTTGAAATTGCTTTGAAAAATTAGGCACAAAGGGTGCCACATAATATGGTAGCAGCATATTTAAATGGAATAGTTTACATGGTGAGGAGGGTGGAGATACAAGTCTAGTGTCCAGCTGAACTGTACCCAACTAGAATGATGAGCCTCTGAATTTAGAGGAATCATCGTTTGGGAGGGGCATTGCTTTTCTTTTTGAATTGTATGGTGTTCCTAGACATAGTCTTAAAGGCTCATAATGCAGTCAGGCTTTAAATTTCTGTCGGTTTTGTTTTTCCCCCTACATGCTTTTGAATAAGTTTCCTTTCTCTTCTCCATTCCCAGCATATACATGTATATCTAGAAATGGTTAGACAAGACCAAAAGGAAGTAAAATTTAAGTTTTTGTCACTCTCTTCTTCTCAGGCTGGTATAAAGTACACCCAGGACATATTTTATGCCCTCTGCTACTGCTTACCCTGCTGAGATTAGTAAGAGTTACCTTCCTGCTATGGGTCCCCCCAGACCACTGGAAAAGGATGGGTTAGTGATTCCTTGTTCTCAATGTCACTAGAAGATATTGCTCCTCAAAGTGATAGAGGAAGGGTGGGAGACAAGAGGAGTTATCCAAGGGGTTGTTTCTTCACCAACTGCATCAGCTGCTGTCCTTTCATCTGAGCAGATGTTGGATTACTATTCTAAGACTTTGGAGGATTGTCACCTACTTTTCCCACCTTCTCTCTCATCCTCCCACAATGTGGTGCTTTATACCTCACCCTTGTCTTTTGCCTGCACTGGTGTTTAAGGATTAAGCTGAGCCATATGACTCCAGAGCAGAGAATTTGAAAATTCAGCTCGCATTGTTGGGATCTTTTGCTATAGATGCTGGAAATACCACAGTTTTGACTTTTACTTTTTTTTTCCCTGACTTGTTTAGTTGCTCTAAAACATATGCTTAAAATAGACTGCTGTCTCCAGACTTGTTCTATGTTAATCAGCAGCAAACAAAGTAAGCCAATGTGGACCATGTGCGTAGAGAAAAATCAAATGGATGAAGACATAATCAGAGCTATTCTTCTACTCAGAGTAAATATTAACAACAGTGTTTTATGATAAACTGTAATTGAGGACATTAACTTACTGAGTAAAATAATCTTCCTTGATAAGAGGCACATGCTGCTGCTGCATCAGGTGCTGACAGAAGCAATATTATCTAGATTTCAGTAAGTCTGCCTACATGAGTGTCTGTGTATAAAAGGGTATTTTTATGCAAAAGAATATTTTTGTGAAAGTGTTCCTGATTCTCGTTTGATTTCCCACTTGCTTTCTCTTCTTACAGAGTTAAATAGGTTTCATTTCTGTTCGCGCTTTTGCAGCTACAAGAATAGCCTAAATACATATTTATCTGTACCCATGCATATTTAGCAAGATGTGCTTAGCCAATTGCCATACTATCAGAAGCTTTTATGCAAAGGTAAGCCTCATTTTTGGTCCAAATTTATATTTGGGCTATTCTGTCTTTTATTCTTGTATGTCTGAATCTATGTAGTTCTGTTTGCGCCAGTGGCAATGCCTATCGAATTCACAGTTGAAATAGAGAGACAAAGGCTATTGCACCTTAATCTTTTACTGTTGTGTTATATTTGTAATAGAGAAAAGAACTTTAGTCCAGATTATAGCAGCAAAAATAGAAATGTTAATTTCATTTAAAAAAAACTAAAACAAACCCTCACCCCCACAAAAACACACACTGTTCGTTAATAGCAAAGGAAGAAGGCAGGATTAGAAAGCATTGGTTCCATTTACAACACAGAACAAAAATTGTCTGTGTGATTTTGGAGACTTTTTCTTTTGTCTGTTTGTCTGCTTGTTTGTTTTCCAGTGGAATTTGCTTTTACGCATGGAAATTAAATTATTTGATACAGCAGCAACAGAAGCAGGAACTGATCACTGTGAATTCATGTACTATCAGAAAGAAAACAAACAGAAAAGCATATGCAGTAGATTAATGCGAAGATGGAAATGGGCAAGAGCCTTGATCCATAAAAGAAATCCCAGATATCTTCAATTTTATTTTGGCTATGGTGATTCATGTCTCTTCAGATGTTTCTCAACAGCAACAACTGTTGTATGCTGCCTTTGAAACCCACATGCTCTCACTGAAGCAGGGTTTGAATCAGCATGGAATTTGGCTTATCAGACTGTCTGGGAAGCCAACAGTTTTTTTCATGCCAGATTGCATCTGGATTAAAAATTGAAGAAAAATGTAGTGACACATTGTGAAAAGAAAAAGACAAGCTTTGTTGGCTTCAGTGAAATCTCATAATCAGATAAATGTTTCATACTTTGGATATAATAGTTATTTAAGCAGTAATTATATTCATTAAATGTGTGCTTTAAAATTAATGTTGCTGGAGATATTTCAAGTATTAAAGATGTTCACGTAAGTCACTTTTCATATTTAGAAATCTTCTGATTCTCATAAGAATTTCATGCTTTTTCATGTGTTTATTTGAAAATCAGAATGGAAGAACAGACTATTTTGTCTGGAATCCACAAACACAAAATAATGTTGTTTGTGATCATGTCTTAAGAAAATACTGATGCAATCATCCTAGATCAGTATGATTTTTAATTGAGCAGTGGCTTTTTTTGTCTCACCCTGAAGAAAAACTGAATGTTCTTAAAGTGTACATTAGTAGTATGAATAAAAAAATCAGAAAATAAAAGTTCATATCTTTATTTAGGAGGTTAAGTTGTCTGAGACTGATTCTCTTACCTAAAAGGATTCTGATTAGCAGTCCTGTTTATCACCAA
Organism: Toxostoma redivivum; assembly: GCA_013397375.1. Taxonomy (NCBI): domain Eukaryota; kingdom Metazoa; phylum Chordata; class Aves; order Passeriformes; family Mimidae; genus Toxostoma; species Toxostoma redivivum. The sequence continues at coordinate 101,661 of VXBI01005895.1, read as the reverse complement.
GGATAGAGAGCACTTTGGTGGCTGCAAATTGAATGATAACCTAGGAGAAATTGTATGATTGCCAACACCCTCTCCTGAACATTTGTCAAAAGCATAGCTGTGGAAATTAGCTATTTCTAGCTAATCATAGCTAGATTACAAGGAATGTCAGTTTGATGGAGGTGAGGAAAGAAAGGGGCAGGAATGGGACTGTCAGAGTTAATTCTGCAAAATGACATCTGGCAAAAAAGCAATTAGGGTCATTTGGACAGCTTGCCCAGAACAGCATATTTCTCACCTTTGTCATTCCTAGAAGTAGTAGCTGCATATGCTAAATGCATTTTTGTGTAAAGGTGCAAAAAATATAGGTCATGTTTAAGCAAGCTGTCGTAAAGTTTAAAACTGAAAGGGTAATCCTAATATAACAAGTAGTTGTGTTATTCACTGCAGTACTAAGGTTCTTATTTAAAAAAAAAAAAGTGACATATCAATCTGTGTTTTGTGTTAAAACACAGCACAAGGCCAAAAACATCAAGTTTTATCACTGCCTGTGCTGAGTGCACTGGAAGAATGAAGGCTGAAGTGTTTGGACTCTAAGAAAAGCGCGTCAGCTTTGCAAGAGTCTTGCAGATATGAGAAAAGATGGAGAAGAAAAAATATAAACTCACAGTAATCTGAAATCTCAGCAGTTTGCCCCAGTTTTATAATAAAACAAAACAGAATCAGATGACCAACTCTCACAGCACGCTACCACCAGAGTTAATATGTTACTGGCTGATGACAGTGATTATGATGTTAAATGCCTATATAAGGCACCCCTAGGATTAATTAGCAGATAAAATTACGGAAATTCATTTCTGTAAATATTACTGGGAAATGCAGATGAAAATATTGGCTTCTGTATGGGCATTTGGAAAGGATTGGCTGATAGAGATGGAATAACAGCTCACAGCATAGAATGGTCTGTGACAGCGGAGGAAGATCTCTCAGTTTCCTTGCCACCAACCAATTCCTTAACATAGTTAGCCTAGCCATGTGCATGTAGGTTCCTTCACAAGTTAAAGGATTTGCTCTTCTATTTTCCCATAGCTCTAAAGCTCATCTGAAGATTTCTATAAATGACAGTAAGGTCCATCAGGCTCTTACTCAATTTTTAGGAATATGGTGAATATTGGGATGCACAGAGTTCTGAATTTGTCTCCCACTAACATTAGCTGTAATGAGAGACAAGGCAAACAGAGGTCATCATCTAATACTAGCTTTGGGATTTTTTTTTCTTGGCTTTTTTTCAGATGTGTTTAGCATGCCCTATTCCTTGCAGTAGGAGTAGATTTTCCTTCCACTTTCCCAGTCACCAGATGGTACTGCAGTCACAGGGCATGCGGGCTCGTGTGGGGTTAAATGGTTTCCACCATTTCAGATTTTGTGCCAACCAGATTTAAATTCAACAGTGTTTGTTTAAGATTCTGTACTCAGCACTTTGTATTAGATGAGAAGAAGCCCTGCATTTAAATTATTCAGTCTTTAGGACTGATGAAAATTGTCAATCATCTTCTAGCATATTTAACTTATCCTAAAGGATGCTTACAGGTGCAAAAATTCACATCCAGTTGCATTTACATATCCTTGGTTTATTTTGTCGCTGAGTGACTCTGTCCTCCTTGCCTTCTCTTGTATTCTTGTGTTGCCCTACAGATAGTGGGCAGAAATCAGGTTTTGAGTATAAAAATAATAAATTCCATTTTTACTCAAATTGATAAGACTGCCAGAGAAACAAATAACATGGAAACATTAAACATTCCATGACATTAAATAACAATGGCTGGCATGTCCTGCTTAAAGTAGGAGAAATGTCACTGTGGCAGGTTATTTTCTTGGCACTAACTGCAGAGTCAGTAATATTATACTTATTTCTGATATTTACATTCTGTCTGGGCATCAGGAGAAGAGATGGTGTTAACTATGAAATTAAAACAGGGCTGAAGTGAAGGATGGATGGGACATGCAATCTAGGAGGGTGTGTGGAACAGACCTGAACCAGACAACCACCCTTCCCATCCCACAGTGTCAAGATGCTTTCACCCCCACATCAGGATCATAATGTTTCATAGAAAAAAGAAATTCAGAAGTAAATAGTTGGCAACATCCTTCCAGGACCAGGCTTTTCAGAAGCCACCTTGGGGTGCAATGCCCAGGACTGCTTGGAGCAGGAGAGAGGCATAAGGTTGGTGAGAGCATGTCCCAAGTGTTCAGTCACTATGGGGGCAGAGGGATGACATGGGCATGGGGATGGCAGCGACAAGGTCACACGAGGGCCCAGGTCAGCACCTCCTGTGTACTCAGGGTGCAAGGAGAAGTGTGGACAGTGTAGGCTGCTAGGGGAAATGTCTCCTCATTGAGGAGCTGGAGGCATTGCTGCTCCTGAGATGGAGTGGCTGTAGGGGTCTGACAGGCACTGCATTTGTTGGCTTGTGGTTTGGTGTTATGTCTTGATTTGAGAGACAGGTGTTTGTTAAAAAAGCCAGAAGCCTCTCTTGAAATGGACAATGTAAACCCCCTCCCTCCAAATTATTATAATTTTGAAATGAAGGGGCTCTCAGGCGAAGATATGGGAATAGGAATAACAGTTCTTTACTAGGAAAATTAAAATAGAAATACAGTAATACAGAGAACAAATCCAAAAAGACTGACAGAGTCAGAATACAACCTGACACCCTGTCAGTCAGGGTGTTGGTAGCAGTCCCATTAAATGGTGGCTGCAGTCCTCCTGGATGACAGATGTGGTTCTGTTGAAGCAGTGCTCCTGTAGAAGGGAGCAGTTTTCCTCTGGAGGTCTAGTGATGGTGTGGAAAAGTCCAATTTTCCTCTGGAATCCAGTGAAAAAAACTGTCTTGGTGTTCCAAATCTCAGTTTTTATCTAGGTAGGAAAGGCTTGGCTTTTCCCTTTGGCTGGAACATCTCCCAGTGGAGTGATGTAATTTTATCAGTCATGCAGTGGGACTCAATGGCCCATTAACAGAAGATATCTTCCTGGAGGAAGGATGGGTTATGGAAAAGATAAAGATGACTGCCTGTCCTGGTTTAGAGCAAATTTGGGAGGAAATCTCTGAATGGGGTCCCTCCAGGGAAAGGGAAAAAAAAAACCAATCCAAGCAATCCCTCCCCCAGTCGGTTCAGGAAAAAAAAATTTCCTTGGAGAGAAGTGGAAAAAGAAACAGAACTGTTTATTCAACAGGCAACACACCTCCCAGCACAAAATTGAACAATACCAAACAGAAAAAAAACCTCTTGCCACTCTGAAGAAATGACAGGATCAGAAGAGTTCTTCCCGTGGGCTGCCCGGCTCACTCAGGCTGTTCTCAGTCCCTCCGGTGCTGGGAAATGCCACGGCCCAGGCCAGGCCTGGTGGGCCACAGGTGTGAGCTCCTGATGCTCTTTCTAAGTTTTCAGTCCAGAGCAGGTTCAAAACAGTTCCAGGAAAAAAAGGAAAGGAGGAAAAAAAGCAATCCAGGGAGTTTCTCTGCCTCAGCTAGCCAGAAGAAGCCACCCAGAGCAAAAGAGAGCTCTCCCTTGCTGTCCACTGCAGACAACACAGTGCCAGCAGGAATGTGGGGGAGCTGGTGCAGTCTCTGATAACAAACCCTGCACTTCTTCTTTCCCCCTGCTTCACTCCTGGAACCAGTCTTAAAGTTGCAGAATTTAATATTCAACACCAACAGAACAGACGATTTGGGGATACAGGCATCATACAGTCACCCCAAGACACTGCCCCACCTAATTTTAACAGCTGGCCCATTAGCAGAGGATATCTCCCACAGAGATAAGGATCACTGCCCCACCTGGTTTCAACAGATGGTGATAGAATACATACTTTTGGTCACATCCTGTATTGCAAGCCAAGACATGTTAGTAGGGAGTTCTTCCTGACATGGGCATGGTTTCATTAGGAAAATCCCAGCCTATGCTGCAATTTGAGAAAAAGTTGGTCAGAGCAGCTGTGTTCTCCCTCCTGAAAGAATCCCCATGGGCGTGGCAAACCAACCCCACCCCACAGTGGGAGAGGTTTGTGCCCTTGACCTTGTTCTGGGTTTCTGGCTACTTCAATCAAACAAGATAGTCCCAGAGAATTGGCTGGTAGGCTGAAATTCATGTTCATCCATTGCACATTTGCCCTTCTGCTGCTGAAGATCATCCATCAAAAGAAAACAGTTGTCTTTATGCCACGTCCTACTCTGGAAACAAGATGAAACCCAGTTGGTGATCTCCATATGGTAATAGCCTTAAGTAAGAAGGTGCTTCAAAGAATAGTGATGGTTAAAGCATCATCCTTGAGAAGTAGTTACTGAGCCAACACTTTGCAACTGTTTAAAACCATCTGAGGGAAATTGCCACATCAAATGCCCCTCAGAGTGGACAATGACTTCACACAGCTTCATGCAGGAGTGTTTTTACTGAGCTTGTGGTTACTCTGTCCTTCCATGGTAGCATGAATTTTTGTGAGAACCTCCTTATGGGCTTTAAAAATATCCAAACATAATAATAAAGAGGCAGAAATACCAGCCTCTGACCAGACCTGCATGAGTATGCTTCCAGAAGGACAGTATAGATAACATGTTTTATTTCTTCCTATTTAGAAACTTTCCCTAGTGCTCTTGAGCAAGGCACTGAAATTCAAAGCTATGCATTTTTTACTACATCCTGCAGGTCTCTGTACTCTTTTTCTTTTTTCTTTCTAGTGAATCTGGATAATTTTTTTGAAATATTATTTTCTGCCTGACTCAGCAGTTGTCTCTATGATAAATCTGAGGGACAGGAGAAGGGACAGGCTCTTTATCTGGCAAAAATTTAATGAGGTATGTGTTTCTTTCAGCTCTTAGTGGGAATAAAACTCTCTTTGTAAAAACCTCTGAGAAATTTATCCAACTGAGGGTTGTTGGATTCACGTGGGCTTTTTTATTCCTTTGCTAGCTTAAAAAAGAAAAATCAGGCCTAGCAGTCAGGTGTACCACGTAGGTGTGCGATGCACCCTAGAGGACTATGAAGCTGATGAATAGCTTCCTATAATGCCAAGTATCTCATCCATTATATATAATAATACTAATTTTTTAATGCTTTCAGAAATTCCTATGTAAAGGAGCTCTGCAAAATCAGAGAATCCAGATGAAAAAGCATAAAAACACTTTGTTTAGACCCCTTGTTTTACTTGCTTTATGATAAATTTTATTTTATATAGCTATTTATGATGTTTCTAAATTAAGGTTTGTAAGTACATAATTTGAATGTAAAATTGTGGCTTCCTCATCAATGTTCAATCCTAAGATGTTTTTTGGATTATTTTGAAGTGTATCAGGTAAAAATAAGGATTGAATCTTTAAATTAGCATGATTTGTTGGAGGGAATAGCTGGCTAATGAAAGTCAACAGCAGCATGTCAAACAATCACTTATTGGAGCTACAGGTGGCCAGCTGTCAGATGGATTTCCACTGAAATACTTGCCCTTTTCTTAAGATCTTTTCTTCTGTTGTTGTTTTACTCATTTGAGGTGAGGGGATCATGCTGTCATTTTCATCACTGAAGCTTGTACTTACTTATAAGTTTGGAGTGTGCCTAGGAATCATAAAAGAAATAAATCCTTGCAATTTGCCAAGAACCTGAAACCCTCACTTCTGGTAATCTGCCTGTCATTTGGAATCTGGAAGATGTTAATATGAAAGGCAGGTTTTTTTAAAGGGCTTGGGAAAGAGAACAAATTCCCAACACTTGTCCAGCTACTGTGTGCAGTTACCAAACAACTCTGAAGAGACCTACGCTGTTCAAAATCAGTTTATGATTTTTTTGTGTTTTTGGAGGAATGTTCAAACCAAATAAATGGGTAAGCTTCTGCACAAGCCATCTTATCAACTCTGTATTTCATAGTTAAATCTCCTACCATCCTCATTCCCTACTGTGATATGTTCGTATCTAGGCCTTCCTACTCATATACATTCCCTTAATTTCATAGTCTCTCTTTCCAACACAAATATATGTACTCCCACTTCCTACCTTTTTTGGAGTGTAGCAGTGTTAACACTGACTCTTAACATTCAAAGGGTGATACCTATCTGCTATATTTACAATTCGAATGACCAGATTTTAGGAATTGGATTTATAATTTCGTTACATTGTTCTATACCTGCTTGCTCCTCTGCCGGGGCCACATTGCGTTATCCACACTGGCGTCAGCATAAACATGTATTCTGGAGCAAGGTTAGAAGAACAAGATCTGTGAGGAAGTCTTGCACTGTTGTGAGTTAAAGCCTAAGATGGAAGGTGGAAAATGCTGCAAGGACTCCCATGAAGCCTGAAGAAACAATGGTGTCTCAGGGAAGGTATTTGTATGTTTGCAGGCTGTTTCAGTATTAGAGCTGGTATGTCAGGATGATGGGCTGTGTAACTAAAAGGGTCCCAGTGCTGAACTGGGGTCCTTGCAGTGGTACACTGGGTCACTCCCATAAGTGGTAGAGCATTACCCCCTTGTTAGCCCTCATTACCTGCTAAATATAGAGATACAAGTTTCTGCTTGTCCCTGTACTTATCAGCTTCATCATCACCACAAGGCAGATAATGATCTTTTCATTTTTAAGAAGGTCCTAAAGTAAATCTGTTACTGACACATGGTCAACTTTCAGAAGTGGATCAGAGTGAATAAAAATCTTTTCCATGTCCCTGATTGTCTTGCAGTCAGTTTTGTTGGGAAATAGGAACAGGATGCTTGGTCTGCATGAAAACTGAGAAACCACACACACAAGCTGTGGGCATTTCTGTTCTCAGCACATACTTGCCTTACTGCTTGGCTGCAGGCAAAAGACATCAGTGAAAAGAAGTACATGCCAAGATATTGCAGCTGTCTCTGCACAATCCAGCTCCATGGAGGAATATCAGCTAGGGCAGTCTGGGACTGTCAGCTAGTGACAGCAGTGTTGTCTCCTGTAAAGTGTCTGGGGTTTTCTGGCAGAGCTCTGCTGCTCACTCTAAGCTTTGCTGCAGCGGTGGTTTGGCTACTGGTACCTGGCTTAGCCTAAGTATGTCCACAGATGACTTTGGTTGCTCTTTTGGGATAGAGTCAAACCACACTTACACGTTTGTTTGTGTCTTTGCATATGAGAGCAATTTGCTGCAGCAAATTACAGGTGGACTAATAATAAGGGCTGCCAGCATCTCAGGATGCAGTCAAACTTTTCTGAATTTCTCTCAGAGGTACTCTCAACATCTCTGTTCAGGGATTTATTAAGGAGGGTAAGAGATATTTATGGAGCTTTGATTCTGCATTGCCACACAGGAGTGAATGATATTTTCAGGAGTGAAGAATTAAGTTGAACTGAACATGGCCACTTTTACAAGTGTTAATCTCCTGCAACTCACTCATGCTGTGATGATTCAACTCTAGTTATTGCTGCTTAGCTTACAGGATGATACTGTAATACTATTAATTACCTCTACAATAACTTGGGAGGGGCATGGCTAAAATATTTAATTCTTACCACTTCCTGTTTTTTATCTCAGAAGAATAGTGTTTCACAAGGCATGTAGGAACAATTTGAACCCAGTGTCCTTCAGATTGGTTTTGTTCTGTTTGATCAAACACCCCAATTTGTACTTGCATTTTTTGAACTAGTGTAAATCACAAATTTTCATTTTCTCTTTTTAAGTAATGGAAAAACCTGTGACAAAAGGTGTGACTTCCATGGGAAATGTACCTAAAGCCTTTTATGCATCCAAAGAGACTTGAAACATTTTGGCTTCTACAGTAGAGATGTAGTCATGAAACTTGAAACAAAAAAATAATCATCTCCTTAATTTTGTTTGCCTGGAATATTTTTATTTCTACACTGAGAGCAAAAGTATACAAGAGTAGCATAGTATAAAAGCATATAAATGTTTCTATTTCTTTCAGAATGATATAGAGATAGTTATGTTCCTGATGAGCAGTGCTTGCAGCATTAAGGCCCTTTTTGCTTCTCACCCCACCCCAGCAGAGGGGAGGCTTGGGGGTACACAAGGAGCTGGGAGGGGACACAGCTGAGGCAGCTGACCACAACTGACCAAAGGGACATTCCATACATATGGCATCATGCTCCAGCCTATAGAGCTGAGGGGAGAATATGGAAGGAGGGGATGTTCAAAGTGATAGCATTTTCTTCCCAAGTTACCATTGGGTGTTATGGAGTCCAGCTTTCCTGTGGATGGAACACGTGCCATCCCATGGGAAGTGGTGAATGAATTCCTTGTTTTGCTTTCCTCATTAAACTGTCTTTATTTCAACCCAACCCATCAGCTGTCTCACTTTCACTCTTCCAGTTTTCTCCCCCATCCCACCCAGGGGATGAGAATGAGCGACTGCAAGGGGCTTGGTTGCTGTCTGGATTTAAGCCATAATTGCTCCCTTCCTATCTTTATGTAGTTGGGGCTACAGAGCAAGACTGACAGACAGGTACAAGTGCAAAATGGATTGTGGCAGGGTGATTTCTTTGGAAATATTCTTCTTTGCTTGAACTAGGGGAAAAGAACATTGCCCAGTCAAACTTAGTGTTGGTGATGACTGTGACTATAGTGCAATGGTAAACTCTTCCACCAGAATGCATAAATTTTCACTTTGGTGCTGTATTTTAATTTTAAGGTTTAGTTCTATCACACAGAATAATCAGTGGGACAATTTGACTCCATAATGAAGTGTTCAAATGGTTTAAAAGATTTGGGGCTGAAGCAATTCTGAATAGTATCTAGTATTTTGCTTGCCGTGTCTTGAGGAATTTTTTAAATAGATATGGTAGATTTTTTTTCTCTCATTTAATAGGAATCACAAGAAAATAGAAACTCTTTATAACTTAAACTTCTAGTAATTTGAATTTTCATGGGATCAGGGAAGCTTTGGTGTGTCTATTTTATTTTTTTTTTAAGTACAAAATATTTAAATCAAGAACTTGGAAAAAGTGAGCAGATTTCAGATGAACTGGAAAACATGGAAAAACAATAACATTTTTTCAACAAGAACAGTAAAGCTACATAATCACAGGACAAAAAAAGTTTATTGGCTTGAGGTAGAATTATATAGATGCCCAGTGGTGATTTTCAAGCACCTAAACCAGAATGCCCACAACAGATTTACCTGTTTCAGATTTTACTGTGTATGTGCACACAGTGTTCATTCTGACTCTTGTTCCAATTAACATATTTTTTGCTTATTTGTTCATTTGGGTTTAGTTTTTTGGGTTTTTGTTTGTTTGTTTTTTGGTGTGTTTTTTCTTTGTTTGTTTGTTTGTTTAATGGATAATCTATTACTCAGGAGTCCTCCTTAGCAACATAGTACATGAGCTGTGATTTGTTGAATGATCCTTGCAAACTCAGACCTTTTCCAATAGCATCACATGTGTTATTTGATTTGCCTTCAGCTATGCATGTCATGAAGTTTTAACGGAAACCTGCTAGAAATTGTGACAAGGTAAAGATATTTTCAACATCTCCCATCTCCATGCTTAATTTATACATGAATCTTCATGTTTGGGCTGAGAGAGTGTGTCTTAAAGTTTATGGAATGTGATTTGGCAACAAAAATCTACAACTCTGTATCCCAAAGCATGTGAGCACTGTGAGAGTAAACAAAATGTTAAAATGCCCCCAGGATAATGCCAGAAAGCAGTGAAATGTCTCGGTGTTCCAAACTCATGTTATATCATCATGCCCTCATTGCTCTGCAGCAATGGTGGGTTATATCCTTGCTAGTAACTGACATGGAATTTATTCACAAGCAAAAACTTGCAAATGTGTTTTGGGGGGAAAAAAAGGGTTGGAAAACACTAATATAAATCAAGCACTTTTAACTATGGAAAGTCTTTCTAATGTCCATCTTGTAGTTGCCTAAAATTGCACCAAAAATATTATTTTTTTTTTCACCAAGGCTATTATAACTGAGATTTCACCTACAATTTTCAAAATGCATAAGATCAAAATCCACGTAATTTTCTCAAACATGTCTGTGATGCCAGAAAATTATTGTGAAATTTTCTGTTACAGGAGATGTTTTATTAGCATTATAACTTGCTAGTGCATCTATGTAGTTCTTCTGAGAGAGAATTCATAGCGTTGTAGACCTTAGGACTGGAAAGATTCCTGATTTTTCTTTTCTTTTTCTATAGCAACCAATGTAAATGTAGACAAGAGGATATATAGGACAGAGGAAGGAACTTTAAATAAAAATTAATGATATTTTTATGGCACCATAAATATGGATAGTAATCATCATTATTAGTCACCTCATAAATCAGACTAAGAAAATAATGGAAAAGAGCCCTGTGGATTTGAAGAAGTTGATTTTGTAAACTGAGAACAGAAACATCCTTGGATTCTATCTAAAGTTCTTTTTCACTTATAATAAGTTATAGATAGGATATCCTTTTTAAATTTTTTTAAAATCTTCACATTACATTTGCTGCCTGTGGTTTCTCAGCTTTTGTTCCCTTTTGGGAAAGAAACAGAGATCAAATCTGACATTTTTGATGATGGGATGTAGAGGGACTAAATTGCTATGTGGATAGGGAAAACAGATGCCTCTTATTCTAACAGTTTTAATATTGATCTCATGAACCGGTCTATAATACACTGTCACTTGTGTTTAAAAAACAAACAAAAACTCTGTTCTGATGTTAAAGACTTAACCTTGCTTTTTGAATAACACTCATGGCAGGTCAGTACACAGGTTAAAGCACCTTCAGCTTTAGTCCAAGGAACAAGGTTTTATGTTAATGATGCCAGATTTTCTTTCATCTTTGTTTTGTACTTCCTAGAATGAATTTCTTTTAGAAAGGATAGTGAGAAATTCCTGACTTTGTGTTGGTCTTATTTCCAAATTTTGTCTTGCTAAAGATTATCTTAATAATCATCTTCTTGAAGGAGGAGGTGTGGGACCAGCAAAAATATTCCATTTTCCAAAAGAAACATCCTGATATATAAGTATTTGAGACACATGAAACATTGTTTGTCTTAGAACTTGTGTGTTAAATGTGATCCATTTATGTGTTTCAAAATAGAATTAATTAGGTTGGTACATGAAGTATAGAGAAGAAGCATGCTTTTAGGGGATTCAGAATTCTCTTAAACCAAGACATTTAAAAAACCCTAAACATACTTGTATTTAGGATTTCTAAGTGTACCATAACCATGCTACGTTATCCTGCATCATCATTTTCCATGCAGTAGTTCGCCTCAATACAGAGAATATCTGGCCCTATTTTGCAATAAATTAAAGGGTACTATGGCCTTAGCAGACCATTGCATTTCTTATTTTCTTTCTCTGGATGTTTACAGAGAAAATATGAGATACAAGGGAAGCTCTCCCTCATCCTGCTTTCTTCCTGAAAATATGGGACTTGGATCTGAAGCATCAGTGGGGGTGTAGTTTCAGTTCCAGCTATTTTGATGATGTTCTCCCAACACCAAGGCTGAGAATAAGTGCACATCCCCATTCTTGCTAATCTGTTAATGGCATGGGATTGTGTTTCCCCAGGGTGGCAATGCTTTGGTGCGAGCAGCAGGCAGTGCTGCCCACTGGCACCACCGCCCATAGCAGGCAACAGGAGCCAGCTCCCATCTGACAGATCCCCTTCAAATATGCGTGGAGGTGGATGGATTGCTTCCAGGACCAGCTCTGGCATGGAAGGACTCTAGAATAGGTCTTGCAGTTTGAGGTCTGAGCAAATAAATCTCTCTGGGAGCCAGGTGGGTTCCATGCATATCCATGGCAAGGGTATCTGTGCTGAACTTGTTTTCAGGAGTCAATATAGGCTGAAGTGGCTTTCCATGGAGATAGCAATGGTCCTGCTCAGCCCTTTCTCATCCCAGCTGCCTGGTTGGGACCCAGTCTTGTTCCTAAAGAGCTACTTCAGTACACAGGCATCATGTTTCCTAGCTTTACTGGTCCAGGATAATTTTTTTTTATTCAAGAAATGAGTTATACTGTAGGTATAGGGAACATCTCAGTTTCTATGCAAACCAGGCTGCATCCCTTAGCTCAGGAGATGCAGTGCAGTTAAAAAAAGAAAAATTAAGCCCTCCATTTCATACAAGGGAGTCCTGCTAAGAAGTCCAAGCAGAATGCATAAGACTTCAGGCAGGGAAACATTTGTATGAGGAGGCAGAGCTAAAAATTGAATCTGTACTATTAAAATGAGAAAAGGAAGGGGGGAAAAGCATCAGATGAATGGTTTTAGTAGGCTGGTGAAAAATAAGTATGAGAATTTAACAACTTCTGGAAAGTAAGAGGCAGTTAAGGCGAATGCCTCTTTTTTATATATATTATCTTGTGCTTTTAGAACTGGTTGACAGCCCAGAGAATTACTGCTAGGCCCAGAAGGGAAACTCTGCCTGTCTTAACTGTGACAAAATCTTTGAAAGAAGACATAGCCATAATGTCAGCATTTTCATAAAGCTGAGCAACACTCTAGAGTCCAGAAAATGCTTCAGAGCAGCTTCCCAGTGGGGCTTTGTGAGGAGTTCAAAGAGGCCATGTGAATTCACAGAAGGGAACTAGGTTGTCCTTTCTCCTTTCTGCAAGGTAGGGAGTTAGCTGTTCTTCCACTGAGCCAAAAAATTACCTTTAGAGGTGAATAAATAAAGTGAGGGGAGAGAGAAGCATTCAGTGGTGCATCTCAGTTCCTGCAAGAACAAGCACCTCCCTGAAAAGCTGAAGATCCATTTGGGCACAGGCTCCAGACATATGGCCATTGGCATTTTGGGCTCTTGAATAGCTGCCAGATGATGCAAGATCTGATTGTATAGGTGAAGTTTGAAATTAGTTTTAAAACCTCCTAAGAGCAGTCATTGCCCCTTGAAGTAATCCTCCCTGCTCATGGCACAATCAGAGGGCTCAGGAAGCATGGCCAAAGAACAGCCCTTCTTAGTGCTTCAGAGGCAGGAGAGTCTTTTTTTCTATTAGATAACAGAAGTAGAATATGCCACTGTGAAAAGTGGAGATCCTAGAATGCCAATGCTCACAAGCTTTGAGACTTCTTGCAGATGAATCCCTTATGGAAAGCCAACTGATCCTGATATCAGTGTAACACCCAGGAATTCAGGCTTTGAGATCAGCAATGTATTTTACATGTGATAGGGAAAAGTTCTTTCAAGCTCTACAATATTTGAACCTATTTCTGCCTGACATGCACAGTCAAAATGTGTGACCAATGGATGATCTATGTATTATTATATCTGTGATATCACGAATGACTTCCTGATACCCTATAAAAAATTATTATTGTATATAATATATATATTACCCTATAAAAAAATTAAAAATTATGCTAATAGAATTTTCACTGGGTAATGATACTATTTTTTCAAGGAAAGAAAGGATTGTGGGGAGAAAGCATGGAGAGAAGCGTATATTTCAGCAGGTGTAAAATTATCTTATAAAGAAGACATGAACTTTAAAGACCTGATGTGGACTTGTAGTGTTTGATCAAGGGATGTATATTGGTTACTTGCAGTAATGTATTTACCTGTTAGCAAGGACATGAACCTCAATACAGAACAAAATCTATTATTGTTGGAAAAACTTATAGCTTTAAATTTTCTTTATTAATTTCAATTTCTTTTAGGACATGTTTAGCGTGTTCTGTTAAAATGGACCTCATTGATTTTTCTCTTTTTTTTTTTACCTATGCCATTATGCATTCAAATACATTATAGCATCTACAGGCTCTTTTCTAAATCAGATTAAAGCATACCATGTTTATGAATCCGTATATAAAGACTTCTACTTTCACTTCTGTTTCACTCAATGTATATCCACAAAATAGGGGAAGAAAACAGCACACATTTTACCTTCCATTGTTCTGGGTTACCTGAAAGTTAGAGATGGAAAAAACGTGTTTGAAATCTTTTTGTGTAAAACCAAATAAATTAAAACAACCTATAGTGCAAATTTTTGGTACAAGACTGTTCAAGGAAAGGGGAAGTAAGAAACTTAAAGTCACATGCACTAATGTTTTGTTTTTTTTCTTAAATGTTGATAGATTTTTGGATGAAGCTGTAGAAGCAGGAATATTTTACCCTCTTGTAATACTTCAACTTTGTGCAGGAAGCTAATGTATATAAAGTTTGGTAAGAGTTGAGCACTTTTTCAAAGATTGAGATGGAAGTCAAAGTAACTAACAGTTCTTTGTCAGCAATACAGTTGCTGGGTACATAACTGTGTAAAGTCTTTCAATTGGGTATTTTATCCCCCATATTCTAGGCAAAATAATAAATTATAGAAGATTTTTATTGTACAGACTTGTTTCAAGTTTTGCAAATTCAGAGCTTAAAGTGCATACACTTTGGCACGCTAAACTCACATTTTCCTGGACTTTTGCAGATAGAAAAGGAAGATTTTTTTTTTTTCCTGAGGTAACTGGAAAGGCCAACCAGAAAATTCAGAAAATTGCTGCATCTGGTAGCAGTGCCTGTGGAAGCAACAGGTCACAAATGTATGGGTGAGATGAGATCTGTTTGAAGTGTTTGCTATGTCTATCATCTACATAGTAGCAGAATTTCTATTTCTCAGCAAAAATTCTAATACCTAATGCATATTTTTTCAGCTGCTTTCTTATCTACTGTCAGTTTATATCTCTGAGTGGTGAAAAATGGCCTTTATCAATGGTTAGGACAAGAAGACATTCTTTTCACTTAAATTTGACGTATTTGTCTGCTTTTTTTTTTTACCTTCTCTATTTTTTTTCACATTTGAACACTGTTATTTAAACACTTATGCTTACAAAGATTTTTTTATTTCTTTTTAAGCCATGACTACCTCAGTAAATGATGCCACTTCTCCAGAGAGGGGTTTTAAAAAAAATTAACATAAAAAAATAATTCTCTTCTGAAGCAGTTCTTCCACAGCAGACAATTACCTGTACTACATGGATATTCTGAAAATGTAAAACAACATCAATTCCATAATTTCTGGAGTCCAAGGAGTCCATGTCTAGCAGTCAGGTATATAACCTTTGAAGAACATGGACAAAAACCAAACCATTGTTTTTGAATTTGCAGAAGTACAGGTAGATCTACTGAAAAAACCTTTTAAAGGTAATGCTTATATGTGTGAAAGAAAACCAATCAAAAATTTAATATATAACCTGCTTTGGTTGGGGTTTTTTTTCTCATATCTATTTTTTCCTCAGCTGGTAACAAATTTTTTACCTGTTTTTTTTCTGCCTCCCCTGCCAGTTTTAATTTTGCCCCTGCCCTAGCTTTCCATCTCCTACCAAGTGCTTCTTCTCTCTTTTGCTGGGACCTAATTTTCTGCTTGAAAAAAAGCCAGGTGAAAAGAGTTCAGATGCCTCTTCATTTAAAATACTGAGACACATGGGGGGGTCATAATTTCATGCACCAGGCACTGCTTATGGACAGTGGAGTCTCATGGAGCTGCGCCCAGGCAACATCCTCAAGGTTCCACACTCAGAATGGCCATTCGTCCTTACTGCAGATCATACAAGACTCACCCTTCCTCCCCCTGCAGCAAGATCAAAAAAGGATTTCAAGAGGATAACACTTGAAACCTTGCTACTTGTTTGAAGAAACCAAAACACGCAGCCATAATTTTTGCAGAGGAAAGCTTGTAAATCTAAAAGAGTAAATCCCAGAGGCTTGGAAACAATATGGTGAATGAAAGTACTCTGAATTTTAGAAGTATCCTATTTTATGTAGCAGCTTTAGCAATTTAAGGTATATTTACATTCTCAGGTTTTAGCAGAAAGTGTCTCTTCCAACAGCATTATCATTCCTGTTGCTGTAAGGAGCACCAGTGTTCAAGGCAAGGTGCAGATGCTCACCTAGGAAGAGGCTGAGGTCCTAGGGAGGACACAGTGAAAAACTCTGCCAGTTATTCTAGTTAGGGCAGCACAGCAGTTGGAAATTGGGTCAATACATTAGAGTAGTTTTGGGGCTCTGGAAGGCCTCTGTGGGGGCCTCTGCGCTGGGAACAAAAGTGGTTCTATGTCCTCTGCTGACAGCACATTGCTTTCCCCTGTGGCCTCACCATCAGCCCCAGGTGGTGTAGTGGCCAAGAGGACCAGTGGTTGGGGGACTGTGTGGGCTGGCTCTTCACTGCATTTTTTTCCTTCTGCCCTTGGATGTTTCCTTGGATGGCTTCTGCTTGGATTCTGCTTAAGTTTGCTTGGCTATAGGAAATTATTTGCTAAATCTAAATGCAAGTTAATATTGGTATGTCTGTCATTTATGTGGGATTTCTTGCTGTGACAACCAGTTTTACAAAACTGTGAGACATGTTTTCCACTACATGATATTTTTCTATTCAACACAATACAAACATTTGTATTAAGATCAGTTTGAGGAACCTTTATAGGAAATAGCATATTAAAGTGTGTTGTTTGATAAAAGACGATGAAACCTTTCCTCAAGATCAAAGAAAGTGATGCAGTTATTATTTTAATATAACTACATAATTATAATTCCATGTTGATTTTTAATTTAGTCTACATTTCCCAAACAGCATCTAAACTGAAGAGAAGTTCAGATCCATTGCTTTTCTATAGTCATTGGCTCTAGTTAAGGGACTGTTTAAGAACTGATGAGCAATATTGAAGTTAATGGACTTGAAAAGGGGATTCAGTAGTTTTATTGGTAATGAGGAAAAAATTAATCCAAGTTTTAAACCAGCTTCCCCCAATTTAGTAAATTGTCCAAGTTGTTACAATTACAATAGCAGTGGATTTCAGAAGACAGTGATTTGAACCATCAAGCACAAGGAGAGGCATCTTGCTGTACAGGTGCCTGCAAGTGCAGTAATTTTAAAGGTGTGAAAATGCTAATGAGGAAGGAGGACAGACAGCAGTAGTTTGGAAGATGTGAAGCCCTACACCTGAAGTTCCCTCTTAAGGGCTCAACTACTAGCCACAGGATAGCTCAAATGTTAAAAATATTAAAGTTTCAGATGGTCAAAATTCAGTGTATTGATTCAGAGTAAAACTAAGCTGCAAGCTTTAAAAGTCAGCACAGGCCAATTCAAAGTTGGCACTTTACAGGCAGCCAAAAGCAAAGAGAAGAGAGAGTGAGTGTAGCAGGTAGCTGTGTGCTGATGGGAGCCCTTCTGATGGGGGGTGCAGTATTGGAGCTTCACTGATTAAAAGGCCAGATGGTGTGGACGTAAGAACTTATGGACTAAAGAGAAAAGAAGACATTCCTGTATGGAGAGTGTGCTTGGAGAGAGGGAGGCAGAGGGCTTTGAGCCACATTTAAAAACAGGAATTTTATTACTTTGGAAGGTATAAAAACTAAACTTCTCAAAACTAAGAAATGGCATCCTTTTTCAGTCAAAATGGAGTTTTATGAATGACTGGGGCTTACATTTCTGTGCCAGGAGTTATGATTATGTGCTGAATACTAGTGTATTATTTGCTGGTTAGAAATTGGGTTACTTTTCAAATGATGGACAAAAAGCAGAAATTTTGTTCTTGGAAGGTAGAGAAAGATGAGAGGTTTGCGTAGGTGTTTAACAGCATAATGGTGTGTTTGCTAATAAGATTTTTGCTAATTTTAGTGGCATTACAGCAAATGCTGCAGTATCCATATACAAAGAACATTACCTGCTAACTGCTAAATGCTAACTGCTTTGAAGTTCTCATGAGTCTTTTGGATAGGCACAATATCTGGAAGCTTCTGCCAACAAGAAACACCCTAAGAAGCAAAATTCACTACCAGGATATAGAGTTTTGAACTAATTATTTTTTTCTCTTTTTTTCACCCTTGGTTCCTTGTATAGACTGTACCTTTCTTTCCCCTTTCATCTTTGTGAGCTGACCACTTCTATTACTTTCTTGTTTCTGCTGAGGCTGGTAAGGTGGTTTGATGCATTCAGCAATCAAAAGTGCAGTTTTCTGTGCATTTGTGTTGGCTGACTAAGCAAAGTGAAAGAGGCTGACTGTGAAAGTGAAAAGGTGATTTATGCTGGTGTCATAGTGTTGTGCGGTAATAAAACTCAGGGATTGTTGGACACACATTATATTGTACAATTATATAATTATAAACAATATAATTGGAGGCAGTTGAGCTTGAATGCAGCAGGCTGTTATTTAGCAATCATCTCTTCAAGGCTCATTAAACACAGATTTATATAGAAAACCAAAGCTTTGCTCTATAAAGGCTAACTATGTGGTGGCATTTATTCCCCAAAATGTAATGCATAGACCTAAAGCTGTCAACGTTTATAATGGATTTACTCAGTGACTGCGAAGGAGGTTTTTCAGCAGATATGACAATCCCAAGCCCTTTGCCTTTATTTGAGGCATTGTTTCTGGGAGTTTATTTGTATGTCTGGTTTGGAAGGCTAAAGAGCCTACACACACCTACAGCTGCAATCTTACATTTTGAAATGTGATGAGCAGGGGCACTGCAGATGGTAAAGGGTTTAGGAAAGTAACAAAGATCTCTTAAAGTCATCCATATTTTGGTCTTACTTTAGCCCTTTAATATTTTGTAGTTCTGAAATGAAGCATGAGTTTATGGGGAAGAAAATTAAGACGCAAAAAGGTTTTGTTGCTTCTATCCCAAGGAATTTAGTTTTATTAGCTGTTATAAAATAAGTTTTTATTAAAAAAAGTATAAGAATTTTACTAATAAAGAAGAAAAGCCACAGAATTAAGAACATCCTACCATGAGGAGAGCTACAAGGCATATGTTGGTCCTGTCGGACTCAGCCTTTTATAAGTTGGAAGAAGTTTGGAACATAAAGTTGTACTTAAATATTTACATATATAAACTGAAATGTAGGTGTTTAAATATTTTTCTCAGATTTTTTTAGAACTCTATCTGATTTTTAGACAGAGTTGTTAAAGAGCTATATAAAAAAAACTAAGACATGTTCTTGAAAGGAGAGCCTGCGGACCTCCTCTCTTGGTACAGCCCTGTGAGAGCACAGCTTGGCAATACCAAGTATCTGGCGCACATATGCTCAAGACAGTTTTGCATTTGTTATCATTTCACATATGAATTTTTAAATGCTTCATTTTGCTGTCCCTGACGCAGTGTGTTTAATTTCCATTCCTTTGTTAAGTGGTCCATGGGAGCCGGACAGATGCAAGGCTCCTGTGAGTTTTGTCATGCCTCTGATTGCACAAGTGCTCTGCCATGATGCAGGTGCTGCATCACTGTTTGCAGAATGCAGTTCCTGACCTCAGCAGCTTGTGGCTGTCAGCCTCTTAGTAAGTTGCTGCATTTTGCATCACTAGATTTCACTTTGCCAAGTCAGAAATGTGTCTTCACAATAATTGTAGTTTACTTAAATTCACTTGTGATACTGGGAAATGTTAATTAGTCAAGTATCAGTTACTGTAGAGAGATATTTTGAATGCATGTAAAGCATTGTGCTGTTGATGTCTTTAGCAACTGTATATTAGTTTTAGCCTTTGGTAAATGTGATGTAGAGCTGTGCTTCAGAGCTGTTTTCCTTCCCCCACTTCTGACTTGTTTGCTCATTTATCTAAATGTGTTAACTTGCAATGTTTCTCAGGGTCACATTAGTGAATTAACGAGGTCCAACTTCTTGTAGCACCATTTTAAGTTCAGAGATAAAGTATTCCAAAATGCCAGCCATGAAGTTCAATGTTTCTTGGTAAGACTAATTTTGTTTGCTTTTTATTTGAAAAAAAAAAAAAAGTGTCTTTTCTTAGGAGCATAAGGAGCACAGAGTAGTCTTCACTGGCTCCATTGTAAAATGGTCTCACATCATGGCAATGGTTTGATAAAAAGCTTTTTGCTTTTTCCCCCCTCTTCTTTATGCAAATCTACTTAATCTAACTCTTAGGTATACTCTTAGGTTTGGGTAGTTGACTTGGTTTGTGAGTTGCTTTTGGCTTTGGTTTTTTCAGGAGTCAATAGATAATGAACCGTAGCTGGAAACAGTCTTGGAAAAGCTTGACCTGCTCATGTTAATTCTGTATCTTCTGTGTGCACAAGCAGTGCATTAACTCAGATCCCCAAACTTTCAATTTCTCAGTTACATTAAACTCTTCTAAAAAGAAAATACTGAGTTATGTTAATCAACACTGCCTTTTTTGTTTCTATCTAAAGTCCTCTCAGATAAATTGCCAGCGGTCTCCTGGTGCTCTGGATGAAAGAAGAAATCCTTATCTAGTGCTTTACAGAATTTCATGGCTAGAAAACAGTGCAATGTGAAAATTTATCTTGGTTAATTACTGTAGCATAGTGTGGAGGTTTCTATGATTTACAAAATATCGAATTTAGACCCCAAATCAAGAGCTCACCTTTCCACATGTGTTTCGGCTTTGAGGCACTCCTTCCTGATGTGCCACAGCTATGAAACAGGAATTGCTGTATCACAGAGTTTTATCACACTATGGATGGCAGAAAAGAGAAGCAGCAGCATTGGATTTCTCTTAAAATTCATCTTAGCTACATCTGCCCAAGATGCCTGTTCCTTGGCAGCCACAGACACAGCAATCTCCCCATCAAGGGTCTCACATTTTCTTTGTCTTGCATGACTTTTGCTGTCTGTGTGTCCTTCCCATGAAGGTGAGCAGATTATTCTTCAGGACATGTAGTTTTGCTCTGCTTATCCCATCATGACTGGCTCATTGGGAAGCTTTGTGCATGGAAAGAGCAGCAGCTAAAGAAACCTTGGTCTTTAGAGGCACTGTGTTACCTGAGCTGTTGTTGCTTCCTGTACTTGAAACAATAAATTAATATCTTGCCTCAGACATTAGGGAGTAATAACTTAGAGCTGAGGGTCTTTAAATTGTTGCTTGAGGGAGAATTAAACAATACATAACACATATATATGGTAAACGTAAAATAACCTTAAGAGGAAAACAGAATTACACTCCATGCCAAATAGTTTGCTCGCTGAGAAAATTACACATCTTTGAAGCTTTAGCTCTTTTAAGAAATTGGATTTTGGTTTGTATGAATTGCACATTTTTCCAATTGTATTTGTATCAGCTTTCATATAGTACATTTCCTACTCTGATGGGTTAGTCCAAAGATAAAATATTCCTTATTGTAAACAGCCATATTGCAGACAAACAGCACAGAGCACAACTAATAGGATTCACTCACAGATCTTTTCCATCATTAGTATTGCATAACTGTGTGCTGTGCCCTGAAAGTCAATGGTCTTTTGAAAGAAGGAAGCAAAGAGAAGATTGAGTCGTGAACTCCATCTTGATGTAAAAAGCAAATGCTTTCAGTTCTGTATATAAGGAAATACATTTGAAATTGAAAGAAGAAAAATGTTGTTTGTTAAACCTGGTGAATTTTCAAGCTAATCTTTTAAATCTAGATAAACATATATATCAATGATTGAATATGTTGATAATATATTTCCCTTACACTGATTTTGATTCATAAACCTTCCTCTAAACAAAAATGGAAATAAAAAGAAAGACACTATAGATTTAAAACATAAGTACTATTCTTAAAGAAACTATGGATCTTAAAGCATAGAAAAAAATTTTTTCCTTCAACTTTAACATATATCTATTATAAAGATGCGATAGATATGATAGTGTTTATCCTGCCACTCACCTTTAAAATGTTTTCAGATCCCCATAGAACGAGGCTGTGAAAGCCCTTCTCAGTCATGGCTCTTCCTATGGCAGAGCCTGCTCAAATGCCTCAACCACCCTCTAAAGCCCACAGGACTTGTGCACCTTCAGGGGAATGTAGAGAGAGACCCTTCTGAGATCAGCAGGGTACTCAAGGAGCTGGTTTCATTTCATATTCCTAATAATTTCAAAGACAGAGGTTTGACTGCTTCTGAGGATCTATTGCAAATGTTACTTCAAAGATCTTCAAGGCACAGGAAATGTAAAACAAAGTGAAGTATAAATCACAGGGGTGGAGAATCAGCTTTGCGTTGTTGGTTTGAAAGCAGTGGATATATTTTACCTGAACTGCAGAGAGTTGTCCAGCTGGCTTAAAACTCGTCTCTTTTAATTATTGAAATGTTCCCTAGGAAAACTGTTTTAATAGCAAATAAGTGCTGCAAATTAGCACAAAGGAATGCGTAACCCTTCTTTCACATGAAGGTGTAAGTGTGTGACAAAGCAATTTGCTTGCAGGCAATAGCAGGAAGTTGATGGTCTGCATCTCTTTCCTCTTCATACCATGCAAGTATGCTGTGACAGAATTATTCCTGAGGAAATTTCCTGATGCATTATAAAGACAGCCTTTGATATATAATGCAAACCAGACTGATGTTTTGAACTTTGCAGCGTGTGAAAGTGTTAGATTTTACTTTCTTGTCTGCACTTAGCTATGTGCAAACATGGCTCACCACAAAACAAACAAACCGTGGAAATAATCCCCTGCCTCAGTTCGCCCAAACAACATTTTAAAATGTTTTTTTTCTCCTGCTTGTATCCTAAAATATTGATGGATATCATTCTAGTCAAAGGTAAGAAAAGGGGGCCTGGAGGATAACTTGCCATTCAGGCACTGCTGTAACTCCCTTTCAAGTTAATGGAAGTTTTGTCACTCAGTAGAGTGGAAATGGGATTGAGCCTTTGCTTACTGATCCCATTCTGATGCAGTCGAGTTTCCTGCATCTGTATGAACAACAGAAAAGTAGGAAGGCCAACGTTAATAGATATTGTGCAAAAAAGCCAGTATCAGGTGTCATAGGGTAAATGATCCTGACGTGTATCTTTTCATAGCTTACTCTGAAACAAGATTTCTTGTGCTGTGTAAGTGGAGTCAGTGAAACAATATAAGTCAGCAATGGTAGTTTCGTGCTTCACTTGAGAGGCAGTTAATGTAGCACAGTTCTGTGCACCAAAAGATGGAGATTGTGTGTTATATCATCTCAAGCTCACATTCATGTTATATTGATGTCATGCTTGTAGAGAGTTGAAATTGTTTTCTTTTCAAGAATATTTAACATTATAAATATGTTCTACATACATCTGTGAGTGTTAGACACCTCTAATTTCTTCTTGCCTTCTAGCAAGTCCAAGCTGATAGGGAGTCTTGCTTGTCTTACTCTATAGCTCAAGAAATTTCAGCAAAATTGTTCAAGATCTCAGGTTGAGTGAACATATGAGGACTAAATACTTGACAGCTATGATTTTTAGAGAGCTGATTTTATAAAAATGCAATTGATATAAACTGTTGGCAGAAAAGAGGCCCCTCATCTCCCTGAAAGTCCTTATTGTCTCTTTGCATTTCCCTTTTCATTTCCTTTCTTTCAAATTTTCTCTGAGAGAGAAAATATGTAGAATGGAGCAAAGATGAAAAGTGGAAGTAAAGAAAGAAAAACATATATTTTTTTCTGGTCTTTGCAGATTTACTCAAAGGACATCATAAGAATTAGTGCATACCTATTTTTAAAAATCAGTAACCTCTAGGGGATTTTGTACATCTTTCTGAGATACTTCCTGGAGCCAAATGCTGGAGCCCAGTGAGTACTGTATAAATATTAAAATGAAATAGATCACTGATTGAGAAATCAAAGTCATCTGTTCATATTCAAATTGTAACACAAAGTGAAAAGAAAGTTTTGGGATCCTAAGCTGTCCATGGTGCTAAACTGCTTTTTGACCTTCCCCACAGAAATCCATGGTTTGTTAGTCTGTTCTAAAGGGGGCAAGACGTTATCATGAGTGAAAATGTGTTGCTTCATATTCAACAGGTCAAGTTTTCTTCAGATTGAGGTGGAACTGTGGCTCATGGACATCTGATGTACTGGGTAAGTCGAATTTGATGTATCTTATTACATTATTACCATGTGACAAATATTGATCTTGATTATGCAAATGCAAGTGCAATTTATTTTCTTTCTTTTTTTGCATTTTCACCAGTGACAGGGAAATGAAAATTTGCCTCTTTCCATCTCTCCCAAATGATACTTCAAAAGCAAGGTTTAAATTATTATAAATGACCATTGTATTTAGAAACAATATGCATCAGGAGCTATCTAATACAAAAAAACTAGCTTCAATAAACCTTCTTTCTTGAAATAAGATACTAAGATAGTCTATTGTGGAAAAAGGATATTTGGGCTTATGACAAGACAGTTCAGAAAATCTAGTGTAATTGATGTATAGCCCATGTGCTCATACATTAATAAATAATTGTTTGGATGTAGTAATGGTCAACAGAACTAAATTACTTAATGGCACTGTTTTCTCTTTGGCTATTTAATCAATGTTCAGTGTTTAAAAAAGGAGTCCAAGCACGTCACTAGTACCTAAAATTGAGACTAAAGTGAGGGTAGAGTTTTATATTGTGCTGTTTGCTGAATTTTATTATTCACGGTAATTGTTTAATAGATCTACCTGCGTCTACAGATCTTTTTGGTCTTATGAAACAGCAGTGTGACCAGGCAGGAGTTTTGTTTACCCTGAAGTATGTGAGGCTGCTCCAGTGCTAAAGAAATGGTGAAGAAAATGTGAAAGGATTTGAGTTAAGGTTGAGTAAGGCTCTATAAACATTTTGTCACAGGGACATCCGCCATGGAAGCGATTCCTGGAAGGGTTTTGGCAATCAGAAGCAGTTAGGCAAAAGGTGTCCTGCTCTGTTTGTGTCAATCAAATAGATGCATTGTAGAAAAGTGTATTTAGCTGTAGAGAGTTGAGCTGAAAAAGTTGGAACTGCAACTTAAAGTTGCAATAGAAATTTTTAGGTATAAAAAAAAAAGGAAATTATAAATAGCTATTAGTTTGCCATCTCTGAAAACCAGTTTAGGAGATTGCTTAATGATGTCATTTTTCAAGTTGCAAGGTAACTTTTTCTGAAGCAATTTAGACAAATTCCTGGTAGGATTTTGAGTCCTATTTTCAATACATGTTGTTGTTTACATTAACTTTTTTATGGTTAGTATTTAAAAATGAAGGTAGGAAAAAATGTCTGTGCATTCTCTACTAGTTTGAACATAATGATAAATTTCTGAAACTTCAATTTTCATATTTCATAGTTCTCTTTTTATGAAGTTTTGTGGAAGACAGTTTCACTCCATTCAGCCTCTTTTACTTTGATCACTTCCTTCAAGGTATCAAATATGTTTGGGGATTTTAACTTGCATTTTTCATTCATATGGATACACACCATCAAAGGCAAACTGGTAGCACCAGACAAACACTGGGATGAAGTAAATTAAATGCCAGGGAAGGTAAAACATATGATAATATTTTTAGCACCAGAACAGTTTACCACCCAGACCTATATATCATGCATGGATTGAACAGCTTCTAAAATGTCGGTACACTGTGATTTACAGCTCAGAAATTTGTTCTTTCCTAGATAAAATAAAGTTTCCTTTGTGTGCATGTAATATCTTGTAATTTATTATACAGACAGGCACCTAATGGAGTCTGAGCATGAATGCCTCAAATAAGAGGTGCATTCATACTGCAGGAATGCTTGAGAGAAATCAGTGTTACACGTGTGTGTACGGAAATGATTGAGAACACTGGATCAAATGGATATATTTTTCCATTCCTATGTTGCCTTTTATCATGGATTGGATAAGTCCATTCTTGCTTGTGAGAAGCAGAAAAAGGAAAAATGGTGCTGCAGAAATTGTGGATCTCTCCGTTGTTGCAGAAAGGAAAGGATTCAAATCAGAGAACTCCATGAGCTAACCTTTTCAGTAGAGGTTTTCTTCCTGGTGTTTGTGTGTGTGTGTAAGTATCTGTTATGTAGCATGAAAGATCAAGCTATATCATAGATAGATCTTTACTTAAAAGAGGAAAAATCTAAGATCTAAGAAGATAATTTTTTTCCCCTCATTGTGACAGGAGCAAGTGTCCGATGACCTGGAAGGTCTGATCCTGAGGAAATGGAATATAGATTGTATCATAGGTTTAAACCAGGAACAGAGTGACAGAATAACAGTCTGTAACACACACACAATGTTGTCAAGCTAGAAACACATTGAAAATTTTTCGCAGTAGCATAATTAATGTCCTAAAATCTACCAGGAAAACAGATGTCAGTCAGTGCATTTGATGTGCATATAGCTCATTAGGGGAGAAGGATGGTGAGGCTCTCATTGTTGCAAGAGCAACAGCACTTTGCTGAAAAAGAGAGGCAGGCACACAGGCAGCTGTTTCAGGAAAGAACATTCCACCAAGCTGGAAATATGAACGTGAGAGGGAAATGAAGAACCCAAAAGTGAGAGTTCAGTGGCAGATGTTCTAGTGGAGGAGCTACAGTGAGAAGCTGATGGGGATGGAAAATGAACAAATACCATTAAAAACACCCTTCATTATCCCTGGTTCAGTGTCTTGGGTTTCTCTCATTGCTAGTGCTTAATTACTTATGATGGCAACTCCCCATTTTGATTCATTCTGCTTTTATTATCAGTTGCATGGCTCGAACACAGCAAAAGGACGAAGGAGGTTAAATTGGAGCCATAGTTGCCAGGTTCAGACAGGTCCTTTAAGGATAGCAGAAGAGAATAAAATCTATTGAAGGTATTTGGGAAAAGTTGCTTCTCTGTTAGGGAATAATGCCAGTAACTGGTGTGTGGAGAAAATGAAGGAGCACTATCCACATGTAGTTCAAAAATACAAGAGAGGTAAACTGTGCAGTGAACATGCACTGTATGTGTAAGAACTCAAGTAAACTCACCTTTAAAAATTAGTCATCATATTGCTTTGCTTTTAAATTAATTATTAGAATTATTTATTGCAGTCGTACCATTATGTATGGGTCAGTAGTCATACATTGGATATTGTTCCCCCCAGGGATGAATTTGGAATTTAAAATGTCGAAAATAAACTTTCAGTGGAGACAGAGCTGAAAATGAAGCTATTTCTGTTCTGACAGTGTTGTTTCTAATAGAGGGCACTGCAACATGCAGAGGCTCAGAAAGATGTCAGTAAAAATAACAACCTAACATTATATGTGCAGTAAATACTGAAGACTGGAGGCTGGTTTATTACCTTTTTTTTTTTCAATGTGTGGGTTGTTTGTTTCAGTTTTAGCTCATGCTAATTGGCTTGATATCCCATTATCCTTTCTCCTTTGGTTTCATGGCAGTCTACCAGTTTATGTTAATGGCTGTTTCTTTATTCAGTCTCATAAGGTCATCATTTGAAAATGGTAACTTAGGTCAGATGTTTACATAAGTTAATACCTCATTTCTTTTAATATGGGCACACCGAAAAACTGAAGATCACTCACTTTCAACAAATTGTACTAATAATATTATGCAGTATTTTGATACTAAAATGCAAAATTCAAAGTCTATTAGATTGGATATCTAATCATAGTTCATGACGTTAATATCATTGCTTTTGTTAAAAAAACAAAACAATGAAAAGCAGACAAAACAAGCAAATCATGATCAGTGAGGATTTGGCCAGTTAAAGAAAAGTAAAAGTGCTTCTTCATCTCAAAACACCTCCAGAGCTAGAATTGGCACCAATATACTCACTGCTGCAATATCAAGGTACATAGGTTTTAAAAAGGTGTATTGTAGCAAACACTGGACTATGTGCTTTAAAAAAAGGTACGTGTGGATGGGAAGTGGAAATGGTTGAAGTATTCAGGTGGCTTCAAGCAATTACTAAATATGATTTGTATGACAACTGTTGGCCAGCTCTTGGATATAAGTGAGAAATCCTCACCCCATGAATGAGCCACACAGCACTGGCTGGCTTGAAACGGCAGAAAACTCACTGTTGGACCTTGGCTAAGGTCAGGAACCATGGTGTCAGCTGTCAGTCAATTTACTGAGCAGAGCTGAAAAACAGCAAGGCCTCACCATTAGGTGGATTGCTCTTGTGCTGTAGCATTGGAAGAATGAGGAGCGGAAAGAAAGAGGAAAGGATATAAAGTGCATGACTCTTGCATGATTTGGTTTGTGCAGGAAACTTTTTTGTGTTTTCTCAGCAGTATCTTGTCCTTTGGAGCAACACACTAAGCTAACTGATCATCAGCCAGGAGAGAGTCCTTTCTATTCTTCCTACTTTGTGGCAACAACCATGGATTTTGGAGCAAGGCCAGGGTTCAATTTTAATAAACAAGTTGAGTTGTCTGTATTTTCTACAATGAGGGCATCTACAGTACTTATGTCTCTCAGCATGCTGGCTAGGAGGACATATTTGACTATGGCTTTTCTCTGATATACTCGTCCACGTGTCCCTGGACTCAGATCTACACCTGTAGCAATATTTGTACTATACTGAATTAGCAAGAGATTTTCTATGAAACTCTGGTGTCTGCTTTAGCAGCAATTTTAAAGGGAAGAAATAATATAAAATCTTGCAGGTTATTTCATTTCCTACTAAATTCACCACAGTGTGAGAGAAATCTTCCTGAATAGTGTAGATAGTATACTTCACCTTTTCTCAGTCCCCACTCTGCTGCCTTGCTACTGTGGTTATTCTGAAGATCCTTTGAGTTTGGCTGGTTGTTCATGCCATGGCTCAGCAAACCAGAAGGCTCTTGTTCTTGAGACCTTAATGAGACTTAAACATGTGCTGAAATGCCTTTTGCTGAACAATCACATAAGCATGAACAAAGATTGTAGTGTGGCCTTAACTGTTGTCATAAAACTTAACTCTGTGTTAAATATTCTGGTTTTGAAAACTGAATACGTTTTAAAACCTCTACCATACACATATATGTCCCATGTATACATCATGAGGAAATGTAATTTTACAAGTTGCTGCCACCAGTTGATCATTATCTTTCTTGTGCTCTTTCATTAACTCATGGTAGGAAAAAAATGTCACATGCTATGACATTTAGGTGTAATTTGAGAAATCAGAATATGCAAATAGATATATGACTTGTTTTCTGTAACTGCACTGAAATTTGCTTTCTGCAGTTGGAGAAGAAGAGAGCAACTGTGGGAGCATATGTGTTTGAAAATGTGTAATTTCACAGTGTGGCAGATTTGGCTTGTAACAGGAGGGTCTTTCCCAGAGTGGTTGTTCTTGTGAATAAGGCTTTCCTTGACCTGCTGCTTCTCTTGAATGCCAACTCACTTTTGCAAAGCTCAGAGTAAGGGATGAGGGAACTGGAAGCTCAGGTCCTTCTGAGCTTGTGGCATTTATATTGTGAGACAGTTGAGATCGAGTTCATTTTGCTAAGCTGCTCACCCATAATGGATCTGTCACAGCGACTTGACAACATATTTGTATCCATTTTGGACAGCATTTGCTGCTCAGCGCTCTCCCTGTGAAAGTTTCCAGCAGACCACAGATGTACTGTTAGTAACCCCTCCTCTCCCCCTCAGAATACAGCTATCCTTTCCATAAACTGGGATTGCCTGATAATCCTTCCCAAAGGGTTAATAGTCAGTCATCTGTTCCAGCCCTGCTTCACCTTTGAATTGGTACCAAATTAAGAGTACCTCTTAATTTGATCCCAATTTTCTCTTGTTCGGCTGGCATAAAGATGGCCCACCCAAATAATGGAAAAATAAATGTATTTTATGTCAGAAATGCTATTGGGTTTTTTTCTCTGGAATAAAAAATTTGAGTTTCTGGTTTATTGGTAATTTTTCAAAGAGTTGTGGCCAACTGTGTCTGGGAAAACAAGTTATCTTTCAGAGACTGGAGCTGCAAACAAGTGGAGAAATAAATGACTGGTTTTTTGTATCCAACCACTAATGCTGAAATTATGTAAGTATATTTAACCCCAAGTTCTGGTTCATAATTGGGTATCTTATTCTACTGAAGACTTAGTTGCATCTGAAATTTCAGTCTTTGTGGCACAAGAGGAGGATATTTTACCCTCTGCCTTTCTCTTCCCCCAACAAGAGAATTTTTTCCAGTTCAAATCACTGAATAAAACTGCAGGAAGAGATCCATTTCTAAATATAGTAAGCTGAGCTATAGGCATTACCAAGGCCTGGGGAGACAAGTGAAAATGAAACCACTAACTCTTCTCAACTAATTCATCCCCCAGGTCTCTACTTTCCAAATTTCTTTTTCTTCCTTCCTCTCCTTCTCTGCTTTTCCTTTTCAGTGCTGCTTTTTCCTCAATTATATAATACCATCCCTCTGTTGGGATGCATGCTACATAGTATAGCTTATATATGTATTAGTAGATTTGTTCAAATCCATATCCTTTCAGTTCACTTTAGAGACATTTTCCAAGCTTGAGTTCAAACAGTGGTTTTCTCAGAGAAATGCTCTGGTTCCAGGTCAGTGCATGGAGTTTAAGTTTAATAGCATGTCCTAGTATTTTCCTTCTTCAACCTACACAGCCCTATCTCTAATAAGACAGCATCTAAACTGCTCTTTCTGTGCTTCTTGAGGCAGATAGAAATAATAATACTGGTCAAAGGGTAATGCTTGAAGGCACATTTCTTTTAAAAACAGACACAGGTTCAATGAATTCTGCCACCAAAGTGTGGCAGTTGAAAGTTAACTATTAAGAGAGAGTGAAGCTCACTTCATTCGCAACAAGGGCCATTTAGCAAAGCTGATTTTTTTCACTGGTGTAACTTACTGCAATAAATAAATTCTGTATCTGGTGCTTCTTTGTGGCACGTTGGTTTTTTTGCAGCACTCTCTCCTAGAGCTGTCTGTGGCTTTCTGATACTTGCTGTTGGTCTTCCATTACCTCCCCTTGAAAATGCATGTGGGAGACTGCCAGAGCATATGACAAATCCACTACTCTTCAGAGATCTTTGCAGCATTTCCAGTGTGCATTTTAATTGTAAAGCTGAAATGAAATACCTTGGGCTGCATTGACCTCATCATCTGTTTTTTAAATAGCATCTCCATCCCATAAATCCTCTTAAAGATAAATTAAAAATGCCTGTATAAGAGATATAGCCTGAATGTAATAATTAAGCAGGTGCTAAGAAGCAGCCTATTATTCATATATCTGGGTTTTGTATGATAAAAGAAATTCTAAAAAGTTATTACTTCTTGAAGAGAGATTTGACCCATCGCCATCTCCAGCTGCCAAAGCACAGAATTGAGTAGTTGGAGAAAAATCTTCTGAAAGAGACCAAACATCATCAGAGCAGAAGTTTCCTTCTAATCAAATCAGTTTTAGGAGTAGCTTCTTCCTTGCTAGGCAGTATCACTTACGTTTTTTGTCTGAATGCTGATTGAACTCTGATGGGGCAAAAACCTTCTGTGAGTAACAGGTGTAGGTGAAAGAGCATTTCTTCTATACCAGTGCCATTTAAAATCCATTTTTGTCATGCCTAGAGGATAAGAGGTATTTAATCACAAGCATGTGGTTAAGCAGTGGTGTATCAGAAACTGTTGTTCACAGATCATTCAAGCCCAGCCTTGCAAATGAACAAGCATGCAAAAATTCTGATACCATTTATAAAATGGAAAGTGGATGCAAAACTAGGACATTTATGTAGCATGGCAGTAAATTCAGATATTTAGCAAGTAACTTCTGTAGTAAGTTTACTATTTTCTACATAGGGAAAATAGCCAACTGGGATTTTTATTTTGTTTGGGTTTTTACTTTTTTCACTCTCTAAACTGCTTCTCATGAAATTATGATCACTTGCAATTTTGGAGCAGAAATATCACACAGGGAATAAAAAGCCTCAGCTGCTTTTTCGAAATGAAATAGCTGTGTCTAAAAGGACTCTGCCTAGACAGCTTCCAGAGGGCTGCAGAGCACGCTGGCTCTGTGTGTGCTGTGCTGGAGAGAGAACAGCCTGGAGCCTGGGTAACATGGGGTTTTCTGAAAAGGCAGTGGCTGGAGAGATTTCAAATGCTTAATTGTCCTCAGAATAAAACCCTTATGAGTGGGATTGATAAATATTACTTTAAACCCATGTGTGAAATCATGACAACATCACTGGAGAAGGGCCTGTCTGACAGCTGTGATTGCGCTATCACCTGTCAGCCATGTGTCCCAGCTGCTGGAATTAGAAGCAATTTGGGGCAGATAAAGCGTGTGCCATTGTGTTTTGTACTGTGCCTGGCACAATGAGGCCCCACTGCTACCTGGCTCTGCTGGCCACTGTCAGTCTGGGAGCACTATAACAGCTTGGAAATTTGTAAAATGCACAGACAAGATGTTGAGATAAAACGGGTACTGGAGCGGTGTGAGATTGAAAAAGCTTTTGAGAGATTTCCCAGTTAAACATTTGCTATTCTTCTGTGTTGTTTCGCTACTCTTCTGCAATGTTTCATCCTCCCAAAAATGTAATTTCTCATAAAAATGAAAAAGTATGCATTTCTTTCTTTCTGTAGAGAACATGAATGCAAAGTCACAGGCCCCATTCAAGATGAATGTTTTTCCTCCTTCCAATTTTCACATTGTTGAAGACATCATTTTAGTTCAGTATTATCCAATGTGTTAAAATTAACAGAAATGAAACACCCTTGAGCATTTTTTATTTACAAACTATATTCTTCCAGATGTATTTTTTTCTGAATCTAGTTATGGCATTCTCCGTTTTATGAGTGGAGTCTCAAACACTCTAGCAATTTTTTTAATGCTTTCTTTAGTATGAAAATAAGAGGTGGAAATTCCAAGGTGGGATATTGTTTAAATTACTTCAATATTTCTTTTGAATCTTGAAATATTTAAGAGTGTCATCAGTATGTTAATGAGCTCCTTCCTTTTGAAAATGTTTCCTTAACTTATGAAACAAGGACTCACTATTTTCTTATTGTTGGGATTAGCTTTTGCAAAAAAAATATAAAAAATAAAAGCACAAGAACAGTATACCTGTTTGCTTGTTATCAGGAGTTCACAGTTTATCAGTCTCTTAAACTGCAATGTAGTAGTTTTCTCCACTAATATCATAGTGCAAATCTGTGAGTCAGCAATTAGAAATATTTTCAGTATTTTCCTCATAATTCCTCTACATGTTTGTAGACTGTCTTGGAAGACTGTCTTTCCCATTTGCACCTCTCCAGTTACCTGAGCATTTGAAGAAGTGCTAAGTCCTTTAACTCCCCCATAGTGTCACCCATTGACTTGGGTGGGACCACAGCAGCAGTGTTGGAGAATCTTCTTTTTTCAGTGACTGGCAATGCAGCAGTGTAGAGATTTGGAGGAGGCTGAGTGCACTGATAGATTTGATTTGCAGGAGAAAAAAAAATTGGAGTAAAGCTTGACAAAATAGAGTGGTTGACAGAAAATTTGATTTCCTTAATTAAGTCCCTGACATCTTTGGGCAAGGATGATGCTGGAAGCATAAGTTAGACCTAATTGCTTGTAGCACTCACCTAAGAGTAATCTAATGGGGAAAGAAGAACCTCCCTTCCTCCCTTCCCCTCCCTCTCAATTAAATGAATTAATCCAGGTTTCTCACTTCTAGGACTGAAAGCCATCAGTATGAACATCCGTGTCTTTTGTTCTGACTTGGGTACCTGCAGGGGGTCACTTGCATTCCCATATCTGGGAATGATCAGTGTAGGGGAAACAACAGTTGCCTATCTGAAGAAGGGTTGTCTTGTACCTTAGCTGTACTTAAATGTACACTGTATTTACCAGGAGCATTTCTCTTAGCTGGAGTTGTCTCCCACATGTACTTCAAAGGCTGGAGATACTTCAGTGTGTGGCATGGGGTTTTTTTCCTTTTGAAGGTTTTGAAATATCTGTAGAGCTGTTCTAAGAAAGAAAGAGAAAAAAAACCCAATGTTTAAGTACATCAACTATTTCAATACATTTAAAACATTTTTAAAGCATGCATTTCACAGTCAGCGTTGTTTAGTATACTCCAAGATTGTTAACAGAACTGAATGTGAGCATTTTTGTTTGAAGTGATGGAGAGGTTGAATACTCTCCTTTCTTTGCCTTCCAAAAGACTACATTGCTTTTAATTAGCTGTAGTCTTTTTGCTAAGTAGAATGAAATTTCCCAGCTGTGTAGGAGATGTGGGCCAGCAGAAGGTGTTGGAAGCTGGAAGCACTGAGACTGTTTCCAACAAAAGCATTCATGAGCCAATCTCATGTTGTGAGTAAAATAGCAGTGAAGTGTTTAGCTCTGTTTGCAGATCTGGACTGCAACCACATCTTTCTCTGGCCAAAATGTGCTGTTTCTGGCTTTTAAGCTTAACTGTAATAAAACATTATTATTGAGAATTTTCCTATTTCCCAGTGTAGTTACACACTGTGTTCTGAGCAGCAGTGCCATTCCTGTATTTACCAGGAATACCAGCTAGCATTTTAGCTTGATCCTTCCCTGATGCATGCTTGGCAGGTTAATTTGGGTCTTTCTCTAGAATTATTCATAGAAGATCAAATGGCAAAATCAGTGAGGCCCCTTCTGCAAGCTGAAGGTCTTTTACTCTGTGCATCAATTAAATTTTCTGCTCTGTTGCATAGTTGTGCTAGAGCTGCATTCAGACTGAGACCACACAGTTTCCTCATGCTTACAGCTGATTTTATTGTGTGCTGTAACTCATGCATAAATGGACTGCATGTTTAACTTCTTAATTGCTTTTTGCCATCTAGGACTTCATTTGGAAACATGAGCTGGAAAAATGTGTGGAGAGTGATACAGCTTCTAAATTTAACTTCTGAATTGTGATTAGATTTTGTCTCCTTTTTTTTGTTGAGCATAGTTGGTTCACCTCCTCAAAATAGTCACACAAAGTTGTTTAGCACTCCTGCACAGAAAGAGATGTCTCTTTAATACTAAAATCAACAACCACATTCTCTCAAGTGTGCAATCCCATCATGGCAGAAACAAGATAAATGCTACATTTCAGAGTATCTTGTAGGAAAAGAGCAGCATAGAGCCAATTCTTTAATATCCTTCTTAGCACGTAAAGTACATAGATTGAATGCTGAGGCGTTTTTTAATATGTATGTATATATGATCCTACAGTAAAAGAAAGGTACACTATTCTGTTGATTTAATAGCTCCATGAGCATACAAATGTTATTTTAATTTTACCTTCTGCATATCTACTTATGCAGGATGAAGTACTCTTTGACTTTAAGCAATTCACTGGAAAATATTTTTCTCAGTTTTTCCTGTTTTTCTTAGTTATAAAAGCACCTAAAATAAAAGTGGCTTTCTGGCTTCACAGTTTGAGTGGTGGAAATCAGGTGCTGGCATGTCAAAGACAAATCATTCTTATATATATATGTTATCAGAATGTTTAGTTCTCTAGTTCTTTTTTTGTCTTCAAGACTTAATAATTTTTTTTGCAACATTAGTTCAAGTACTAAAATGAGTATTTTAAATGTGGATTGCACAGAACTGGCCAGCTTGACTAATTGGACTAAATGATTAAGGCAGTGAGAGCTAACTCATGTGGCAAAAAAGGTCTAGGAAAACTTAATGTTATGGCGTGATCTTTCAGAAAAATAGAAGATGAAATTTCTGATTCAAATAATTTTTAAAACATTAATATTTGGAACCAACCTAGAGTACACATATTGCATTAATTGTAGATATTGTAGAAATTAGAAATTAGAAATTGTAGAAATTAGAAATTAGAAATTGTAGAAATTAGAAATTGTAGAAATTAGAAATTAGAAATTGTAGAAATTAGAAATTAGAAATTGTAGAAATTAGAAATTAGCATTTAGACAGTAGGTCTTGGAGCAATGCTGTATATCAGTCCCTGAAAATTTCTCTTCAAACTTAGTAACAGTCAAAAT
Organism: Toxostoma redivivum; assembly: GCA_013397375.1. Lineage (NCBI taxonomy): Eukaryota > Metazoa > Chordata > Aves > Passeriformes > Mimidae > Toxostoma > Toxostoma redivivum. The sequence continues at coordinate 66,130 of VXBI01005895.1, read as the reverse complement.
TGAGCCCCAATAAGAAAGAATAATGAGCAGAAAATGTCTTATGGTGCTGCATATCCACTTGCAAAATCCATGGTGTGTTCATATATTGAAGTTTGCATGCTGGTCTGGATTTCTTTCTCAAAAGAGAAAGAAATTACAAAAGGAAGAAAGGCCAGTAATTAAGAGTAAAACACAACTTCCATTTACAGGGAGATGAAGTTCACTGACAGATTTCACATTACAAGAAATGTATCTGAACAATTTCCCAGAGTTTTATATAACCTTGAACAGTGTTGAAAAGAACGCAGACTGTTTATTCTGTTTCTTATGGTGCAAGGAATCAGGGCATCAAACACAATTTTTCAACCTGGAAAATTTCAAAAAATTTTAAAACTGTTGGACATTCTTTTACACCAGCAGCCTGTGAAATCATTTAATGAATTCTTGGCAAAAGCCCCCTGAAGCACTATCAGAGCAAAGGTATAGACACAAACTTTGACTTGGGAAGTCCCTTGGCTGTTGAGGAAATATTGCTGCCATTCCCTCGCTTATTTACTCTTTCCTTAGGCATCAGTAGCTTATAATGGTAGTCAGAGGCAGAGTAGTGAAAAATAGACATTGCACCTGACACTTTTTTCCTACCAGTATCATGCACCATGCACGTATAAGTCTTTTATAATAAAAATATAATTTAAGGACTGTTTGCAGTGCTTACGTGCTTGATTTAGTAGATGAAGGAAACTAGTTTTATTTAAAATATAATATCTGTATATGTTTCCTGAAAAATTATTAAAATCAGAAGTGAAAGTGTATGTCCAGGCAGAAGTTATATGTTATTGGCTAGGGAATATCTGTTATTAGCCTGCCAGTCTAGGAACTGATTTTCTTTATTATCAGCTTCAGTATCCTGGTTTTACCTTTTGAGCACACAGGGCCCCTCAGTTCTGATGAACAGGGTCAAATTGCGTGGGATACAGTAGGAGCTCATTCACATTCAGGTTGCACAAGACTGCAAATGCTATCCTTTCTGAGAGAAACAATAACGTTTTACAAGACTGATTTTTAATTGCATCCCTTACTTGGGTGCAGAGCAATCTCTGGAGGATGCCTTTTCTCTTCTTAAAATAAAAAAAAAAAAAGCAGTGCAAAATGATCGTGCTCAAGGTAGAAGCAGTGTATATTTGGAACTTGCTTGCTGGCTTATCTTCCTTGTTTATTATTAACTGGAGAAATACTGTATCTGAGACAACCTTGTAAGAAAACAATGGTTTTTAAAGAGATCTTTCAGTATAAGGGAATAGGATTTTTTTTATTCTAGTTCTACAAAGCAAACAATCATGATTATGGTTTCATAGCTTCAAAGTGAGGTAACTGGTGTTTTATTCTATTTTGCAAGCTCTTGGATAAAGAAATTGCATATATCATATGATTATATTTTATTTCATTAGTGGTTTAACTACAGTAAACTTAGTATTAATAAAAACCAGAATGTATGCGACAGGGCTTGAAAGCAAAAGTACTTCTAATTCACTGGGATTGTGTTTCATCATATACCTTGCATGGAGATCCATGAGCTACTACTAAAGCCTAAGTCAAAAAAGCACGTTTATTGTCAATGAGTTTGAACTTACAATGCTTCCGCTGTGGAATTTTTAAAGTCTCTTAATCTCAAAATGGTTGGAAAAATTGAGTTTGGGCACCTTCTGTCTTCAACTGGTTTTTGTCAATAAGCAACAATGTTATGTTAGACAAGAAGTAGCAAAGCGGCTCTCAGTTCTTGTGTGCATCCACACCCAGCTTGGACTCGGTGAGGTACAGTGCCAGCAAGTCACAATGCATCACCGATTCTTCATTTTTAAATAATTCACTACTAATTAGGGATGTTTCCATTGCATGACCTGACTTGAAATGGGAGCAGTAAATGCATTAAAATTTTGTGTGGTATGTGTCCCCTACACCAGAGTGTAGGTGTGGATTTACAGCTCTTGGTGAAAGATGATGGTGCAGCTGAGAGGCAGTAGAACATGGAGCTCTCCTGTGGGTGCTGATGTCTAGTGCATTTGCTGAAGACCTGCCCCAGCCACTCTTGGTGACTGGGATTTGCTTCCTTGCATTCCTGTCAGGTACATATGTTATTCAGAAGTTAACTTTCTTCCTTTTACTGATAATTCTCAGGGTGCAAGATAGTGAGTTGGTTATATATTTTATTTCATCTAATCAAATTTGGTCTGCTTGGAGTTATGTTCTGCATAATGCAGCAAAAGGAAAAGTTTTTCTGTATTTATTCACATATGATTTGTTGTCCTGAGGGTGTTTATTTACTAGAGAAGTTGTTGCATGGTATTTGAGTTGAAAGTTGGAGGTGGCTCCACCAGTTTTGTTCCATTGCACTGGAAAAAACCCTAAATATTTTTTGGCTTTGAGAGGAAAAGGAAAGAAACACAGAAGTTATGGTAGTGATTATTCTTCTCTGAGAATTCAGCTTATGGCTGGAAGATTATTTAGTGGCTTATGCCAAGTGGAATAGCTGCAGTGGAAGACAGAAAAGCAAGTAGAATATTGATCAAACCAAAGCAGCCTGGAAGGTACTATTTCATAAAAATTTCTTGTCAGAGAAAAAATGTTTGGATACTTCCCCCTGGAAGGTGTCAAGGGACAGAGAGAAAGGTTGTTTTTTAATGTTTTTTCTTTCCTTTGGAAAACATTTTTGATAGGAAGCTGAAACATATTTTGAAGGGAAAACCTCCCAGCTGAGTTTGATAACTGATGTGTGAGGACAGTAGTTCAAAATTGTGCCTCTCTCTGACCAGACAGTCGAGGCTTTCAATTTAGAATCATATAATAGTTTGGGTTAAAAGGACCTTTAAAGGTCATCTAGTGCCATCCCAGTGCAATGACCAAGATCATCTTCAACTAAATCAGAGATGCTCAGAGTGCCTCCCAGTCTGATCTTGACGGTTTCCAGGGAAACAACCCCTCCCTGGGCCACCTGTTCCATTGTCTCACCACCCTCATTGTAAAAAACTTCATCTTTACGGCTAATTAAATGAGTCTAATTTGGTACATTTAGGTCTGAACTCTAAAGGCAGAAGTTCTGAAGGATAATGCAAGAATTGCCTTTATAAAACTTTAGTACCAAAAATGTAAACGCTCGCAACGTTTTGAAAAAGACCAATTTCTAACTCTTACAGGAGTAAGAGTTAAATGCCTCCTAAGCAGTTTTGCCAATGCTCATGTACTTTTTTGGCTGTCATTTTTCAGATACAGTCATATGTGTATGCCTGATAATGATGCAACTTATCTAGTGATATGAATTACTCATTCTATAAATTTATGCAACATAGGAAGAACATGGACACCTGATCCTAACTGTATTATTCAGTTCAAGATGGTTCCACTTAGTTGTATTTATAAGGACTACTGTAAAGTTGTAAACCTCCTTGCAGGTTACAAACTCCATTTCTGTCTGTGTTGTGGTATGAAGAGATGAAAACACAGCACCGTCTGGCTGCTAAGTAATACTGCAATGCACATTACTGATATTAAATAAGAGATGAATGCACAGCCAATATTTTCCCAGTTCTGCCCTTTCTTGTGTTAAATGGATGAGGTCAGCTCTCCCTGCTGAGGCAGGCTCCTTGGAAAGTCAAAATCGTGTTGCCTGAGTAAGGAAGAAAGAAGAGCATCAGAACTCTGTTTCTGTTCTGCAGAATACTAACAGAGAAAACATAATATGCCATTATAGAAAGACTTTGTGGCTGATGCTCAGAAAATCAAAGTAGGTTGAAAATTACACAGATGCAACCTGACAGTCTTACTTTAAAAGCAGGGCTCTCCAAGAGTCTGTTGAATGTACCAGACTTAGAAAGGAATCAACAAGAAAAACAAAAAAATAGGCAGATGTTATGATTCTAATAAAGGCTACATTTGAGATTTCACTTGTTGTTTTAAGGAAAGAATAAAAAAGTATATGGAAATTTAATTTATTTTATAGTACTGGTTCTCAACCTATCAGGTTTTGTTTCTGAATTTTATAATCCATTAGTAACCTAAGTGCTGTAAGAGACCATTAAAAATCTTAAAACTTTTTAATAGTTGCTAGATAGTATGATCTGTATTTACTGCAAATATTTAATTGCAAATAAAATCAAAGGCATTTTTTAGAAACCTGAGGTATTAGCAAAAAGTTCTGTTAGTACAAGTTCTGAATGCTATTACTGTTTTTTTTCTCTGTTAAAATCTTAGCTATAAGGATATACAATATGATTTAATGAAATTAATCTGATATTTGAAACCGGAGATGGAATGCTTTTCAGATCTACTTCCAGTTTTTTACTGTGGTATGTAGCATCCAGAAAATAATTTCTGCAAGCTTAGGAACTGTAGTAGTAATCTTCTATAATTTGGTTTCCTTCTGATTGCTCTTATTGGAATATCTGTACATTTTCAGGAAGGATTTAGTAGGATGGAAGCAACCCTTCCACCAAACTTAATTAATCAGTCCTTTAGGTGGCTAATTAGACGTGAATTTTCAGTAAGGTGTATTGTTTCACTCCAGGTCGTCATGCCTATCTTACCCAGCTGATATCTGTAAACTGAAAGAGGATGTTGCTACAGTGCATGGTTCCTAATAAAATTCAAATTAAATAATCACCTCAATTATAGATCAAAATCTCAGGTTCAACAATTATCCAAAGAGCTTCATTGTAAACCCACAGTCATGTAACTATTCCTTTCTCTTTCTATCTGAATTTATAGCTGTCTCACACAAGACATAATTTAGATTTAGTTTAAATGGTGCCCTAAGTTGCTTCCATTATCTCAGCCTGGAGCAACCTGTGTCTATTCCTGGAATATGATTTCATTATTCTTGAACTGTGTTACCTGCAGTGTACGCTATCTTTTCTACACTGAACATTTTCCAGGAAAAGCTTTTTCAGTTCCTGTTAGTGCTGAGACATTTGAGTCAGCTAAACATGGAAGGAGGAGGACTGTGTCTGATGTATTCATTCCAGTTCTGGTAATTATCTTTGAAGAACATTCTTATTTATTCACAGATTATACCAAGTTTTTGGGATGTCCAATTTTATATTTATAATACAGAATTACACTGTATTGTGTAGATTGAGATACTGGTACTGGATGGAAGAAGGAACAGCTGAAAGCTTTTCATACTCCTGAGTCACTGTCATTACAAGAGCACTTGTTTACTGGAATGACATTTCTGGTGAAAAGGTTCAGGTTTTCAGAGACTTGATCAAAAACACATGGAAATTCCCTTCTCACAAAAGCATTTAATTTTTCTTGTAAAATATCCTTGTGTCATAAATTACTTCCCCTTTTGTGATTCAAGCTCATTTTGATTTGCTGCTGTTATCTGGAAAGTAAGGTTTTTATAAAATAATGGGAATTCTTTCTCCATGCTTATCCAAAAATGCATCTGTTTGAATGCTGCAACTATGCAGGAACTCTGGACAGAAGCCTTTGGAGTAAGGGGCTAATCTGTGTGGCAGAAGAAGTAAGAGTAAACAACATATTAGGATCACAGATTATTCACATAATAAGCACCTGAAATCAGGAGTTCTTTACTTCTAGTAAAACTTCTGAATTTTGGTTTTCCTTTGTGTTTTGTGTCATAATGTTTTGAGAATTTGTAGGTACAGCTGAAGTGCTACTGACAATGTGCCTAATGGAAAAGGTGTGTACTGGCTTCTGGGTGATTTCAGAAGAGAATTTTTCCTTGGATTTCAGTGGAGGTACAATGCTAGCAGTGCCTTTAGACTGAAAAAGTCAATTTATTGATTCACAGTGCAAGCATAGAATCCTGTATTTTGGGTTGGAAGGGACCTTTAAAGGTCATGTAGTCCAACCCTGCTGCTATGGACATGGATATATTTAGCTAGATCAGGTTGCTCAGAGCCTCCACCCAACCTGTCCTTGAAGATTTCCAGGGATGGGGCATCCACAACCTCTCTAGGCAACCTATTCTGGCATATCACTACATTTATAATAAAGAATTTCTTCATATAATATCTAATCTCAACCAACCCTCCTTCAGGATCATTTCCCCCTTGTCCTATCACTTCATGCCTTTGTGAAAAATCCGTCTCCAGCTCACTTGTAGGCCCCCCTCGGGTACTGGAAGGTGCTATAAAGTCTCCCCAGAGCTGGCTCTTCTCCAGGGTGAACAGAGTGAGCAAACTGTCAGCCTTTCCTCATAGAAGAGGTACTCCATCCCCTCAGCCCTCTGCTCAGGACTCACACCCACAGGTCCGTGCCCAATTACGCAGATTAGCTCAGATGGGTAGAGCGTGGTGCTAATAACACCAACGTCATGGACTGGATCCCCACACGGGCCAGTCAATAAGAGCCAGACTCAGTGACCCTTGTGGATCCCTTACAACTCAGAATGTTCTGTGATTCTATGTCCCTCCTATGCTGAGGACCTCAGAGCTGGAGGAAATTCTCCAGATGGGATCTCATGAGTATGGAGTGGAGGAGTCTCCAAGGGGTTGGTAAAGATTTGCTAAAGCCCCGCTGACCAAAGGTGAAGTGCTGAGACTGGAGCAGCTTCTGAGGCTGAGACCAAGCTCAGGAGAATGCAAATTAAGAAAAGGCTGAAGGGTTAATTTGATGTTCTATCTGCAGCTGGTGCCTCGAGTCTCTGTTGGCACAGGCACTAGGAACAGGAGTAAGAAAGGAGGGGGGTAGCACTGTCTATCAAGGGGATAGTACAGTTAATTGGAAATTAATTTACAGGCTGTGCTAGCAGCCCATCAGTGCTGCCATCTGCATAAGTGGCAGGCTAGATCATTCAAGGCAGAGAGAATTACTTATCCTGGGGCCAAGAGGCAGAGTGCAAATGTGAGACTAGTCCTCTCTTCCCTAAGAGGGCAATCCTACTGAAGCTATAGTGTTTTTCTAAGTGTCCCTGGAATTTCAGATCTGATCACATCCATACCTGGTTGTTCATGTTTCCTCTTCCACTTCAGAGAAGGCTTGGCAATGTAGCATGTGGCATCAGGAGGGGTCAAGAGGCAGGGACATGGCCTGGCACTGTAGAGTTACTGCTGCTGGGTTTTTCCAAACACAGATTGCCCAGGGGAAGGGGGTTTTGTCCATGGAGCCAGAAAGATTTAAGAGCTGGTGGAGTTCACAGTGCTAACACAGAACCTGGTGTTTTATTGTGTGGCTGTGTGATTTCCAAAACCCTTTAAGCTTAAGATGTGAAACCTCTTAAGCTACCCAGCATGATGTGCTGTTTGTAAAGATTTATTTGCTTTTCAAAGCTTCCAAACTTTCCCCTCCATGACTTCTTAAGGATTTTGAAAGAGCAAAATGAGTGCAACTCAAAAGTGGACAGTGGCAAACCTATTTGCCTTACCCCCAAAGAAACAGAAGTGATGGTTGTGCCTGAAATAACTCAATCTGGAATTCTGTCATCTTTGACATTTATGTTTCTAGCTGCCCTTTATGTTCATGTTGTCTTTCATGAGAATGTGGAGAGTATTCAGTATGTATTCTCAAGCTGCTTGCCATATGTATGGCTCTGTGGGGTTAACCAGTAAAAATTGCCCATTTATAGGAAGGCAAGTAGAGCCCTGGTACTTTCTCACATGTTGTATTTACTTCAGTGGTTGGTTTGAACCACGATGTGACACCGAAGACCCAGTTTCAGTAGGCTGCTCAGGTATATCCTCATGACCTACTGATCATGAAGGCTGTATCAAATTAATACTAAGCATGCATACACGTACAGTGCTAAATGAGACTGACCAAAAGCTGTGTGAGGTGATCAGATGTATTTAACTTGAATTCCTTCTACTTCACTGCCAAATTACAGGGGGATTTGTTGTTCACTGAAAATTATTACTTTTTTTTACCCTTCTGTTTATTACACAGATTTATTATTATTATTACTATTATTATTATGCTTATGCTTACTTAAGTAGAAACTGTTATTCAGGATTTTGGCAGAGAAGGAAAAATACTGCAAATGCAGGAAAATTTTCTCTTTCCCTGATACATTTGAAATGTAATTTTGTCTGGCAATTAAAGCCTATGAGAGACTTACTGGCTGGGTACATCAGGTTATAGCCATGATCAAACAGAGTCCACTTTAATTAATCTGATTATTGTACATTTTGTGGTACTCTAAAATTGTTTAGATTCCCTGACATTTATTAAGAATAAACTTCTTTTACCTAGGGATGATTGCACGATGCAGAATTATTAATGGTTAGTCATAAGAAATTAATCAAGTTAGAGGCAACATGAAGTGAGGGAATGAGCACTGAAGCAGCAGCTAAGTTCTTATGTTAATTTGATGCATGGACTTGGAAAAAATCACTTACTGCTCATCATGGTCTCTTGATTTTCCTTCAGCTAAAGAAGGAATATTAATATTCATCTCCCTATTTTACCAGTTTCAGGAGAATTAGCTAATACACGTGTTTATAGATAAAATTTTAGTGCTTCAAAAATGTAAATTTTGTTTTATCGAATGTTTATATATGTATAAATATGTGTGTGTGTGTGTATCCAAATAATTAATAAGGAAACTAGAGACCTGATTATGCTATTTCTATCTGTAGTTGCCAATCCATCAAATAGGAAGGAACATTATCTATTATCTACTTAAATGGCTTCTGTCACCAGCAGGAGAAGTAAGGAGAACTTCAAGGAGAATTAATTGTTTTTTCAGGCCTTAGGTATACATGTAATTCAAAATTTTACTTGCTCTTAACTACTCACTGATTTATTTAAAGTGAAAAAAATCATATCTATTGAAATATTGATGTTTTGATTTTATTTTTTAAGTAGTTTGCTTAAGATGACACAGTCCAGAAGGAGTCTAGGAATAGAATTTGTTTCTTTTGGAGTCTTCATTTATTCCATGTAATTGCAAGGCTCTGTGACTGTTAAATAACTTCAGTTCACCTGTAGTGTAAGCTTATTTAAATTAAAGGCTCAGGCTCTGAGATATCCCTTTTTTATTTGTGCAAAAACCTATGTGTTTTCATTCCAGTGAAGTACTGTGATATTTTGACCACAGGAATTCTTTCCTCTGGGATGTAAAATGTGAAGAAAACACTGAGCCTTGAAACAAGACAAGGCCTCAGTTGTCTTGTGTGTTCCATATTAAGTAATTGTACTTGTTTGAGGTAGCAAATATTAAAAATCATGGAGCCATAGCATTATTTAAAATAGAAGAGACCTCTGAATGCCAATGGTCCAAGCCACTGCCCTCCTCAGCACCTGCATTAAACAAGGCTAGCTTCAAAGTTGGAACTAATTTCAGACTTACATCCTGTTACTTGAGCCATCTATAAAATGTCTATTTTTCTATCTTCCTCAAAATTTGTGGTGGATTTCTTATCTAACATCATCTAGATGATGACCAAGTCATCATCTACTAATCCCAGTAATGGTGTAATCCACCTGAGTCACTCCTTGATCATCTTGTCTAGATTTTCCTGGACACCAAGCTTTCTCAATATGTTTTGGAGGTATATTTTGGGCAAGTGACAAAATAATAAGGAAATATTTGCCTTGAGCAGTGCCTAGACCATTTGACTGAGTTGCAAATAGCAATGTCTGCAATATTGTTTTACTATAGTGCAATCAAAAACTGTTTAGTATCCTATTTTGAAATAATGTTAATGCTCAGAAAAATAATGTTTATGTTCTATCTCTCAGAAAAAGAGTTGTACATGGGAAAAAAAATGAACAAAGCAAGCAAAATAAACCCAAACCAAACATATTCGAGGAGACTATTTTAGGCCCTTCGTTCTTACAGTTTTTAACTTTCTGAGCTTTGCCAGCTTACTGTGTATGCATTGGGAATACAGGTTTATCACTTACATAAAATTTTGTAGATTATAAACTTTTCCGTATCCTGGTTGACCTTGCTGCTCCTTCTGCATCATCTAATTTAAATTTTTATTGTATGCACTCAAAATACAGTGAAAATTACTGCATTGGGCATCCATTTCTTACCTCACAATTTACCACACCACTAAATTTGAGCTGAAGGTTTTCCCACAGTCTTTAATGCATTGTGGTTTTTATCTAGACAACAGTTCGATTGTTAGATGTAGAAAAAGCATAAAGCTGTCCCATTTTAGAAGACTCAACAGGAGGGTGACAGGTCAGGACAACCAGAACGTACTGAATATCAGTCACAGCATCTGTCTGTAGGTTTACTAAGGTCATCTTCCAGTATCATCCCTTGGACTGAGCCTTCATTAGCAAGGGGATGCACCAGACACTCAAGGAGCACGGATTTTGGTTTACAGAATCATTTAGGCTGGAAAAGACCCTTAACCCTCAACCATTAACCTAACGCTGCCAAGTCCTCCTCTACAGACCATGTCCAGAGATGCCACATCTACATGTCCTTTGAACACCTCCAGGTATGGGGGCTGAACTGCTTCCCTGGGCAACCTGTGCCCATGCTTGACTGTGAGTATTGGAGCCTGAGAAAGCAGAGTTTTTCCAGGCATTTGATGGAAAACAAGGAAAGAAGTAATAACAAAAGTTGCACCTGCTGTTGTTGACATTGCATGCGTGTGAGACATGATGTTTTGGTAAAAGCATGTTTGTAAGAGGTGTTGCTTTCCTTGGACCAAGGAGCTGACTCTATTCCTGGGTCAGCAAAGTATTCTATAAAATGTGTGTACTTCTACAATAAATCTACTTCTTCCACCTCTGAGAGGAAGCCGTGCTGCCGTGATTTCTTCACCACTCCTACAGCTGCAGCGACACTTGACTATCTCTTTGGTGAAAAAATCTTTCTTAATTTGCAATCTAAACCTCCACTCATGCAATTTACACCATTTCCTCTCATCCTATCACTTCTTCCTAGGGAAAAGGGACTGACATCACTACACCCTCCTTTGGGGTAGTGGTAGAGAGCCATAATGTTCCCCATCAGCCTCCATTTCTCCAGGCTAGACCCTGCTATCTCAACCCTTCACCAGCTTCATTACTCTTCTTTGGATGCAAAGACCAAGAATCCAGCTCATGAGGTCTGAGGTTCTTTTATGATATGAACCAAAGTACCAAACCAAAGTGGCAGATTTGCTTCAAAAGTGCACTACTGTTGCAGATCAGGACACTGTTGTAGGTCCATCTTAGACATCTAACAGATTAGCTCACAAGGTCTGTAAGTACTTGTCAGGTAGTCTTAGGATTGGCCATGAGGTAAACTAAGGTGATGTAAGAAAGGAGTAATACCCTAGACTGTTGTTAGCATAAGTAACATCAGAAGTAGGTCCTTTAGGTTTGCTATTATGGCAGATCAGAACTATGGGAAACCTGAGCTTCTGTGCAAAGGAAAACAGGCAAAATAATTCTTCCTAGAAACTGGGACAAACTTGTAGTTCGAATTAAACCAGAAGTTGTTTCAGAAATGCTCTATGACACTGGTACAGAATATCTCTTTTAGTCTTCTGCCAGATCAAGCCCATTGCAACCACATGACATGTTTTCTAAACTCAGATCAGCTCACAAAACATTGACAGGAGCTTTGTTCCAGCAGGCTTCATGCCTCATTGTGTATCATCTGTTCTTCTGTAGCCAGCACAAACACATCTACAGTGCACAGTGTGCCTTGGTGAATTTCAGGGCAGTCGGTGCTGCTGCCTCAGTGCTGCCTGATTTGGAACATGCTCTTACTGCTGAGCAAACCAACAGTGCACAGATCCAGTTCTTAGAACCATGGCATTATGACTGTGGGACGCTCACATAAATCTGCTTTCATTCTTTGGTAATGCTGCTTATTAAACGTAGAGTCCTAATTTCTCATAATAATGTTTCTTAAAGTCAATTTTAACAACACTGGGGTGGGCTTTTCTTTCCAATTTTTCCTTCTGTGGCATTTGCAAAATGGCTTTTTAATGACTTCTAAGACAGGAAACTATTATCAGCATTAGTAGTTCATACTCTCAGAAAACTCATTTTTTCTTGAACAGATGATATGCTGCTTTCCTTAGGTGTGAAAATGCAAGCAAAATACTCTCCTTTCAAAGCATAAAATGATTTCTGCTCTGAAACAAAAAAAAGGCAGAAAACAGACATAATTAACAATTTGAATGTTGAATAGTTTATAAAGTGAATAAAATTAAAGTTTAAATGCATACCATTTTTCTGAGATGAGTTTTTTCTGAAGGTATGTTTTTAGTCTGAGCTGTTAAAATATTGAGTGTATATTAATAAGTTTAGACAGATTGCCTTCCTTTTCCACACATAATTAGTACTGGCCTTACTTAGTAGCATAGATATACAAAGACATATTTTAGAATCACCTATTACTTATATTGGAAAGAAAGGGTTTGATATTTTCTGAGGGCTCTTATGACACAATATTTATGGTACAGCTAATACAATGACATCCTTCAGTGGAGATATTTTGATAAGTATCTTCCCTGAAACCAATTCAGTAAGTTACTTTTTAAAAAATACATTAATATATCTGTTGACTCTTTGGACATTGACCTGTAGCCCTCAATAATCCTGTGCAATAAGCCTAATAATGGTATTAGGCTTTTTCAAAGAATTCCATGAGCTGTTTACCCCTATGCATATGGTGTAATAAAAAATGATGCTACTGAAAACATTTTATGAGTATTAAAAAACTTACCTAGAATACTTTTTTTTTTACTGACCTCTTAAAATTCGAGGATTTATTTTCTCACTTTGTAAGCAGCAGGAAACAAAAAATAAATCTGAGATTAAATTATATTTCATCTTTCTTAAATGATAACACATTGAAAGAAATGAAACATAAGCAAAAATGACATTTCCCCCCTTGTTACATAGGTTTTATTTAGTCTAGTATTCTCTTAGGAAAAATTGTAATATTTCTAATTAGATGGTGAAATGACAGCTGAAGGTAGAGGCAGTGAGCACTACTACGCAGAATTAGTCAATTCAAGGGAAAGCTCAAACTTCGGGCAAATCCAAATCCCTTTCAAAATGAGGTATCTGAAGCAGAAATGTAGCCACTTTCCAATAGTCTGATCACTATGTACAGTATAGCTGTAGTGTCTGAACAGTCTATGAATATACAGTCAGAATTCAGAGTCAGAAACTCAGAAATTCTCCATAGAGTTTCATTCTAATTATATGTCTCTTTTTTTTCCCCCCTTTTCTTTTTCCTCTTTTTTTAAATAATCTTTTCCTCTCCTTAAACCTAATTTACTAAGGAAACAAGACTCTTATTCTCTGGATGTGTCTGAGAGCCATCTCCTTTTTAAAACAGCTTAAGGCAAATTTAACAGAGAAGTGGATTTCTAAAGCTCTTGAGTAACAGTGACTGTCACAAGAAGAGGAAGCCAGGCTTCATTTGTGCCCTCACTGAGCAGAAAACAACTAAAAAAATTAAACTATATTGAATACTAGGTAATGCACATTCGCCTTGGGAAATCCTTGCTTATTGGTAATGATTCCCCTGATTATTTTATTATTAGCTGCATTGGACATTTTCTTCTTATTGCAGACAAACTGCCAGTTTTACATCAGTCTTGGGTGTGTTTTAAACATATACAGTATTTTATATATGCATGCATAGATGCATATATGTCACCTAACCAAAGTATGTTCAGAGAACAGGAAAACTCATCCTATTTCTGTGACTTCAGACACTCTTAATTAATTTTCTAGTTTCCAGGCTGAAGGAAGCTAATGAGCTTTCCATGAGCTCACTGGGTAACCCCATACTAGGCCCAACTGCTTTCTGTAGAAAATGCTTATTTTCACCACATGTATTTAAGTCTGGTTCTATGTGAAGAGCAGTGCTTTGACAGATGTTGTTACAGTGACTGAACTAATGTGTTCTTGGCAAGAAAAAAATAGGCCTAATAGCATAGAAATATTTACATCAAAAAGCGTTGGTGGTGGGACAAATAGAAAAAATAAAACTACACCAAAACTTAAATTTGGACAGACTGCCTTAAGTTCTCCATTCAGATGCTAATGCAAAGTACTGCCTAAACAGTTACATGGATGGCAGTATTTATTACGTCTTCTTTCATATAAACTGTTGTAAAGTTGTTCTCAGTAAAGACTACTGAACAGCAGAGAACCCTTGTAAGCCTTGCAGGGTTTTTTAGCTGAAATTATTGTTGTTTCAACCTATATTAAAGTTTTGGTAGAATTAACTCTGTATTGTTGGTGGTGAGGTTGAAAGGTAATTAATAATCTCTAAGAATAAGTATGAGGTACAATAAAACAGTCAGCTGAAAATTCCTCTGTTGCAGCCTGTCAGGAATAACACATGTTTTGGAATAGACTGATATTTATTTTTTTGTATTTGTAGCAATGCACTGGGCTCACTGTTCTGAAAAAGGACTCTCTGGAACTGAAGAAATGTCCCCAAGATCTTTTGTGGAGAGCCTCCCTTGATGTCTAATGGGAGGTTTGCATGTGGTAGCACACCAAGCTGTATTCCTGCCTGTTAGATTTCCAGCTCTGGATTGAATCTCACCAACAGTCTGTTTCTGTTTATTCTTGGCTTATTGCTGAGCACAGTTAATGCTCTTCTTGCCATGTTCCTGTCCAAACTGCTCGTGCTGCTCATGCATGGGTGGATAATCTCCAATGCTGGCATGCTGACACCACTCTTGAGAACTGCAGCTGCATGTCCAGCCATGAAGGAGGTGAGAACTGTGCAAGCAGTTCCGTGACCAGCTCTCTGTTAACTCTTGTGGTGTATATCAGGAGAAAAGGAATTAGACGTGGTTGGGTTCTGCTCTTAACACTCCTGGGTAGTGCAGGGGAATGTGTGCCAGGCTGCATTTGCAGTATAAAAGAGGGGTGCTTGAAATGGGACAGAGGCTGGCAGTCAGGCTAACTGGAAAACCCTCTGCAAGAAGCACAGACACATAGAAATATGTTTAGAAATAAAGGACGGGAGAAGAATCACATGCACATCCTCTGGATCTAGGATTGGAGATGGATGCATCAGTTGTGTGGTACCTATTGGGATTGTATTTTCTGCAAGCACAGCTCAGGGCACTGGCTGGAGACAGAACAGCTTTTTGGCAGCAGTCCTGTGACAGTAATGCTAATATTGGGTAATGTTCTGCAGTGTTTTTTTCTAAAATAGCAACTCTGGTTTTAAATTCCAGCTGATTATGAGCTGGCATAATTTCTTTACCTCAGAATTAGTTTGTTAGAAGTGGTCATACAGACCAGGGGTAGTATTTTCAGGAGCAAAATTTCTAAAAACAGTAAGAACTTTGTGTGAATTGCCAGGCTAGTATGTCAAGTATAGGAAAGAGAGAGTCCTGGAAGAAGGACAAGAGTTCAAATATGCTTTTTAAATTTTTTTTTAACTTGTTAATCAGTAATGTGTATTGAGTGATGAAGTCATGTTTCTGTGGAAAGAAATATGAGACTTGACAGACATTCAAACTATTTGGGTGATTGGTGGGTGGAACAGTTTGAGTTACTTTTGTATAATTTTAACAATCCTTTCTGTATGTGCATACACAAAGACTATATATTTGTTTTTACAGTAAAGTAAGTAAAGCAAAATATTAATGTTATTATTTGCAGAAAAAAATTAGAAGGTTGTAACACTGAATGTGGCTTCAAAAAGTTTTCTATTTTCACATTGTTGCATCCTTGGTTTACAACTGATTCATGGCAGATGTTTTCTAGGGAAAGCAAGCAGGTTCATGCATGCATGGATATTGGTTGAGTTTTACAAGCAAATGTAAAACCCCAGTGATTTGTGAGTTCCTGAATTGTTTCATGACTTTGTCACCTTTTAGCAACTTGAAAGGTAGTACAGAAGATTGCATGAGAGGTATAAACTTGGGCAGAATTTGATGTGTTTTAGACAGGGAATTTAGTCCTCCCACTTTGCCTCATAATTTTCCCACCTAAGTAATCACAGAAATTGGTCACTTGCTTTGTGTGGGGCATAAATCACGATCTAAAAGTATCCAAAAAGAAAAGGTTATAAGTGAGGTGAAATTTTACAAGAGAGAAAAAAGCACCAAGTTTACTGAGGAAGGTCTGATATCTATCAAAGTATGGAGCATTTGGAATTATGCTACATGGGTTTTTTTCACTGAAAAGCACATGTGAAAGATATCAAAGGGCATGGCAACATCTGCTGCAGTAAGCAAAGTAGTTCTAGCATGTACCTCTCTTATTTGTAATTGCTTAACAATGAAAGATT
Source organism: Toxostoma redivivum (assembly GCA_013397375.1). Lineage (NCBI taxonomy): Eukaryota > Metazoa > Chordata > Aves > Passeriformes > Mimidae > Toxostoma > Toxostoma redivivum. The sequence continues at coordinate 49,959 of VXBI01005895.1, read as the reverse complement.
ATGCTGAGGTTTTTTTTTAACAGTTTCTGAAGTTTCTGGCTGAACAAGATGACACTTATAATGAAGCCAATGCTCTTGCATTAATGAGGGGTAGTCTTGCTTTGCAAGATTTCTGATTGTGGCTTCCATTAGCATTGCTCCCCGATAGAAATGAAAGGGTTTGGCTGTTATATCTCTTAAGTTCAGAGGCATTCCTTTTCTGTGATTGTGTCCTCACTCAGGGCAACCAGTATGTATGGAAGGGGGAGGGTGTTATTTTACACAGCTTGAGTTGAATGCCTCTTGCAGAACCAGAAATTTCAAGGTCTTCAAAAAAGGATTGGTGCCTTTTAAAGAAACTCATGCCCTAGTCTGGTGAAGCAAAGAGTCTACATCACCAAACACAATAAGGAGTCACAAACTATAACATGATCTCCATGACACCGATTTCAAACTCATAGTTTTAAGTAACATTAAGCAATAACTAGTCTTTATTATGTACAGAGCAATTTCCTCAATTTTTCATGCCTGAAACAATCTCATGCTCTCTCTCAGGACCATTTTCTCCTTTTCTGCATGCAGGAGCAAGCACTGTCACACTTGGCACTTGCACTTAGAACTCCAAGAGCAGATGAACAGAGCCCTGCAAAGCTGATGCAAATACCAGTGGAAAAATCAGGCTATCGAGGGAATGTTGAGCAATATGAGGGCGAGGAGTTTATCCTCTCAACAGATCTTCTGCCTTCATTGGCACAGGATAACAGCTTCATATTTGCTCTCCAGTTCAAGCTTCCATCTTGTCAGGTAGTGTGCAGCCTCTGAGCCTTTGGGGCAGCTGTCTGACAGACATTAGGCTTGCACAGGTGTTTCTTGCAGGTGTTTCTTTACAGGAAGTAAATCCTTACCTAAATATGACACCTCATAGGTTCTATAATTGTGGTACTCCCTGTTAACTGTTTTTTAAATAATTGCTCAGCAGGAATTATTTAAAAAGTAGCAAGGTCATGAGCTATGAATGGAGATATTCCTTTTTAACTTAAGAATAGCAGCAATGTACGTTTAAAGAAGTTGAAACCTAGTTATCATAGATGATTCTATACTCTGTTTTAAACTATTCCTTTCTGGGATATGGAATAGTAACACAGTCACCTGCAAAACAGTTTTTGTTTCAAGATTCAAATTAGGATCTACCAAAAATGTTTGATAATCTAAATTTTTGTTTAACTTTTATAAGGTTTTCTCCTCATTCTGTCATTTTCTTATTGTCCTTTCCTGTCACTTCTGGTATCTTCCTATGTAGAGGGCAGTTGAGACATCACACCTCAGGATAGCCAGGGAGCTGCCATGTTGATATGAGGCAGCTGGGGAAACCTCTTATCTCTGAAAGGAACCAGCAGTGGGTGAGGATGCTCAACCTGATAGCTGAGTATGTGGAAAGGTTTCTGTGGAGCAGGAATTCCTCAGACTCTGGGGAGTGGATCTGGGAATCAGGAATTACAGATGGGCCTGGCTTCCCGATCAGGATGCAGGGTCAAATCTTTGGGCTGTAGAGAGGGGAGGGCTGATGAAGCAGGAGTGCAAGTTGTGCCTGCTGTATTCTCAATTTATGGAGTTGTGACCGTGGTACTAGGATGCTGTAGTGGGCTTTTTGATATAGAGCTCCCTTCCCCACAAGCTACATTAGGGTGAATTTCCAAAAGACATTTTGGAAGTATGAGTTTGCAGATATAAAATGTCTCTCCTCAACCTGATCTTTCATCTAACTGGGTTGCTGCAGTTACTCACAGTTCTACAGAATTTCTTAGCAAAACAATTTCCTGGGTTAGCCGCATATAATTTCTCTTTGCTCTTGCAAGGCTTCTCACAATGAATCTCTCATTGCTGGGATGTATTTGTTCATATTTTTATTCTACTGAGACTGTCGTCTCTTTTTCCTAGCTCACTATTACATGAAACCACACTTCTGCTGAAGCATATAATACCAGCCAGGGACACTGTTCTCAACTGGATGCCTTGCTCTGTCTTACCCAGTGTTTCACTTCATGTGACACAGTAAATGTTCAGATGATTATTTGGGAAAATCAAATGCAATATTTTTCCCCACGGCCTTTGTTCAACAGATGAGTCACTGTCTTTTCTTTAGTTTTTAGCCTGTTATATGCAAAATTACCTATGGGCAGATTGTTTTCATTTCAATAGTAGTTAATTCTTACATTTTAGAGATTCCCATTCAAGATTTGAAATATTTGCAGTGAATTCTTTCTAAGGTCATAATAGATTTAGTTATTTACTGAATGCCTTGTTTTTCGTCACGGCTTAAATGCACAAAGAGTGACTCTGCTGAGATGAAGGATAAGTTTCTGTGCCTTTGAGCATGGTGCCATCACTGTCACTTGTCCTAGGTACCTTCCAGTTTGATCAGAGAAACACGGACACTTTCACCTGCAGGATAAAAAGAAATTAAATGTGTGCTAGCCAAGTGCTAAAGATCCTATGTTCCCTGTTTGTTTTTTATGGTAGCACACTGGCCTCACTTTCAGACTGCTAAAGCAATGCTTCTGAATAAGCCCTGTGCCCAAATTATTGTAGGCTCCTAATTTCAATTAATCAAGCCTCACTAAGATTGTGAGCTTCTTTTGCAACCGTCTCTGAAAAATTACATGAGTGAGTACTGTAGAAGAGTTGGAGGATTTTGGTTTTAGTTTGGAAAACATTGGCATTGTTTTGAAAGATTATTTTTTTCCTTTACTATCTACTTCGCTTCCTCTCGTGCTATGATTTTCTCTAAAAAGCAATATTGTGTTTACCTAGTAAGTGAAGGATAAGTTGTTCTCAGCTGTCAAATAGGAAACTACAATTTGTGTGTGACCTAGAAAGATTTAATGGTAACGTCTTTTTCAGTGTCAGATTGGAAGGTTGGGGAAGCTGGGAGCAATTTGTGAGATTTTAAAAGGAAGCTGCTTCTCAATGCATGGAAAAATAAAATTGTGTGAGAGGAAAAATAGATCTTTCATTACTTGATAGAAAGCAATAGGGAAAAATAGAACTTTTTTCCTTCAACTGGTAAAAAGATTTCTAAAAGCAAAGTAGCATAAGATAGATTCTTATCTTAGAGTACCAGATATTGGTTTTTCTCCTAAGTGGACTACCCAGGAACTACTGTACAAAAATTTTCTCTCTGCAGAACAAGTTATGGGGGATAGTAAATTCTATGCTTGCAATTCCAACTGGATGGCTGAGTTTACTACACCCTCTACCTTAGATTTGTGGGTGCAGAGATGCTCAAATCACTCATTAATCACTTTACCCTATTGACAAAGTCCATCAGGCCTTTGGTCAGGCACACCTCGCTAGACATTAACACCCCAGATAATTATCTATTTTTATCCAATCTTGTTTTGAGTAAATACAGGGAGAAGGTTACAGCTGAGGATGTTATACCTTATTACATGGTGACAAATTTGGTTTCAGCATAGTAATAGATCTTTTACATTTCATTAATTTTTTCTCTCTACACCATGAAGTGCCATGGCATGTATTTATTAAAGTTGTACCTGAACATGAAGAACAATAGTCTGCTTTTCTTGCTTTGACCATGAGTGCTGTTGTGTCATGCTGCAGAGCAGAATTGCTAGGACTCTTGACTGTGAAAAAGTGGAAATCTTGTGGACATGATGTTGCTTAGACATACTAGTTGGCTGCACTAACTTCTGCATATAAACTTTTATAGTCTGCTGAGTGCTTATTCTTCTTTAACATTAATCTTAACTATCTGTTAGATTCACTTTGTTTTAGTTAATAACTTGTTTTTATACTGATATATAATTAAATAGCATAAGATATTTGGGGTTTTTAAAATATTTTTTTAAATTTCCTGGTCATATAAATATCAATGCCTCTGGTTGTGTGGATGTTTTACATTTGATTGTGAGAATTCTAGGACTTATTACACTCTGATACTTTAGGACATCCATATAATTCTCTTCTTTCTCAAGACAATGAATTTTATACTCTTTTCATTATAGCAAATTGATGGTTTGTGTCTGTAGACATAGACTTACATTATATAGATACAGATATCATTACAGGAGTTTTGTATTTTTTGTTCATTGAAAGGCTTTTGTCTTAAAATGCGGTAGCTGTTCAACTGATATTCTCAAAAGAACAGTTAGTCTCTCAGACAGGGTATCTGATTTTTTTACAATGCCATTGACTGCACATGAATAATGTATGATTATGTCAGTCCACCTCTAGTGTTACGTGAAGACTGAAGTACTTAGAAAATCTATTTAATGACATTTTTAGCCAAGATGCATTGAATGCTGTTGTGGATGATGTAATGTTCTTGATAGCATTTGGAAAGTTGCTGTTGTTAATTCATGTTTGTACAGCTTCTAGCCAGCCAGTATGTTTAAGCCAGCTTGGTTATCTTACAGTTGGGACTTTTGGCAAACCATAACAATCAGAATTTCCAGATGTAGTGCAGGCAGGCTCTGATTCCACTGACACATATTTGAGTAGAATAACTCTAGATTTCCTTAGAGATTCTCTCCACATATCATACGACTGAAATCTGACTCCACTAACCCTGGCACTTTAGTCAAATAGACAGCAATAACTGTAATACAATTCAAGCTAGAATTTCATATCTGTATGGCACAAAGTCTGAAAAAAAGTAGTTATTAGGTGTAGTGTTTGCTTTAGGAATCATTTATAGATTTTTACTAGAATTCTGTGAGCAATAAATGATACATCCATCTTCAAAGCAGAGGTACATTATGAAGGCAAAACAATTTTTATTAGTTTTGAATTGAGCACATATTAACAGGACAGTTTTAAAATGTTAATGATTTGAAAAGAATAGTGACATTCAAAATGGTGGGTATTTACCAAGCTGGTATTGACAGCAAAATGAATGTCAGAAGAGCTTTGCATCTTCTAAAGAAGTGATAGGAACTATTATGTGAGCTTTCGAAAATAATTGAGGGATAAGTGATTATTAAGGAAGACAGACTGAGTTTTCACTGCTGCTGAAGATTTAGAGGTATTTATCAGGAACTGGGCTATTAATTTAAAAAATGCCATACTTACTGTTGACAAAGTTCTGTTCTGGAGCTTTGCACAACATACATGGTCATAAAGAGTTCTTCGGATGGTAACAGCAGAGAAGACAGTTTAATAAGACTGAAGAAGAAGCAGGGGATTTGACAGTCTCCAATGTCCTGAATAAAGAATCTTCATTATGTTTGTCATAACTGAGTTGTATTCCTCCTGCTGAAACTTCTGTATATCTAATCACACAAGGAGACAGGAGGTTTTACCCTGCTCATTTCCTTCTTCACTCAAGAGCAATTTGGTCTGAGATGATGGTGATTCACAATGCACTTTATTAGAAACATTAAATAGAAAAAAGACAAATCTGTGTCCCTGTATACAGAAGCCATTAGCAACTGATTCTCCAGGAGCCCATGAAAAGATAAATAGGAATAGAATAGAAAATTCAGGAAGATCTCTGAAGTGAGGGAAGTCTGACACAGTACGGTAAGTTGCAGATGCACTCACTTAACTTCTGCCATGTGCACTGAAGGTGAAAATATTTGGAATTAATTTCTCCTCACTAAAAGGATGAGATCTGTATAATGGTGACCTTCTTGCAGAAGTTAATGTAATTCCTAGACTGGAGATAACCAATGAATGGACATGCTTTTAAAGGAGTGTGCAGAGACCTGATGAGAATGTGGAAGTCTTTTAAGAAAGGCATTCACTCGATAGGTATTTTGAGTTCAGTATGAGTAAGAAAAGACACATTGCCTGGTTGCTATGACCTTAAACAAGGACCTTTCAGATGAAAGCCCACTTTGATACCATCAACCCACTTTGGGTTTAGCTTAGCTTTAACCTAGCAGAAATGGAATATTCAGTACTGTCTTTGCGCAGATCACGAGGTTTTAGAAGTCCTAAAAGATCTAAGTAAGAGTCTGTGCCTTACAATACGACAAAATCAATGTTGAACCGTCAAGTCCTACAAAGTGTTTTTTACTTCTAACAGACAGAGACATAGTGATTGTCCAAGCAACAACATTTTCTTATGTAAGGAAAAAGTCTTATGTAGCATTGCTTGTGATCAACCTGAAGATTCTTAAAATTACATTCATTAAAAATGACCACAGCCAGGGATTCTGAGATGCCTGGACCTCTGAATCAGTGATGTTAAGTTAAACAGTTTTATTACCTTTTCAATGCCTTTTGTGTATATTTAGCCTACTCAAAAGAAAAAATAAAGCCGGGAGATTCTAGTTTCAGCACTCTGTGGCATGCTGTGAGTGAATGAGGGGTTTTTCCCCTTGTCCTGTTAAAGCAATTGAAATATTCAACTACTGTTTGCTATAATGTCTTAATACTAATTGTCAGTAGAAAAAGAACATCAATACTAAAGATTAAAAATTGCCTGAGATAGAAGGAACTATTTATCTTGTTTCCCTCCTTAGTAGTTAGTGTAGTTGATTTTCCTTACAGTCAGATGTAGATGTTATTTTACTTCTTCTTCTTACACATCTCTTCCATTGAAAATATGGATCAAATTAATCTATCATTTATGTCTTTTCTTAACCTGTCTGGGACTGAGATATGGTTTCATTGTTTAAGTAGAGGATTTGAATGGCTATAGTGGAGATATATAGCATAGTGTATTTAAGCTATTTGTGATCCTCTTTAGGAAATCACTTGGCTTGCTACCATGATGCCGTTCTTGGCATTGCTTTCAGGAGCACCAAACTTTCAGCCTGTGTTCTTGGAAGAAACTGTTAGCATTGAAAGGAATAGAGGAGGACTAAGCAGCATGTGGCTGATCAAAATTTTGGTGGAGAGGAAGCTGCTTGTGAGTCAGCAGTGTGCCCTGGCAGCAATGAAGTTGGGTAGTATGTGGGTACACATTAACAGGACTGCAATTACATCAAAGGAGGAGATTATTCCTTTGTTTCTTGGGCTAATAATAAAAGGGAAATTACAAACTGGAGCACATGCAGTGAAGAATCACCAAGATGGCTGGGAAACTGGTGCATTTGCCCTGTGAGGAGGGTCTGAGGGAGTGGGGCTCATTCACCCTGGGAAAGAGTGGAAAGCTAACAGTGACCAGTCAACACCTACTGAGGAGGTTAGCAAGGGAACACAGCCAGGCTCTTCGCTGAGATATACGGTAGGAAAATGAAAGGCAAGCACTGTGAACTGAAAAGGGAAGGTTTAGACTGCTAGATATAGCAAAAAGCTACTTCACCTTGAAAATAGCTAAGCATGGGAAGCACCATTGCTGGGAAGTCTTCATTGTAGGAGGATTTCAAGGCCTGCCCAGAAGAAGCCCTGAGAAACTTAGTCTGACCTTGTGGCTGACCCTGTTTTGTGCAGGAGATTGGTCCAAAGACCTCTGAGGTCCCTCACAACTCTACTGATCCTATGAGCCTGTAAAATATAAGACTTCTGCAGACAGTCTTAAAACCTCCTGTGAGACATCTTGTGGCAAAGTGGGTTCCCCTTTCCATATTCTATTACTGGTACATTTCAGATAATCTAAAAATGTAGACAGATAAACTGGGCTTTAAAAATGTACACCTGAGGTCCTGTTAGACCTTGGAGCTATATGTGCTGGACAATCTAGGCCCTAAATTTTCTGGCTGCTTCCTAAAGGCAATTTAGGCAGAAGAAGACAAAGTTTGGATCAGATTCATCTTCCTTGCTTGCTGTCCAGTCCTTTTGAGATAGAAAGGGACCAAACACAGTAACATATATCTGTGATGCATTGGAACAGCACACTGATGCATCAGTCCTCACAGGGATCTGGTTACTTGAGATGTCACTGGACTGAGGATTTTCAGATGTGACCAGGTTTGAAATGCAAAGAGTGTGATTAAAGAGACTAGATGTCAATTTTGGGAACCACACTTTTCTAGCTGGTTTTTAATGTGTTGTAAGCCAAAATGTGAAGCTATGAGGAACACAAAATTACAAGTTTGCAAAATAGCAATTAACTGACTCCTATCCTACCTGGACAGAAGGTGCAATGCTACTTTGGAAGGCTGTTTGTTTCAGAGAAGCTTGATACTGATTTTAAAAGACTCCATACTCTTGCACTTTTTTGGTATTTCTCTGTAGTCTAGGCATACTACTATGTCCACGCTTACAGCTTTGTCCTTCTCTAACATTTGCTGTCTTGCTGACTGCACCTTCATATTACCTTTTTAAATTCTTTATTTTTTAGCGGTGAATTATTTTATCAGAAAAAAACTCACAGCATTTGCATCCTATTAAGAAACACTGAAGTCATTCTTTATGATTGGTGCAATGATGACAATCATTTTCATTTGCACAGAAATTCATTTCAAAGTGTCTAACAAATTGGTATATGGTGACAGGTGAAGAACTGTAATTTCATTACTAAATTGCGGTCATTTCAAAGGGTCAAAATAAGCATCTGCTTAATGACCTTGCTCTTGCAGAAAGCCATGTGAAAAGTTTGAAAGAGAGCAATTTTAAGTGTTTCTTTTTTAATATGTCTTAATATAAAGAAAATAATCTTCAACTAAATAATAGTTTTAGATAATAATAGAATCCTTATGCAGTTATGATTAAGTCCTAGCAGGATATAATAATTCTGCACAGGTATTTGCTGGAGATATTAATGTTTCTGTCTTGCAGCATACTTGGAAAAGAAGTCACCCAGCAACCTCAGATATCATGGCTTCTGTGTGTAATACCTTCAGTCATGTGTGGGCAGACTCAGGGAATCTAAATAGACTAACTGAGGAGACATGAAGATGGCCTGTTTGCTCATAGTCTTCACTCAGAAAGGAATTAAAAGCAGATGGTAAATCAGAGGTTTTCTTTGTCTAGTCACTGGAAAATTATGCTCAGGAGTGATGTTTTGAAGATGGCACTTGTAATCAGAATGATGTTTCATTTCATCTGCTGAAAGTTTGATGACAAAGTAAGTACAGGGATGGAAAGAATAGATAATTATCTTTAAAAAGTGAGTAATACACCAACTCTTCCCTCTGAGCCAGCTCAAGTCTTTGTGAAAGTGTAGACAGAGCTTGCTACTCCTGATGCTGTCAAGGGCAAGATGTCAGCTGCAGTTGCCTAGTGGGACCTTTCCTCTGTCACAATAACCATGTTCTCTACCTCAGCCTCCCTCTCTGTGGCAGCAGCAGAACTGAAGGGCTGTTCAGGGGAGAGAAGCTGCATGTGATGCTGACATTGCTGGATCCCTTCTCCAGCCACAAATGCCTCAGCATTCTGCTGTCAGAGGCATCTTTTACTTATACCTACTGTCTCCAGGCTGGCTGCTGTAAAACCAGTGTGGACTCTGCATCATGGAAAAATTAGAATAGATAGTTCTTCTCTTGAGGATATCTGGTTTCAAAGGCACTTCCTGTGAAGTTTTTTTCCCTATTAGATTTCCCTGGTTTTGTGTGAACTGAAATGCCTCCATGGAATTCCAAGACATGAAGGGGAACAAGTGACTTAATTTATAAAGTAAATCTTTTTTTGGCAGGTCAGCTTTCAGACACAGAGAAGCAGACATTGTTAGTGAAGCTGGTGCTACAGGAATCTAAATATCTCAGTGTGATTTTATTTTTAAGTCTCCAATATAAAAGCTTTGGGAACCTAAATACAGTGGACAAAGTCTAAGAAAGAGTTTTGCAAGCAGCAGACATCCAATAAAATCTTATTAGATTACTTTTTTGTCATTCAGTCAATAGTTTGTGTGTTAAAATGACAGATAAGTAAGCTATTTTTCTTCCTTCCATGTTGTATTGAACCCTGTACATTTTTCTGTTTCTCACATCAATAGACATTGTTCCAGCAGAATCATAAGATTGTTTAGTTTGATGGAATTTCAATTTCCTATAAAACTGGAGAAGTCCCTAGTTCTGGAGGTTAACTGCCTTTAGGTATTGTTTTGGCACAATGCTAATTATATGCTAGCCAGCTGATTTAGAAAGCAACTTTTGTCTCAACGATAAAAGAAATACTTCATATAATTTCAGGATAAATAACAGATTCTGTTCATAGATGTCTGCATGTCTGCCTATTTATACTTATTTGAATATCCATATACAAATTTGATTTATGTGGTTGAAGAAATCCTCAGGATGATAGAGCTACCTATGGAGCATAGCCTCTTGCTCCCACTACTTCCTCCAAGGAAAGACTACTGCTCTTTCTTTAGCCCAGCTGATATAAAGACTTTAGGCTTTAATTTAGGCTGTCATGAGGCTCTAAGGCATTGGGTGGGTTTAAATGCTTATAATGTCTACATTTTCAGAAGCAGTGTTTTAGAGCTTTGAACTTGAGCAAATTTAAGCTATACATTAGGATGAAGTTAGACAAATGTATCTGGTGCTTCTTACACTTTTTGAAAGCTGAACACTTCACAGCTGCTCACGAATGCACCATGCTTCTATTTCAGGGTACACCTCCTGGCTATTAAAATAGCTGCAGAGCATGCCCAACACAGTGTTCAAAGGCTTTGAACTTTGCTAGGTCAGAAGTCTTTCAAAAGACTAGGCGAGCCTAAGCAAGGAGCATGTGCTTGGGCAAGGAGCATTTCTCACATCTCACATAGTTTTGAAGTAGCCTTGTTGAAATAGAGTAGAATGTACAGTCTGGTGTTCTACCTCTTTCATACAGAAACAGATGGTGGATTTTTTTTTAAGTGTCCCCTAAAGGTATGGATTTTATATCTTAAGAGGCATTATACAGCCTCTCAGTAAACAAAGTTAAGTTTTGTCTTTAATTTTTAGGTGTATTTTGTACCTGACAGTGCATTGAGGGTCGAGGCAGAAACTGGGGAGAGACACTAAGCTGTGTCACTCCACTGAACTTCTGTGGAGTTGTGTTTCCTATTGAGGAGGATGTGACATCAGATTTTAGAAAGAATTTTGTTTTGCTCTTCCCAAATTTCAACTCTATAGAGTAGTTATAAGCATTAAAGCCATGTTTCATTTCTGCAGGGATACAGCTCAGTCTCATTCTATATTTAGTCAATTCAGAAGGATAAAACACAACTCTACTTGTCTTTTATATATAACTGACATCCACAGATGCTCCAGCACAAGATGTAGTTACTGCTTGTGATAAAAATCTAACAGAGCACTCAGCACAGGCCAAGGATGAAAACTTTTGCATTTACAGTTTTTCTAGTGGTTTCTTTACATGGATTCGGATTGAAGAAATTAATGGAAGAAGAGCATCTAAGTTTTCCAAATGGAAGATAACATCTTTGGCTTGGGGTGTCCTTGAGTTACTGGAGTCTGGGAGAAGTGCACATGTTCTTTACTCACAATATTCTAGATCGCTACTGCTGATAGTGGTATCAAGCCAGAGACTTCCCCCTGGTAGTCCTTGGGTTGTCCAGAGGCAAATCACAAACTGAGATGCTGACATTTCTGCTAGGTACAAGAATAGAAGTTTGGGGTACTGTTTCTAAGGCAGGATAGAAAACATTAATAAGTGAACATTCTTTAAGTCAATGTTTCATTCATTATTTTATCTTCTTTACCAAATGTATAGAAAATTAAAAACAAGTGGAGTTCTTTTAAAAAGATTGCCAAGAAAGGAACAGGGCAGTTGTATATACACTTCTAAAGAAATTGTGTCAATCTAAGAATTAAGATGGATTAGGAATTCATAACAAAATGAAGAGATGAATGTAATAGTGCACATCCACATCTTACTGGAAAGAAGACAATCAAATAGACACTAATGTCAAATATTTGTATAAGATTTAATACTAATATAAGTGAAAGTAGATAAGATTCAAATTACAGTAGTTGACTCACTACTGCAATTTATAATATTAGAATTAATGTGGACTGAAATTCCAGGTATGGACAGGAAGAATATATTACTTGAGCTGCATTAATGACTTCTTGACCAGAATGACAGAACATGCAATTCCTCAGTGGAGGATGTTACAAATGCAAAATGTAGACTCAACAGGAAATTGGAAAATCACTTAGACAAGACACCTGTCAGAGACGGTTTTTGTTGACATTTTGGTCATTACACAGGCTCTGCTGTGTCTCAGCATGGATTATCAGTATTTCGCAGAGTACATCCTTCATTATTTATGCACTTCACCACCAGTTTGCAAATTTCCCTCCTGCTTTATAAAACTGGAAAAAGAACTCCACATAACACAGTGTTGATACTAGTGACAATAAGACTGATGACTGATTTAAAAAGAAACTACTAGAAAAAAGAATTTTTTCATGTGGGAGACAGAATGAAAGCTCTCTCATTTACATCTCTTAATAAATTTCTGTGTAATGAAGTAAGGTGCTGTTTCATTTATAACATGGTAGATATGGTTCTGATTCTTAGTGGTCCTTGAAAAAAATTTATCTAAATTTGATTGTAGTAGAAATAGATCAAAACCTAATATTCAAATTTTCACCTTCTATATTCAAATTCTACATCTTCTATATGTACCTTCTAAACATTGTAATGTGCTGAAAAGTATTTATATAATTTCGGATCTGGGAAACAACTGACATTTTGGGGTTTTAAAGGACATTAAGTGGAATAAAGTTGTATGTAGTGAAAATAGAAAAACAAATTCATTATTTTTCAAACAAGTTTTAGCTATTATTATGATTGAAGACACCTTGGTCTTGCCAAAAGAGGAGGATCAAATGGATTCATTAAAAATTTAGTAAATCAGGAAAAGCAGTAACAGCTTCTGAGGAAAATTGTGCAGAAATATAAAAAGTAAATATAAAATATGAGGATTTGGATCTGGGAGCGAGGGGCTTGTCAAATGTCTTAGAAAAAAATGACGTGTTGACACTGAGTTGAGAAATTATACCACTTTTTTATGGGTGGCTGAGAAAAATTCAAATACCAGCAACTCACTGAAAAATCCTTACACTAAACCAGCCATAATATCAACTGTGACTGCTGTGTTATAAAGAAATGGAGTCCCTTATGAACCACCATGCAGAGGTTTTGAGGGGAGGAGGGGTTGGGGTTTTTCTGTGTGTGAAATCAAAGCTGTGTCTTCACAGCACCTAGAACCTGTAGCATACAAGCAAGTCCACATAGGAAGAATATAACTTTTACTACTTCAAGTTCATCACACAAAGTTTTTCTTGGAGTTACAGCTTGTTGTCTTGTAGTTTTGTCTTGATTCTCCTGAGTTATTAATGTGCTTTTTAACAAGGTCCTTTTCTTTTTTATAGATTCAAATTTCCATTAACTCATATCCATATCTTAGGAGGTCTGTAGTTCCCAGAAGGAGTTCTTTTTATAATGTTTCGCTCAGTGCTGTTTCATTGGCATTTTTATGTCTAAGCAAGTTTAATAATGGAAATTAGGGGAATAGAACACTGCAGTGTGGGAGGAAGAGAGAGAAAGACAGTGTCCTATTCTGAAAGGGAAAAATTTCTTTGTTGTCATTAAAAGAACGTGGGGGAAGGATTTTTTTATTCCTATGCCTCCTTCTATGCCTGTGTTCTAAAGAAGGTGGCTGCCTACAACCCTACCATTTCTTGTGCCATTTGCTTAACACTGGCTTGGACTTTCTTATGCAGAGATAAGTTTCTTCTGTCCTTTAGCCAAAATTTCTTTAGAGAAAAGAAAACAGACAAAAAGGAAAGAGAAAAAAGTAAAGAGAAGGAAAAGGAAAAAGAAAAGGAAGGAAAGGAGAAGGAAGAAAGGAACATAAAATTTTGTCAGAGTCTTTCTGTCAGGGAAGAGATGATGACTTAAAGAAAAAATCAGCTTCCCTTTGGTATATTCTGGCTAAGATTTTCTCTGCTGCCTTTTTCTTTTTTTTTTTTTTTCTTTAAACCAGCCTACAGCTCTGTTTCCCACATTCTCATGGGCATGTACTAACTTACACGATTTTGGTCTATAGCCCCGGTGGCTGCAAAAAGCAATTTTTAAAGCAATTACAGAAACCCAAAACCCAGATGCAGCTACAAAGAATTCTCAATGCATTATTTAAAAGGCAGGAGAAGCTTTAATTTTTAATTAGTTATTAGACTTGAAAACACCTATTTAGAGGAAGCCTCAGGTTTTGACTTCCCAATGGTGTCAATGTTGGAATCTAGTGAAACTAGACTAGAATCTCTCCCTCATACTAAACAGCAGCTGCTAAAAATAAACCAATGAAACAATCCTCCCATGTGAAAAAGGTTACTTCACCTGTTAAGTCTGTATATGCAAACATTGATCTAGTGAAAGGAGTCTGAATAATTGATTTGAAGCCTTATCTTTGCAAGGGAGTTCAGAAAGGTTTTAGTTGATGCGGAATTCTTTCCATCATGTCAGAGTGTTTTCTACTTCAAAAATTTCAGCCATTGTCTGACTCTCAAAAAGCCCAATGTGATTAAGAAATTTTAAACAAAACTTTTTCTCAGATGTAGGAAAATTAATGGAAAAAGTACCTCAACCAAAACAAATTATAAAAAACGACCTCTCATATTCTTTCTTTTACACTGTCAAGGTACTATAGTTCTTTGTAAATGTTACACAAATTACTTAGAAACATTGGCTAACAAAAGATTCCAAGTAATCCACTGGATAGATGAGAAGATACAGAGTTTACCTAGCTCCCCCAGCAAGGTCTTGGTAGAGACAAGAAAAGAAGGGCATCCAATTTCTGCAGACTTGCTGAAGCAAGGACTGGTGCTCTAAGTCAAATGTTTGTTGTAGGCCCCTGTGTTTTTATGTGCACATATTTACATTCTATTTTTTTAGTGATTACTGCTTAGGAGATATTCTGAAATATATTGATTACATATCAGAAGCAATTTTAATGGAGAAAATTTTACATAATATTCAAATTTTCCTGAGTAAATATGTTCTCTAATAAGCATTCACTTTCTGCTTGAACATGCAGGGGCAGTATCACTTTTTGTTTGTCAACATTTACACAAAGACCATTTTATCAAGCTGAAAGACTGATTTGGAATATTCAGGCTGATTCTGTTTTGCACAAATCTCATGACAAAACTTCTCTTGTCATCTGTAGTGGAAAGATTAGGATTCATAATCTAGTTCTCTGATAATGTAATGATGCAGGAGTTATGATTACAGTTTTTTCATAATAGTAGAGTGAGTTAATTCAGCCTTTTCTGAGATACTGAAATGACAAATATATGACTTAATTCAAGGTATGACTGCAAAGAATCACAACTGGCATGGCTCATAAATGCACATCATCTCTTTGACTTTCACAGGATAATCAACCTTTGTTATGTAGCACTTCTTTTTCTTGACATATTGTGTGTTATTATGTTCTTTAGTTTAGTTTAGTTTTTTACTAACAGGTAATCAGTGGGTATTGGTTGCACTAAGGCTCTTATTTACTGGATATGGATGTTGTCTTCCAGTCTTTTCAGACATCTGACCTCTGCACATTAATGTGTTTCTACAGCATTGAAAAAAGTAAATCAGAAATCAGATACTCTAAAACTATAATATGCTGTGCTATCATCTCATCAGTTTTTAATTCTGTTACTTGATGTAAGCCCAAGTTGAATTTCCAGCCTCAGAATGGATGACCTCAAAAATGATCCCAGCACCCTAAACCTGAAAATATTGTTTTCCCAGATTGAGGTCAAGGATTAGCAATATGAAGCACATTAGCAAAATGCTAATAGAAGAAAACCTTTCCTCCTTTCCTATGACTTGAACATCTTGGTCACTCCATAGTCATTTAGTCAGCCCAAGTCATTACCATGTTAAACAATGAGAATCCAAAAAGTGTTGCTTTATAATCAACGCTGGAAACAAGTTATATAAAAGATTTGGGATTAAAAAGTTTGCAGGAAAGATGTGGCCATCATGGCTCATGCAGTCCAGAAAACTTTAGTAGTAATAGTTACAGGACCAGTAATCAAAGGATGCCATGGAAGCAGGTATCATACACAACAGAACGGACAAAACCTGTCGTTTTCCCAGAGCCTGAGGACTGCTTGCTGGTGTACCTGCTCAGGTGGCTGCTGTTTAGGCTGTGCTTCTGGCTGATCTTCCACTTGATGCAAGGCTGCAGGAGAGCAGGGGTGTGCTGTGAACCGTGACATTTCCATTCTCAGAGATGTATGGAAACATGGATCTGACACGATTCTCAGGGAGACCCACACTGATGGATAACCGTAACCCTTTAGGATGTTCAGCACTCCCTATTGCCAGCGTGGTTGCACTGGAGAGCAGCTTAGAGCCTGGATGAAGGCAAGGGTTTTGATGTCCTACTCTTCCCAGAGTCTGTGGCTCAACATGTGGAGAGACATTGTCTGGGTTACAACAAAGGCTTGAGGATGTACAAACCCATAGTATGATCCCATAGAATGAACCCATGAAGAAATAGTATAAACCCTTTAATAGGCTATTCTCAGACAACAGCAGAGACAAAAATTTATGTTTAGTCTGATGATACAAAATTATTTGCAAAGAATTCTATGGTTTATTTAAAAAATAATAAATTGTATTTAAATTTTATTTAAAAAATAATAAAAATATTCCTCTTGTCTGCTTTTTAGTAGAGGTGAATCTCACCATGTCCTTCATCTTTTCCCAGAAACATCTCTTGTTTTCTGTTGCTTTGCGTTGTTAGGGCAAAGTTTTAGATTCTATTCACTACATCTTTGCTTTCATTTCACTTTGCAACTATTCCCTCTTTGCATCAGCCTTGAATATAAAAAGAACTTTAATACTGTAGAGTTGCATTTAAAGAAAGGAAAAGAGAAAAAAGGAGACATTTGGAACACCAAGACAAATGATTATTTATTTGAACATTCTTGCAACCATCTTTCTTGAATGCTATCCTCTGCCTTCTATGCAAATGGAAAAAAAATATTCACTTTTCTGTTTTTCTAAGTGTTCACCTTCAGATGACAGTGAAGTGGTTTAAGCAGTGAGAGTGAGTAAGATGACTTCATTTCTGACACGAAGGCATGCCTTGCTGATCACCTATGTTCCTAGCCTGGGAGGCTCCTCAAAGAATGTGGGAAGGAAATGTTCCATAAGCCTGTTCTCTAAAGCACAGATACGGCGCATTAGTTGCAAGGATGCAGCACGAGCAGCTTGGGGAGTCACTGGGGAAATGTTCTGATCCCTTTCTCCCTGCTTTAGCTCTTGCATGCCTCCCCTACTGTCCTGTCCCTAGGTCTTCTGAAAGAAGTCTCTGGTAGGCAATATTCTGCAGCCAGTTTTGGTTTCAGAGTAGCTGTTAATAGGTCTGCAGTGTACACAGACCCTTTCAGAAAAAGCAAACAAATAAGCAGACAACATTTAAGGGGTTCAGATAAACATCGCTTCATTCCCTTTCAACTATTGTTCAGACACACATTTTATTGTAAGCCAAGGCTAGAGTATCAACCTATAGGCTGGTCTCCCTTCCTGACTGTGTATGTAAAAATAATTTGATAGGCTGAATTTATCTAGTCTACAAAAATCGGTATGCATGTTTTGCCACATGGTAGGACATTAACTGAACCCTTATTTCTCACATAGGATAGTGGGTACCAATCTGTCAGAAAAATGAAAATATGTTGACTGTGTAAAGTCTGTGTAAGCACAGGGAAGATAAGCAGAAGAATGGGAAGCACCTTGAGTTTTAAATATTGACTTGTTCTTTGAAGTTCTGCTGCTCTGTTTAAGAATTTCATTTCAGACAGTTGGCCTGAACAGTGCTCTCTTGTTTCTGAATGATTTGCTGAATGGGAAAAAAAGTATTGTGAGTTTTATATAAATTAGAAAAAAATGGATTTATGCATAACTTGTATTAGAAGAAAGCTGCTTTTTGCCCTTTTCCAGAAGATGAAGCATTTTTACAGGAAGCTTTTATCCCCATTTCTAGATGAAGCCAATTCACAAACAAAGGTCAAACAAAGCACCTAATTTTTTGGCATTTTCCTACTGCTGAGATGATGTACTCTTTTAGCCTTTCCATGAGTCAGACTTAATGAACAAATCTGGTAGGTTCATTGGCATATGCTCACCAGCCAAAATCCTTAGCAGTAATGGCTGGTTATTCCATTTGTCAAACAGTTCAATAAATACTCTGTGGGAGGAAAGGTTCTTCTCTCCAGGGCTGCTAAGGAAGCTAAAATGTTTCTCTCTTCATCTTTGTTTAATTTTTCATTCAGTTAATGAAATAATTGAGAATCAGGCCTTAAAAATATGATTGCTTTGTTAATAATGGATGGGCACTCTTAAAAAGGGCTAATCAACCTTTTAGACTATTTTTTTTAATAACATGTGCAACATAATGGTAACATTGTAAAGATCTCATTTGAAGGGATATTTTCCCCAGCTGGTTGCATTTTCATTATTACTGATTCATCAAGTGCAAGTGGTGATTTTAAATCAGTTTCTCAACTTATCATTGCTATCAACTGAAATATATTGGACTGGATTTTCAACAGGCATAAGGTATATATAGCTTTATTTAAGTGAGATAAATGCACTGATTTATATTACCCAGAACCTTAAGCTGCAGTTCAAGCCAGGTCTCAGCAGGACTCGGGATCACTCAACCACCCCTGGCTGTCTTGAGGGTACTCCTTACATCTTGTGTGCCCACTTCCTCTCCTCCACTGCCTCACCTGCAGGGGCACTGCCTTTGTGTTGCACAAGCCACTCTTCTGGTTTTCTCTCTAGCCTTCTGACAATTTGTGTCATTAGCTAAGCATGGCACCAGCTCAAATTTAATTATAGTCGCAGCCCAAGACTGCCATTTCAAATTCGTTTTTCCTCTGTGTTCTTGTGTGTCAGCCACAAGCACACAGCAGTAGTTTTGAAATGCTGTATATAATTATCAGTTTGGAGAAGGAGCATTAGTAAAATTGAACAGGACTTTATGATGTGTTTATTAACTGTAGAGAGAGCTGGCTGGCATTGTAATTTTTTAAATAAACAATACATGTTAGTTACACCCCACGTTGGAACAGCATAAGCTGGGGCATTCCTTTAGGTAGAAATACGTAAAATGGAAGAACAGGGTGAAAGAAAGAATGGACTGAAAGGTGCTTGGTAATGGATTTGTGTTTCATCAGTCTCATTTTTTTATTTGCAACAGCAGTTGGAAGAGACCTAGTCAAGTTATATGCTGCAAATGTGCTGGTAATCTCATGATTTTCTGTCATTTCTGCTCCAAATTGCACCCTAAAGTTCTGGGAAAATAGCTCAGCAGTAATAAAGCCTCATTTTATTTTATATAAATATGTATATAACAGGTATAATTAGATATACACAGGCAGTACTGTGTGCAATACATATGCACACATATACATAAACTCACTATATGTGTTTTTATAAATATCTTTCCAATAAATATAGTAATTGCAAGAAACTCTGCAAATCCAATATGCCAAGTCTTGGCAAGATTTTCAGAATAATTTTCTTGGTATTTGTATTTTTTTTTGTGGTGTTCTTTGGCCACTGGGAAGAAGCTGTTCCTAGAGGTGTCTCTGCCAATGGACCAGTGTTTTTTCAGCTCCTCCGAGTGCTCTGATAAAGAACTGCAAGATCTTATAGAGCACTGTCCAGAAAAGTGAAAGCAAGACATCTTCAGTCAATGAATGTTTCAGCTACCAAAGCTAAGTCAGCAGTGATATTAATGTGTACACCCATGTGTGATGTTGGACCTTACAAGAGCCTGGGAGAATCCCAAGTATAGGGCCCTGTCCCAGAGTGAACAGCAGTGCAAAAAAGTCAAGTGCCTCCGGTCAGTATGTCAGTATCTGCAAGAAGCTTTGTGAGCTTTTCAGACTGCACTCTGAAATCTTGCTTCCTTTAATCTTGGCTACATCACCTCTCTGTTCTGCCCATGATGTCAGCCTGAAGGTTTCCTTACCCTTCAGATCAGAGATGAAATTAAGACTGAATACTGGAAACCTCAGATTTCCAATACAAGTTGTATTATACCAAAAAAATATTATTTAGCTATCAACAGTTATAAATCCTGTGGAATGAGTCCGGATGACCTTCTAATCTAGCTACACACTCACTTTGATGTTAAATGTTGGGAAAAACACTTGACAGGCTGCAGAAGAAATCCTGAATTCACATGAAAATGTGCTTTTCACAAGGATCAGGAAGAATAAAACAATGAAGGAAAGCTTTTCACACAAAGAATTTATTTCACCTGTATTAATATTCCACTTTTGCCCTTGCCTTCTGACTTAACCTTTTCCTATGCTGTAAAAGACAGTCTTTTGTTGGAGCAGATAGTAGAAGCTTTACATCAAAAGATAGTTCCATAATAAGATACAGTGCTCTGTCTAGCCCTAATTTCTTTCTACTTACCTTTTCCTTCCTTCATGTATCTTCAGTTCTTTGTTACCTCTATTGCTGCTGCTGCTTCTCCCATTTTTTTTATCATGACACTGGCTGAATATATGAATTGTACAGGCTAATCAAATAACTTTTTCACAATCTTTTTCACATCTCACTGATGCCTTGGGTTTCAGCTTTTATATTTTTCAGATTCTCTGCTGCTTGGTGTGTAACTCTGAAACTTCATGTTAGGTGTTAGTAAGCTCTCCTCACAGGCTAGTTAGACAAAACAATCCCTTCCCAGCTAGAGAATCAAGGACAACTGGTACCCAAAAAGCATAAACAATGGCAAAGAGAAGGGGGCAAGCCAGGGGGCTGAGACTTCATGGCATGGGGCTGTGGTTGGATAATTGACCCCAATATGTAGATGAACCAAAACTTATAAAAGTGTAAAGACTTGTGACCAGGTTCCATCTTGGATTTGATTCGGGTGTAACCCCAGCCAGGCTCTTGCACTGCCCAAGGTGTATCCTTTAAATAAATACCTATTTTATTCCTTTTGCTCTGCCTAGTCTCTGTTCCAGGTCAGCCTTTTCAGGCATCATGACTTTTATTCTTTAAGCCTCAAACCATGTGAATGGTTTATTCTACTTGCAAACCCCATTCTTCTCTCCCCTTCTTTCCTTTTCTACACAGATTTTGCACTTGCACCTGCAACAATACCAGGAAAAAAGTTATCTTTTCTCCCATTAACTGTTTTTAAGATATTGCTGGGAGAGGTTTCCCCTGTGATGTAGTGCAGAACACAATTAACACTGCTAATAAGCAAGGTTATTCTGGAGAATCTGCATTTCTCTCCTCTTATGTGAAATCCCATCAAAGAACAGTGCAAATCCTGCCTGGTCTTCCTGCAACACACTGTAGATGTGTATTCATTAGGCTTTGCTTTTCTGGAGGTCTATGCATATTGCTCAGCCAGGAGCTGCCAACTGTAGCATGAAATACCCTATGGACTGCTCCACCTCTCTGTTTATTCCTGCACTTTCTGGACACAACATATCTCTGAGGCTTCAGCTTGAGACAGGGAGATAAGGATGGCTAGGAAGTACAAGGAAGGGTTTCCAGGGCCTGGAATGTGTGTGTATGGCTGGAGCCAGAGCCAGAAGCACCTCTGCAACACCACCCAGATGAAGTGGCCTAACTACCCAATTAGGGCCCTTGACAAGCAAATTTCACTGAAGAATCTCTGTAATGATGTAGAAGAGCTGAAATAACACCTGTATTTTGAGAGAGGGTTAAAGGGTATAACATACATAAAGATATATTTGAATATTATCAAGATTTTCTGTCTTCATACAGTTTGAAAAGCAATCCTCCAGAAAGGGTCATTTATGCTTCTTATGTACTTTTGACTGCTGCCCTCTCCAAGAATATGCATTTAAAATCTGAAAAATCAGTATATGACTCTGTGTCCATTCATTTACCCTGCATGGTGTAAGCCCCACTGCAGGGGCTTCAGTGGCTCTCCATGAGTCAAATGCAGCAGAGAAGGGCAACAGCAAAACATCCCTAAAAACATTCCTAGCTGTAGCTGAGTGGTAAATGATTCTCACCTTATTTCCCCCTTCTTGCATGCCCACCCTGCACACCTGATGTGAACCAGCAGCTCCCAGGATGTGTCCCTGCAGTTGTCTCTGCAATGGTTTCCCCCCATTTGAAAAAAAAAAAAAAAAAAGCTGCTCTTACCATTCCAGATCTTGCTTGTTATTGATGACCTGCTCCTTCTCAACTTACCTGGTCATCACAAGCTTTTATATTGCACGTGGTTCTTCTCTCAACTTAGAGTAAAAAGTCTATTAGCTATAATTGGAAAATTGAACCTCTTCCAACTGTGGGTAGCTTATTTAGCCAAGATAGGTTTTGCATGTAAATGGAGCATATTACATGTCAATTGAATTGAAAAGTGACTCTTAAAACTCTGTTTACCTTTTATTAAGTTTCAAAATGATTATGTCCTCTACCTAAATTAAGTTTAGAAGCATTTCATTTTCATTTTTATCTTGCCATGTAGTCTTATTTAGCTAATTAATGTCTTTTTTGCTTATTCGGCATTCCCAGCAATACTTTCTCATGCAGAATATAATTGAAAAATTAAAAAATAAAATTTCAATTAAAGATCACTAACCTTCTTCAACTATTATTCTCTAAATTTATATATTCGGGAGATTTTTTTACCAACTTAAGCAAAATAACTTGCAACTGTAATCATAAACTTATGAGGGTTTTTTGTATTGATTTAAGTCAAAAATAATGCTATGTAAATTCTTGGTGTTATCTTTCTGGCTTTTATGCTTGAGTATCTGCATACAGAATTTTTAGAGCTTTGCAGATTATCACTTAAGGGTGTGGAAATTCTGATTGTTAGTGCTTTATCACATCTTCCATGGGGCTTCAAACAGTAATTAAAGCCATTTCAGTACTTGCCCCTGTGTCTGTGTTGTAGTTGGTGACATCATTAGTTGATTAGAGTAATAAGATTCTCTAAAAGAGCCTTGAGCTAGGTTTTGGTTGTAAGATTAAGACAAACCTGAGAAATTGTGAGTATTTTCTCACCTTGGTATCTGAATTTATTGTAAAAAGGGGAAATTTAAAAAAATAAATGCATTGTCTCAATACAGTCCAGGGTTATAATTAAACAGGATCAAATTTGCTCATTCTGATAGTCTGATTTTAAAATCAGGAGTTCATTTTGATATGTTTCTGAATTATTCTTGCTGTGCCTTGATTCTTCTCCCTTTGAAAATTTCAGTGTGTCTATCTGATAAAAAAAAATTGAGACTGGTCCCATTTAGATATCATGTGATTTTGTTTAGGATTGTAGATGAATTTGAAGTGCTGAATAGCTGATGATCTCACTAGGAGCATGCTCTGAAGCCATATTGATTGAAACATTTAATTCATGATTGAAAAAACTTGTGGTAAATATCCATTGCAGGAGTTTTCTGTATTAGTTTCTCCTTCAAAAGAAATTGGTACTTAAACCTATTAGAGATTATTATTTTTATATGACTTTTTTTCTAAATTAAAACTGAACAGTTCAGTAGAATTGGTGTTAATCTCCTTAAAGTTGGAAGAAATTTGTGGAAATGTAATGCAGAACAGATGATGTGTGTCCATAGTGATATCACACTGGTACTTTATATATTTCATAGAAACTGCAGATACATCCCTGACATCAAAGAGGTTATCTAATATCTTATAGACTGTATAGTTATCTAATAGACTGCAAAAGGACACCTATGCTGCTTCTGTGAATGAAACTACTGTGGTTATCCAAGGGGTCTACACTATAAATGTGTGTGTATATATATACTGAGAAGCAGTGCCATGGAAAGGGGCCTGGTGATGCCTAGATAGGCTGATCTAGAGACTAGACAGAGTTAAATGGACAAAATAGGTATTTATTGAAAGGTCTTAAAAGGATACACCTTGGGCAGTGCAAGAGCTGGCTGGGGCTACACTCAGAATGAATTCAAGATACATCCTGGTCATGTTTTACACACTTTTACAAGTTTTGGCCCCACATTGGGGCCAACTGTCCAACCACAGCCCCAGGCTATGAAGTCTCAGCCCCTTGGCTTGCTCCCTTTCCCTTCACCATTGTTTGTGCCTTTTGGGTATCGTTGTCCTTGATTCTATAGCTGGGAAGGGATTGCTTTGTCCAACCACCCTATGAAGAGAACCTACCATTACTCAATATGAAGTTTCAGAGTTACATACTAAATAGCAGAGAATCTGAAAAATATAAAAGCTAAAACCCAAGGCATCACTGGGGATCCTGGTCCATGGCAAGCTGACCATGAGCCAGCAGTGCCCTGGCAGCCAGGAGAGCCAACCCTGTCCTGGGGGGCATCAGGCACAGCATCACAGCCAGGCAAGAGAGGGGATTGTCCTGCTCTGCTCTGAGCTGGGGCAGCCTCACCTCCAGTGCTGGGGGCAGCTTTGGGTGCCACAATATAAAAAAAGACATTAAACTGTTAGAGAGCATCCAAAGGAGGGCAACAAAGATGGTGAAGGACCTTGAGGAGAAGCTGAATGAGGAGCAGCTGAGGTCACTTGGTCTGTTCAGCCTGGAGGAGACTGAAGGGAGACCTCACTGCAGTTACAAATTTCTCACTAAGAGAAGAGGAGGGGCAGACACTGATTTCATCTCTGTGGTGATCAGTGACAGGACCTGAGGGAATGGCCTGAAGTTGTGTCAGAGGAGGTTTAGGTTGGATATCAGGGAAAGGTTCTTCACCCAGACAGTGTTTGGGCACTGGAACAGGCTCCCCAGGGGAGTGGTTACAGCACCAAGGGTGGCAGAGCTCAAGAAGTGTTTGGACACTGCTCTCAGGCACATGGTGTGACTATTGGGTTGTCCTGTGCAGGGGCAGGAGTTGGACTTTGATGATCATTGTGGATCCCTTCCAGTTCAGCATATTCTGTGATTTGGGGAGATTTTAGTTGCAAATATTTCCTTAAGCCTTCCTTCTGGGAAGTGGCAGTAATACACAGGTACACTAGTCAGAGTTCTGCAAAATTTGGTTTTGTCCCAACTTGGGGTAATATCTGAACGTGGAAATGATTCATCTGGCATTGTTGAAATGGTATAGCTGATGCAGTTGTAATACCTGACCCTAACCATCTGTTTACTTAAGGTGCTACTGTAGTATAGTGATATTTTCATTTGACATCTTTAGGAAATTCCTTTTCATCTTCCTAATGACTTTTAACATTGTTCATACAATTTGGGAATCATGTTTTGTAGCCCTCATCATCTCCTTAAATGTTAATATTTTCATTTTTCCCTTGATAACTGATCTTCAAATCCACTAAAAGTTCACCTTATGTGCTTTCGTCTTTTTCTTTTAAAACTGTTTTTAAACCATACTTTTGCATTGCGTTTTTTACTCCCTATTTCCATTTTTAAGGTTTTGTTTAATTCCCTAAAATGTCAGCTCTGTCCACCTGCTTCCTACATCTCTTGTTTTAATTTAAATCTTGACTTTCAAGTAGGTATTGTCTCTGAAGCTTTTTCCTTTTTTTTGTGTCCTGAGTTGCTTCTCTTGAGCTGTGCAGTTAGTCATGTTTTCAGCTTTCTATCACTTGACCTCTGCATGATCATTATTTTCACTTGGTTCCCCGTATTTTTCAGCTTCCTAATGTTTATGTTTATAAAACTGAAGTTACTTCAAAGGAAACATCTTCCACCCTGTAATACAGAGGTTGAACTTCTTGTTGCTCTATCATATCTTTATATCAACAAAAGTAGTCAGAGTAGCAGAGCAGATAAAAAGCTAGTGGGAAAAATCCTCAGAAATTCAAGTTCTCTAGAACTTTCTGGTAGTCAGAAGAAACCCACGTATATCTATGCCAGGTCTTGCAAGTTTATGAACTCTGGGAATCTTTTATTTTGTGTTTGACAGAGGATACAAACTGCACTAGTAAATGAAACACTTCATAATATCTAGAAATACTTAATTTCAGGGATCACAGATTTTAAAGGATCCATAAGGAAAGGCACCTGAGTTAGTGTTGTACATAAGTCTGTCTTGCATGCATTACCACTGGATCTTGTAACTTCTTTTAAAATATATCTATAATTCTTAAGGTCGTTGATCTTGAAAGAAATTGGTGAATTAAGGTTCTGTTATAAAAATAGCTTTCCTGGTACTTCCAGTGTTTGCCACTCTGAACATAACTTGACAGTTCTGGGTAGTCAGAAGATGACTAATGCAAGAGTCGTAGACTGAAAGTATCCCAGGCTAAGTCATTAAGTCCAAACTGGAGTCTTTCAAAGCTCTTTCAAGTGTAGTTTTATTTTTTTTTAAACTTTTTTTTCCCCTAAATCAGTGACACTGGTAACTGATGTTCAACTTTTACAAGTTCTGGTATTACCATTGAGGCATACTGTAATAGCTGTGAGAGAAAGATCCAAAGTTCATGTAAGATAGCCAAACACTTTGATGTGACTATCTGTTGTTCACTGTGAATATTTGGGGATGTTTCTGTGTGATGTTTATTAGGGCAACATTTGATTGACACATGTACATTAATATTTTTATGTGTTTAGTCTACAGCAGAACAGATAAGTGCTATGTATTTAGTTTTGAATGAGTGAACAATAAAGATGAAATGAGATGCTCCAGGGCTCACAAGAAACCCTTTGGTAGTGCTGGGAATGGAACCTTGCTCTTTCCAACTTCTCCTTCTCATGGGACACTGTTAAAACTGTATGAGCAGCACATAGGCATGTGCCCAAAGGCAGTCAGCAGTAGAAACTAAGCCTGAGGAGGTAAGAGGAGGTTGTGACTACAGGCAAGTTTTCTGTTTTAATACAGGAGAGAATTTCCTCTCTGAAATCTTCTGGACAAGTGTCAGCAACAGGAATCAACTACGTTGTTTCAGATACTGTTTCTAAGAGAATGTAAATGCTTTGTCCAAACTCACTCACAAGTTTCTACTCATTCCCACATTTCAGGAGCTTTAAAAATCTGTCAATCACCTTGAAAGAATTTTTTCTTCCTGCTTGATAAAACTTATTTCCTCTTCTTTCACTTAAATTGGAAAATATCACAAGTCAAGCAGTGCATTGTGGGTGGCACAACCATTCCTACAGCCCTGGCTTTAGCTGTGCAGATCTCCAAATGCCAGCTCTCTCTCTCTAGAGTTTCCGCAAATCTGGTCCAGATACGCTCAGAAGTGAACAAATCACTCCTCCTTCTCTGGACATTGGCCTCAGTTTAGCAGTGCCCACATGGAACTCCTCCTCCTCAACCACCTGCTTCAGTTTCATGAAACAATCTTTGTCAATTGCTTTAGCAATGATGCCTCATGGTCTACTCAGAATCTGTTGCTTCCTTGCTGATCATGTTTGGAAAAAACAACCTTCTTGAAGAAATCAGTCTCTCCAGAAAAGAGCTAGAGACTGAAAGCTAAACATGATGGTTAACCAACTTCCTGCTTTTCTCAAGAGAGACTCTGGGTCTTGCCCTGCCCAATGTAGTTGACCACCAAGTAGGGGATATTTTTCCAAATTTTACTGGTAAATCAATAATATGGCTATATTAGGAAATTATTTTAATTTGTAGAAGTATGTTGTATGATCTAAACAATGCATGATGGCACATACTTCAGTAACAAAAAATATAATTAAAGTGTCTGGAGAGGAATTTAATTGTTCTGTAGAGGAAAACAGGCAGTTGTTTGGGGGCTTACCTTTCTCCTCTTGCATTCACAGAGGAAATCTGTTTGCATTTATCATATCTGTCTTCTTCCTGTGCATCCTTCAGGAAACATTTTTTTGAAGACTAGGAAAAAATAAAACTAAATATGGCACAATAATATCCTCTTTTAAGCTCAACACAGTAATTTATATCTATTATCTAGCATATATTATTTTAAATACCAGAAAAATTATACCCTAGAATGAGCTGTGCTGCACATTGAGTTTTAATCTTCTCCCCAGCAACAATCAAAAGAAACAATAAGGGCAATAAATAGCCAAATAGGGCATAAGAAATGAATAAAAATAGTGTCTCTGTATGGGGAAATGGATCTTTAATCACTTCTCTGATGTCCCTAAAATTGAAGGTTAGAACAATTAACAGTTTCAAAGAGCAGTTTCAAAAAAGCGTCAGAAATGGTCTTAGTCTCCAGAACAATAGGCCTTTTCTAAAATAAACATGGTAATACCCAGGGGATCTTGCTGACTTCAGGAAGTTCAAAAGACATCCATGCTCCCACACACAGAGAAGCAAGAAGCAGCAGCCTCAGGCCGTGTCTTCACTGAAAAAAAGGATGTCTTTACTCTGCATTAAATTTACATGGTGGAGGTGTTGCTTTACTGTGACAGTGGGAGCAAGACAAAGGTAGTTTTAGCTTTTTCATAGGCAATTTGAGGTCATCCTTGAGCTGAGGTAAAAAGACAATCTTTATGAGGCTTACTAATTATTTAAAACTATAGGTTATCTGGTTTCAAGGGCTATCCTGGGTTATTTATTTAAGTGCAAAATGGAAATGGTTCCCCATATCCATGTGAAGCCAAGACTGAATATGTTGTACACCAGCTAGATGGCAGCAACCCTATAGCAGGAACTAAAACCACAGCTCTCCACTTTCTGTGTTTAACAGAGATTATATTAAAATAAGTGTCTCTTTTGGTGCAGGCTCAAACAGTGGGTTTTATATGTCCAAGGACCAGTCTCCCAACTGAAAGGGCTGAGCAGTTGAATATATCTGTATTTTGGGTAAATAAGTGGTAATCTAGGTAGCTCTCTGCTGCATTGCTCTTTGCTCTCTACACTCTGCCAGGGAACTGAACTATTTTTCAGAGGTTTGCTTCAACACTGAAGCTCTGTTGGGAGAGCAAAATGCCATCCCCAGCAGCTCTGTTATGTAAAAGCAGCAGAGAACCAAGACTGTGACTGAAATTTTTAAATTTTAATCTTAATTTTGCTATATGTAAGAGCAGTAGGAGCCAACTGTTATGTATCAGTATTACTTGATGAGTCTAGGAAAACTAAATGTCTACATCAATTGGCTGGCATCCCATGGCCCAAACATGAGCTACTCTCCAAGTCAACTGCAGAGTTATAGATTTCATTTTACCACTCTGAGGAAGCAGGACAGTGCTGTGCCTCCCAAAAGTTTAATCTTCAGTCTCTCAGACGTCTGGCTTTTTTTTTTTTTTTTTTTTTCCTTCCCAGAAAGGCTCGTAGCAGCTCACAAGAGCCAGTGGAAGTTTTGCCACTGACTTATAACAGGAGCTTTTGAAAGTCCCACTCGGGTTTACACACCTGAAAGCGATGACTTGCAAAGTTAAATTCAAAGATATGAGGATGCAGTTCATTCTTCATGAACAACAGCCCCAGGGCTGTTTTCTGCCTACATGAAATATTCATTGAGTGGGTTGTGTCCTGGTCTATGGGTGGGAATTGATGCTGCAATTAACAGCACAGGTTATCTGCACCACCAGTCTAACCCGAATGTGCTGTGTCATTCGGCTTCCAGTGGGTACCAGGGAGGATAAAGTTTCCAAAAGCATGCAGTGGGAGCCGGGTACTAGTTGCACCTTGAATAATTTTTTTGCTTGCTTCAATAATTTTTGTCTCTAAATTTTGCTTTTTTATTATTATTTTTTTTAAATTTGCAAATATATGGTTCAGTAGAGTCATGATAACACAGTAAAAAAAAAAAAAGATTCCATGCTTAATAAGAAATAATATTGAAAGAGTATTGACAATCACCATGGCTGCTTTCAAAACAAAAAAACTTCTCATTTCAAAGATTCTGCAATTTTTAGGGGACTCCTTACCCTTAAAATAATGTTGAACTAAAAAGATTTTTGAAGGAGAAATGTTTCACGAAAGGCAATTTTTTTTTATTATTGTAATGTGTTCTGGTTTTTTTAAGAGACTCAGAGCTTTCCAGCAGGAGAAAAAGTATAAATAAACGCAAGAACTGTAATTTTTAGCTCATCGTTTTAGAGAATCTGCTCTCATTTGTTGTTCTAAACCAAATATAATTTGATTTTTTTCTCAGTTTTTAATTTAGTCTTGCAAGTTTGCAGGAGAAAGCTGACACAGAGAACGCTCTCCTAGACTGCTATTTTGCCCATGTGAGTAACTTGATGAGTTACCCTGTGCATTTATATTAAGAGGTATGAGCCTCAATATTTTCTGAAAAAGAGCAGTGAGGTGCAGTCAAGTGCCCTCTTGAGAGATGTTTCCTTATCTATTATTACCCCATATTTGCTTATTCTTATGATCACTCAATTATCACTAATTTTTGTGCATTAAGTGAAAATATTTTCTCTCCCATTTCATTCTCATGACATTCAAATACTTGAAACTGATTTTCATACCCCCTATCTCCATAGCTTTAATTTAACCGTGCATCAGTTTTTTTAATCTTTACCCATAAATCACAATGTCCTGTTCTTTAATAATGTATTCCTCTTTTCTGAAAATTCTCTGCACTTTTTGTGGTACACACTTTTCAGAAACGCAATATTTTAGATGTTGTCTCAGAAGTATACTCATTGGGGTATTGTTTTGTTGGAGGTAAATAATACCATGTTCCTTGTTCTACTAAAAAATGTTATCTGTAGTGTGCAGCTAAAGTGAGTATTTTGTTACTTCTTTTCTTGTGCTCATGATAAAAAATAGATCATTGTGCTCACTGGATGCTCATGATAAAAAATAGATCCTGCTAACAGAATCCAGCATGGTCTTCATTGCAATAGGGAAACTTCTCTTACCTCCACCAGCCACTGGTGAAGCAGGCACACTGCACTTGTTCTTGGAGAGCTTGCTGTTCCCTTCGTTTTGCCTCCCTTCTCTCTGCACAAATGACTGCAAAAGAAGACAACCCGAGGCTGTATGTTTGCTTTGTGTAGATAGCTGTAAAGATACAGCTCTGTATCTTCAGGTACCTGTGCATTGAAATCTTCAGTATCATCTATGTGTCAATTGAACATCATTGATGACCCAGAGGTAAAATTTGTGAAGTTTTCCTTCAAAGAAATTAATTAGAAACATGCGATATGTGAATGCACAATTGGTTTTACCAGTTGAATATTGTCTTCTTAGATTTTTGAAACTACAAACACACTATGCACAACAATTTGATTTGCAATCAAATATTTATAGCTACCCTTACAGAGTTACTTTGCTACCAGAGGTGGAAAAGAAAAGGGCACAAATTTTTACTTAAATTTGGCCTTTCTTCTCTCTTGTGAATAATTTTCAGGCAGAACTGCATTTCTGTAAACTTGTTTGTTACTAAAGATTGTGTCAGAAGTCCCTTCTGGGTATGTACTAAAGCTCTGTGGCAGTAATTTGTGTTCTGAAAAAGTGAAATTTTAAACATTTTAGTGTGACTACATTGCCATGGGAATATATGAATGCTTCTACAGGCTGGCTTGAGAGCTGTTTGACAGAAAGGGACCTGGGCATGCTGGTTGACATTCAGCTCAATATGAGCCAGAAGTGTGCCCAGGTGGCCAAAAGGCTGGTGGTATCCTGGCCTGTATCAGGAATAGTGTGGCCAGCAGGAGCAGGGAAGTGACCATCCCCCTGGTCATGACACTGGTGAGGATGCACATCGAGTACTGCATTCAGCTCTGGGCCCCTCACTTCAAAAAGGACATTGAGGAGCTGGAGCATGTCCAGCAATGGGCCACAAGGTTCATGAAGGGACTAGAGGATATTTTATGGGGAGCAGATGAGGGACCTGGGTTTGTTTAGTCTCAGAAGAGGATGCTCAGGAGACAGACACCTCATCCCCCTCTACAACTCCCTGAAAGGAGGTTGTAGTGAGGTGGGGCCAGTCTCTTCTGCCATGACTGCAGTGAGAAGACAAGAAGAAATTACCTTAAACTGAGACAGGGGAGATTCAGATTAGACATTAGAAAAAAAATTCACCATTAGGGTGGTCAGGCATTGGAATGGGCATTCCAGAGATGTGTTGGAGTCACCATTCCTGAAGCTGTTTAAGAGGCATCTGGATTTGGCACTGGGTGATGTGGTTTAGTGATTTAGGGGTTATAGTGATTGTGTTGGGTGAAAGTTGGACTTGATGATCCTAAAGGTCTCTTCGAACCTTGACAATTCTATGATTCCATGGAGCTAAGTACATCAGTGACCAAGGTCTTTGATGCACACAGAGAACTTGTCACAAATACATTCTCTCGTTAGCCTTCCAGAAAACTCAGTCTGCTATTCTTTTCACTAAGCACACACTTCTTGCTCTCTCTTGGAAATTAGGCTTCAGCAATCAGATCTTCTAGTCTTCACCTCTAATTTTCCTCATCTCTTTCAAAAGTCATCTTTCCCTCTGAATAGATGATGTTCACCTGGCTAGCTAGCCCCACCCAAAGTGTTCACACTTTATTCTCCTTTTCTCCTTCATAAGTGTCATTAATCTGTAACACACAAATTCTTTGTATATAGGTTTGGAGTTGTTTAAAAAGCTAAGAGGGGAGAGGGTAATTACAGACAGGTACTGTTGAGGAAAAATTCTTTGTCTGTGTTGCCAGAGAGCAACTCTGATGCCATGCAGCGAAGTCAGAACTTTTGAGGAATTGGAGGTCTTTCCATTCAACTAATGGATTCCTATAGTCCTGTTGAAATGGTCAGTGTGATGGTGCAATCAGGGTTGACAGATGCCCAGTGCCTCCCAGAGCAGTGATTTTGTTTCATCTAAAGAGATAAAAAGCAATGCTGCCTGACACAGCAAGGTCTTTGGAGCCTTTCTTAGCAGGATGCATCTTTCTACACTTTACTCCTAAGCGCTCAGTATCCCATGGCAACCTCTTTTCTTCAGGGAGCTTTAGATTTTGACATATCATTAATACATGAGTTGGGGAAGCAAAGCTGGAGATTGGTTCATGGAATTAGCTGAGGTAAATAGCAAGGAAATTTAAAGGCAGCCTGAAGCCAATTTTATGGTACTTCCTGTGGGATTAATACCTAAATTTGTTTGTCTGGTAATGAAGAAAAGTTATCACCGGCAGGCACAGGTAGAAATTGCAGAGGAGAAGTGTATTTAAAAAGGAGAGCTGCAAGATAACAACACCAAACACTTTTTTAAAAACTAGTGTATTTTAAAGAGCTAGCTGCTAATTGAAGAAGAGGGCTAGTGAAATTCATTCAGTATGGAAGTACTGTGGTCTGTTTGACTGCAGAACAGATATTGGAAGGAAAGTGAGACCACTGTGGAAAAAAAGTAGGGTGAAGTATAAGCTACATATATTCAAGTATACTTTGGTATATAACAGACAGAAACACTTGAAATTACAACTGAATCGTTCATCCCTTTAGTATGTTGAGCCTTCATCTCCTGGAGGGTAGTTTTTTACTTTTTGGCTGCCAGTTGCTCTAGCTGTGGGAAAAACATAAGATAAAAAAAGATAATACGGGGATGACAAAGAGCAATCACTACATATGCTGACTGTATTATTCAGGAATATTCACTGAGTAACCTCAAACTTTAATTTCTGTCAAGATCAGAATATGATGATTGAACACCAGCATCCAAACCCCTTTCCTCTGGAATGCAAAGGGCTTTGCTTAGCAAGAAAGATGCAAGTGTGCTAGCACCTCCACATGCTTATTGCCTGCCTATGATGGGTTATATTAATATTTGGATTATATAAGGAGGAAAGATGCATGGATACAAGCATGGAACCAGATTCTTCTTTTATTTATGAGATGCAGATCTTAGTTTCCCATAAGATGCTTGCTGATTCACCTGAAGGCAATTTCTGAAGTAAGAAACAGATCAACAAAGGAATATGAGGAGATAAAATACATTCATGAATTTCATCTGCTGCTGTCTCTTGGCGCAAATTTGGAAGAATATGGCTTCAGATTTAAAATATAGTTGTTTGAGGTTGTGGGTCGAAGGAACTCAGGAAGAAACTCAAGAAATTCAAAAAGTAATACCTTGTGGAATAACTTTACATAGAATTGGTAGATGTTCATTTATTCCAGAGTAGACATGAAAAGGAACCTGTACTTCATCTGGAGAGAATAGATGACAGGTTGCATAAATACTTAAGTCTTATGTCTTATTTTACTAACTCTAACACACAGCAAGGTATGTGAATGCATTTTGCAAAGACAAGATTCTTCTGCTCATACTTTATTGCAAGGACATATCTGAAGTTGCTGATCTAGTAAATCAAGCAGAAGGTCCTGTTTTGTTATTTGTGATTAATAGTTTAAATGTAAAATGATCATTTGGATTGACATGGTAACTTCAGTTAAGAGATAGCATTAGCAAAGACTATTCTCTCTGCACTTGAGCTACAGAACATCTGAGAAACGGTAAAAATAACATTTTAAATATTGAACTTTCTAAATTAGATCTGACATTTTGCATTAGTTCTTCAGCCTTAAATTTTATAAATGCCTCTAGAAGATTCTGGGATATAAATGTCATCATATGTTCTGATCTCTTGCCCAGTGTAATTTTCCTTAGGACAAAATAATGTTTTAGACAGTAGCACAGTTAATTTTTCCATGTCCAGCCTGAAATCTCAACTTTCAGTTGTTAGGGAAACATGACAGGGTGCTACTTGCTGGAGTATTCAAGAACCTTGTCAGTAAAAAAACAAACCAACCAACCAACCAACCAAAAGCCCAAAACAATAATAAAAGGGAATATATGCATCTGTATGAAAAGCCTTACCTAAGCTAGCATATGGCTTTACTGAGCCTGAAAAAATGATGTGTGTAGTCAGAGAAATGCCTCCAGCAGACATGAGATACCCTCTAGAAGCTGTGTAAATGCTGTGGCTCATCAGAAAATGGCCATAGTCTTGGAAGTGCTGGGCACTTATATAAATGAAGGGCTACTGCTAGTTTTTGGGGTTTTTTTTCAATTCACCATATCTGTATTTCTGATGCACCATTTAAAACACGTTTATGCACAACGTTGTCTATTTGTATGGCCACAGTGACACAGTGTGACTTCTTCATCCCTCATACCCAAACTTTTAGTGATTAAATCTGCTAATCCTGGGAGGTTTTACTGCAAGACATGTAGTTGTAGTTTTTATTTAAATCTATAGTTCTTGTGAGAAGCCAACAGAAGAAACTTGATAGTCTTCATGATTGCAGGGGAAAGTGTGAAAATATTTGGAGGTTCAAAGTCACATTTAAAACTTTCTGTTTTGTGATTAGACAGCTTGTGTTTGGCTATTGATTATTTGGAGCTGATGATGGAAATGAGGTCCTCAGCTGCAGATGGGGGCTGTAAATGCAACTTTGAGATAAGCAATGACAGCTACAGTAACCTGAGATGTTTTGTCCTCAGAACATTAGAAGTGACTAACCTGTGATGGCTGTCAGTACTTACTCTTCTTTCCATGTTTTCCAAGGCATGGCTTGTCACAAAGCAGATGGAAAAAGATACTCACAAGTCCTTCCACCTTTGGGGAACGGCAGCTTTTCTGTCCACAAATGGAATTTTTGGGCCTGACCTAATGAGGTGTGGGGAAAGAGAGACTTCATAGAGACTATGAATTTCTTGGGTGTATGTGAAAGATGTGGGACTAAATAGAAGAAGATTGGCTTAGATCTTGATTTATAAAAATGTGCTCTGGTATACTTTAATATGTCTCTAAAATACATTCCTCAGGTATTTTATTCAGCAGGACTTCCTGCTGTTGAAAGACATTTAAATGAGAAAAGGCCCAGACAAATTTCAACAACTGAAAAAAATCAGCGTTAAGTATGCTGGTTTCATTTTCAACCCATCAATATGAATTGTCTGTACATGAGATGCTTTTTTGCTTTTTATAAGGGTGGTAACAAGCAACCTCCTACAGGCCTTGATCACATTAACATCAAACAATCATACAGCTACTGGGGAAAAAGAAGGTGCAGCTGTGAGTGAGTAGTGCATTTCATATCTTGTTTTTTTAAGAGGCAAATTCCATGTCAGAAACAGCACAAACAACAACAAAAAAGGGGCTCTCAGCTGTGACCAGGCTTAGGTGAACTGACTGGCTGCAGATGGCCTTATAAATAAAAAAAAAAAAAAAACAAATTAGTGATAAAAGCATCTTCATATATCCTTTCTGTATTATGACACATACTTGAATGGGTCATGCTGTCTTTATTAATTTTAGTTTCCCGGACACAGTATGTGGCTGAAACTCCCTTGTGATATGACTGGTAATTTTAAATTAATTTTAAAGGTACTGAAATGCAAGCACATAGAAGAGATGAGAATGATGATGTGTCACATACTTTTCTTCATCCCTCACTACTTCCTATCATTGCAGATTTCCAAATAAATTTTGTTACATTAATACCTGTAATTGGTGCTATTTTTCATTTGATTGAAAGCTGCTTACAGATTATGCAAGCAGAATAAAGATGCTGATGCTTGTTGCTCACACACAAGTGGCAGCTGGAAAATGCCATGTGATTCCATACATACCTAGAAAGAGGGAAAGGCTGCTGATTCAAGCAGCTGTCCTGCCATGGTCCTACTTCACCTCCACTTTCCTGGATGGCTGCTACATTGCCTCTTAAGCATTTTGTGTTTTTTTTCAAGCAAGTAAGCAGTATACTTGTGGCACAGGTCAAAGTAAGGCAACGTGTCCAGGCAGGATTAGTATCTTCTGTTAAATCACCAATAGAGTCAGAAGAATGGACAGGATTTTGGCAGCATGGTCCTTTATCTATGTAAAATATAAAAATAAGTATTAAACAAGGAGTGCATTTAGCAAGATGTGTTATGCTTTAGTTTTATCTTTTTCTATCATTCTAGTAGGCTAACATTTAAGCAAAGGTAGAAGAAAGTCCTATTTCTGTCTGACAGAACCATATCCTCTAATAGCTTCATCTTCTCAATACCCTCTTCAACATATATGGCCCCTACATGCTTTATGATTTTACCTATAACATGATTGTTTTATTTGTGCATGTAACACCACCCCAGGGCAATTTTACAGAATCCTGATGGTTATGAAAACATGCCTACAATTTATAGCCTGTTTGCAGGAAAGGTATAATTTTATCTGTATCTTAGATGCGCAGAACCAGAAACTTAAACAGAATGGGGAAAAATTAAGCCTGTAACTATTTTCTTAAACTCATATAATTGAAAAAAACAGACTTAGTCTCAAATGTTGACTTGAATGGGATATGTAGCATCATCAGAAAGGCCCTGGCAGTTAAGACATTTTATGCTCTGGTATTCTTCAGTGATCAGAGTCAATCTATGATCCAAACCAAGGCAAAGAGGAAGTAAGAGGTACACAGAAGGGAAATTACAATTATCTTCATGTGTCTAGCCATTCTTTTCTTTCAAATGTGTCACTGAGCAGGATCATCTTCATTATTCTTCATATTCTTTTAATATTAGAACAATTGTCGCAGAAAGACTTTTAAATTATACTCTATCTGATCCTGCATCTTTTTTTTTCTTAAATTATGCTCACTGTCTCAAGCTGTCAGTTAGTTTTGCAGCAGATATTTTTCATGTCTAATCTTTTCAATGACTTTATCATTTACCTTCACCCTCTCTACAAAGGTCTTCGGAGCAGTCACAGTTAAACACGCTGAGGATTTCCCAGAGTTCAGGAGAAAGAAGACAGAATTAAAATAGCAATGAGAAATCAATATTACAGTGCTGGATGGACTCCTGAAGATCTATGGACCAGGGAATCAGGAATTCTCTGAGGTGCTGTGCAAACACTGCACTCCCTCTACACACGTGCTCTGCTCTGTAGCTTCCTCAAAGAGCTGGAAGGGAAACGAAGCCAGAAGGTCATTGTGCTGTCCTGCAGGCATGAAGGCATTCATCACAGGGCCATGGCTTTGTCTGTGTTGTGTCAGCACTTCAACACATTTCATTTTTTTCCCTGTCTCTCCTACCTGTGTGTATGGTCAGAAATATTTGGGGGAAAAAATAGCTTCTGCTTTCTGACTCTTGTCCTTAAGCATGGCAGATGGCAGCTCAGTTTCAGAGTGTGCTCTAGCAGACTTTGATTAACAGGTAGCAAGCATGGGCTTTCAGGCTTTGCTTCCAGTCCTTTGGCAGTTCCCCATTCTTAACTGCTGCTGTTTTCACTGAAGTCCTTTTGCTGGATCAGCCACAGCAAATTCCACAGTGACAGTCTTAAAAGTGGAGAATATAGCTTTAAATAGAAAACAGTAAGATATTGGTATATATAACAGATAATGTAACATCTGTTAATGTATTTTATTTATGGTAATTAGCTTTTGTTAACTGAAGTCTTATTTTTTTATTCAAATTATTGCATCATCATTGGAAAATAATGTCTTCAGCATACTTTACTCCTAGTCCAGTTCCAGTTTCTTTAAAAGTAACCTGTGACACCCCATATAACCGATTGTCTGGATGGTTATAAGATGGTGTTGACAGCCTTCTGAGAGTACTCCTCCAAGCTCTGCATGGTGGTGGCTGATAACTTTATGAAAGTAAAAGGGATAGTGTAAGACTGGAAGAAAATCAGGGAGCTATAAAGTTTTTCTTGAGATTCACTGGACCTCTAGAATGAGCACAAGTAATGCCAGAAATATCACCCAGGAGGTCATTTAACATCCTTCCTGCCTTAAAGACTCAACTATTGCTCATACTTTATTTATCTCTCTGTGGGGTTTATGGTTATTTTTAGAGAAAACATAAAGCAAATGTCACCTGCTTTCTCCCCCTTACTCCTAACCAGTATTTCTCTCCAATGCAGTGTGCCACTGATTGCAAAGCTTAATGTTGATGGATACTTGTAGAATCCAACATGTGGTTTCCTACCCATTTTTAATAAAGCTATTCCCATTCAGAGGAATGGTCTGACAGAAGTGTCCATTGGACTTCCCCTAAGTTATATGGTGGCAGTTGGGGTGAAATTCTCATCACAGAAGTGGTATTTGTAGAGTGTTGTGAGGTTCCTCATACCAGGAGCATGGCAGGCTCCAGCAGTGACATCTTTGCTGCTGAGCATTTTGCAAACCACTCCCAGCTTTCCCCTCAGGATTCATTGCACAGAGGTTGTGAGGTACAGCGTGAACCTTGCAAGTTTCTGGTTTTCTTACATGCAGGAGCAAACATTTCATGGTTCCTAGATTAGTGGAAGGTATAAATGAGTGGGTTGGTGAAGACTCTCCTCCAAGGATTTGGGCTGAAATCTGGTTGTACCTAGTGAAGAGTGGTCAAAATGGAAGGAGAAAAACACAGGGGGTGTGTTTGAAGAGGTGTTTTAAATCAGAGACCTGGGGACTTCCAGTGGTGTATGGTAAATGAGACAAGAACACTGTCCCAGGGGAGATTGCCATAAATTAATTGGAGGCAGAGCTTGAGGATTGAGCTCTGGGATGAGCCTCCCTCTGGCTGGAGTATTTGGCAGGGCTCAAGTACAGATGGTAACATGGCTCTCACCTGGAAGCTGGACTGGTTCTCCAAGGCCTGGGGGCTTTGCACAGTTGCAGTGTGAGAATCCAAAAAACATGGATCCTTATAAAGGATCATAAAACTCTGAAAACATTGAAGCATAGCTGCTTGCAGATGTTTTTGTCATCAGTACAGTAATCCCTTAGGGAATTATGATTCTAAGGCAGTGACTTGTCCAATCAGCATTATTGAGGGAACAGCACTGCTCACCTGGCTCAAATGGTTTGGCCTGTATGGCTACAGCACTTCCTAAGTATTTACTGATGTTTACATTTCTGAAGCAATTTAATAAATGTTAATGTATCTAATTTAAAGTGCCTATTACTTGAGATATCATTATTTTCTCCTACTTGTAAAAAAATATTTATAATGGATTCTGTTTTAATGAACATTCTCATACATCTACTCCTGGGGATAGTCTTTAAAGAAATGGAGTATCAAATTTCACTTGTAAGAGGATCCATGTAAATACTTCCATCAAAATCCAGGAGTTTTGTCTTGTTTAGTCTCATGTAACTAAAAGGAATAAACATAGAATACTTTGCCTTTGCTCTAAAACTATTTTTTTCTTCTCATAAGCTATACATTCAGGTTTGCAAGATAAAACAGCCTGTAAATATACTACTGGGAAAGACATAAGGTCAAACATTTCTTACTCATTTTTGAAATTCACATTTCAGTTAAGTTTATAGCACGTTTAAACTTCACGTTCAGAAAGTAGTAATTCCCAGGTCTCAGTTTTCTGTGAGGTGTAAATCAGCAAAAATGGTTTAGACTACCCTATCATACCTATATTCATGAAACTTCATATGCATTCCAGATTAGACAGTTTTGAAACCTGGAAGTATTTTTAATGATGTTATTTTCCTTGATCACTGCCATCTGCACCTTTGCCTCCGTGTTTGGGCAATACCTTGGTGTTCCTGAAGGAAGCTATTGCAGCTCTTTTTCTAATTAAAATGGTGAGGGATTGGCTTCTATCTCAAAACTTTGTGTTGTTACTGAACAGAAATTCTGCTATCAGTTAGTTCAAATCAAAACACAGCTATTTGGATACAGCTTCAGAATATGTCTCTTCTTCCTTTTGAATATATGAAGAGCCACTTGAATGAACAGACCATGAGATATAAAGAAACTATATTACAAGTAACATCCTGTAACAACAATGCTTCCTATGCTCTCCTTTTGTTATATTTCTCATATAATAATAATACAGGCTCACTCTGAGAAAATGTCAATAGTTTGGATGAAATGGGATATTTCTGGACCGTCCCATAAAGATATGAGTAATTAAGCATAGCTAGATGTCAGGATGACAGATGCATTCACTGTGTAATGACTGTGATTCTGTCTTGCTGAGAGCATTGTCGCTCCTGACTTTCTTGCTGAATGTAAGTATTCAATATGCATTATTCTCTCATATTTGAGTCTGCACTTGTAGATGTTACAAAGAAATAAGATATTAGGAATACATGTTGTTATAGACTGAAAACTGAATTAAGATTATAGAGCAGGGCTCTTATATTT
The DNA here is from genome assembly GCA_013397375.1 of Toxostoma redivivum. Taxonomy (NCBI): domain Eukaryota; kingdom Metazoa; phylum Chordata; class Aves; order Passeriformes; family Mimidae; genus Toxostoma; species Toxostoma redivivum. The sequence goes on along the minus strand of VXBI01005895.1, from coordinate 9,201 downwards.
CATCAGCATGTGTCTGATTATGCATCTTTCAAAGACATAGAAGACATGTTTTCAGCTTATTGCTTATCAATAAATTTCTGTGCTAGTCATAAGTCCAGTCACTTTATCTCACAGGATTTTCCCCTTTTCATCTTAGCTAAATTCCTACTGTTTTCATTTTTTGTCTATGATGGAAAATTTAAGGTTTCAATGTGATAAAAAGGTCAATGAGAGTACTTCAGAGAACAAGAATTATGGAATTGGATCAGTTTTACTCAAGACAGTGATTTATATGCTCTGATTGGCACGTTGTTCATGGACCTGGGCTTGGGAAGGACAACAAAAGCTCTTTCCTAGTGCAGCAGCAGCAGCCTGTTGGGCACAACTGAATGAACATGTAACGTGTCATTCAGCTGACAGGCAATTCTACCACTGGAGGAATCCAGCTCCTCTGCTGCACTGATTAAGCACACCTATCCTCTTCTTTCCTTTCAGTTCAAGCACTGATAAGAACTTCTCAATTTCTGAACAGCCCTACCACCACACCATTAATGACAGGAAGCAATATTCCTTAAAATTTGCTTTTCTTATGGATGATTTTCATTCTGCTGGGTTTAGGGAAGCATCTCTACTAAGAATCACAGTTGGAGACCCTAGAAGAATGACTGAGCAATGAGAAGTTTTCTGGGCCCTTTTAATCAATAAAAGGTTGAGGACACTGAATCAAGCAAGTTGTGAATTGAGGGGGCTTAAATAAGTGTTGGGCAACCATAAGCTTAAAAATCAATTTTAATTTTTGCTACCCACTTTTGTGTCACTGCATCTAAAAAAATTAACCTGCAGAACAAATATAGTTAAGAAAATTCTCTTTAGGAGTTATTTTCTCTTTCATGTAGTATCACCAAAAAAAACCCCTCAACCAACATGTTTTTTCCCTTGTTCTTTTCATTAAACATATATAGCTAGCAAGTGATCTAATTAGATGATTCCTCTTTTGACTAGCTTGTGGCAATTCAATGTCTAATTCAGCATTGCAATTCAGACTAGAACAAAAATCTGAAGTCTTGAAATTCAGTAAATAGAACATAGAGCTTCAATGTGATTCTTCGAAGGTACAAGCTATGTCAAGTGCAAATGAAAACTGTCTGTGCTTTCTACTGACTTTGCTGAGAATTTGAAATCAAATTCAAATTTACAATCACTTTATCTTCCAGTGATGCCCCAAAGGCATTTGGGATGCTCCATCCTAGGGCAAGAACCTGTCTCAAACTGTCTCTTTCTGTTTCTTTGTGATGCAGTTTCTCACTCCTTTGAAATCATTGTAGATAACTTGCCCTATCATGAACAAATCCAAGAGCCACACAAATGTTTTTGAAAACAACAGATTAATAGCGTATTGGTTGCCATATTTATTTAAATTTAAGACCAAACAAAAAAATTATTTAAGTTGCTTTACGCTATTTTTATTTCTCTGTTTCTATTTGTTTACTTGTAATGAATGAGAATGTGCATTCCATGTTTTTAAATCTCTGATTAAAACCAAAAGGTTTTATGGATTACTTACTGGACCAGTTTCCAGTATCTCCTTAGTCATTGGTTGAGTAACATTATTTGGCAATAGGGGTGAAGTGTAGCTGGATGAAACAGAAATTGGACAAAACTGTTCTTGGCTGATCTTTCTTAAGAAGTGGGAATGATCACAGTCTTATCATTCTCAACTCCAGATGGACACATCTTTGGCAGCACACATCTTTGGCACCACTGTTTCTAATGAACAAATATTGAATTCTATGCCTATTGTATTATTATTATTATCTAAAGCAAGAAAAAACTGTTTCTGAACTGGACACCCCTTTGCACTGGGAAGATGATAAGTTAATGAAAAGCATATGTCAGATGTTAATTAAGTTATTTAATGCACTGCTGGAAAGTGTTGGCAGCATGTTTTGTAATGTTTTTTAATTTATTTCTGAATCAAGTTACTTGAAACTAAATCTTTAATTGATTAAAAAAAAAAAAAAACAAAGCAGCTTATCACTGACAATCAGTAGTGGTTCTTACCTGTCAGATCTTACTGTACACAGCAAGAATCATAAATTTAAAGAAAGACTGTAAGTTTGCTCTCATTTCTCTTTGTACCTGAGTTCCCTCTTGGCCTGCAGTGCCAAACTTGGAAACTGAGATTCCAATTTTCTCTTTCTGTCCTGCATACAGGTGTGAGGAACAAAGTAGCAATTTAAATAAAATAAGTGCCTGTGAACCCTTATTCCTTCTATATGAAAATCTGGTTGTTACAATCCACAGATCAAATCAGAAATGAATGACCTGACTGAACTCCATTTAATATTTATGGTCACAAGCAAAGAAGTCTTTAAGAGAGCTGTGGATGAGAACAACAAAATAGTTAATTTTAAATCATGTTTTAAACTTTAGATTTCAGACTGATGGCAGGAGAACTCTCCATATATACTGTGCTGCATGGTTAAATCTTTTGCCAAATTTAGCTGTGGAATGGGGATGGTTTCTGTTTGCTATAGGAAAGAATGAGTATGTGAATCTGAGAATTACACTTGTTTGTCTTGTGGTATTAAAGTCTGGATTGTGTGCACTTGCATGCCGCACATTCTATATAAGACAAGCAATACTAGGTCATACTTGGCACTAAATAAAAGGAAGTGAGAACAGGTATGAGACATGTTCCTGAGAACTGCCAAAAAATCAAAATTTACCTGGCAGAAGGGAGGGAATTTTTAGAAGTGAGCATGGAGTCAGGATTTTCATCCTTCTCTAGGAAAACTGAAGTGGTAGTGCTGTATGATGACATAAAGGCACTGAGTAGACAGCCCTGCAGACCAGATGCTGACTGCTATGGCTGCTACCAAATTTTGTGATAGCATGGAAATTCTGGCACTGGAATGGCCACTGGCAGTTAAGTGGAAATTTGCAATAACATGGCACTGCCTCTGGTAGGTGTCAGAGCACAGATCAGTACTTTTAGTGGTGGAGGGTGCCTGTCTGCAAGGGTAGTGTGCTAATACAGGGATCATATCTCACTTTCAGATGAAGAAAGAATGGCAAGAACGACATCTCTTTGGCACCCCTTGGGATACAGAGCACTGAAGAGTGCTGCCTTACACAGCAGGGACCAGTGATGATGTGCAGAAAAGCTAAGGACAGGCAGAGGCAAACATCTTTTGTCTAAAACCAGGTGCAAGGTAGTGATGCTTTTATGATTCCTTGTCCATTAATCAACAAATCTGAATTTAGGATGTTTGTGATGTGTCATTAGTGATGGAAATCAAACACTTTTTCTAAATAATCTGGATTTAATTCCCACTCTGCACTGAGCAAGGCATCAGGAGGCTGCTCTGTGATAGCTAGAGCAGCATGGAACAAGCTCTCAGTAGTCTCAAATATCACAGATCATCAAGTGCAAGAAACTTCTGAGAGTTTTTGAATTAATTATTGGTAAAATGGTCACGGAAAGTGCTTGGCTGAGAAAGATTGAGGGGAGTGCCTGTGAAAGTAAATGTTTGGACAGCAAGCCTCAGAGACTGAAGAGACGAGCACAGCAGTGTAAGTAAAACACCCAAATGGTAGCAAAGCACCTGTAAAAAGGAATGCCTTTGAGCCACAGGGTCAGCTCACTCCAGTATCTTCATGAACTTGCAGCTGCCACTGAAGCAAAACAGGGTTGATGAATGTGTAAAATATGGATAAGGATAGCAAAAGAAAGGTGACACCAGTGTAAATTATTAATGCCTTCAGCATTTCTTGATTTCAGGGCTTAAGCAAGTTCTGCCATGGTTTGTCTTGTAATGGTAACTGTTGAAACTGCTCAAGTCAAGGGGCTTTACTTTTATTTTGCTGAGTTTTTTAATGCTAGGTAACAGTAAAATGTGATCAAGTTTTGTTAGTGAATGGACTTTTGTTTAAGGAGGTCACAAAAACACAGTTTTCTTCTGGTTTCTTCATGAAGGCTTTGCAATTCTGCTCAACATAAATGTTGCAATGATAGTAGGAGATGGTGCACCATGAGGTCCAAAAAGCATACTTTTATTCCTACTGAAATTTGAGACACTTCTAAGAACTCTCTTGCTTGAGAAGGACCCCTGCATATGTGATAGAATTGAAATGTGTACTGGTTTAACCTCCCAGTCCTCTGTTTCGATGTTATTGTAGCTAATGTCTTGTGCTTGCTTGGGGTCTTGTGCATAGAAAATTATCTATCCAAAACTGGGACAGGATTAACAATTTAACATGGCCTGAAAAAAGAGAGTAACTGTGAGATATGAACATTTGGCAAAGACCGATGTAAAAACAGCTTACTATATATAAGCTCTGCCATTAGCAATAGGACTAATATAATAGTTTTTAAAGCACTCAGAGAAAATTAAGACCTGCTTATGAGGCATATATCAATGTATTTTACAGTTATCTATTATTTATGTTACACAGCAAACTTAAGACATAAGCCTGGTTACTTGTTTGTTCCAGGTCAATGCAGGAATGCCTCAACAGAAAATGGCTATTGTATATTGCATATGACAATGAAACTGAATTTACTGGTATTTCTACAAGCAGCAGAGGGAAAAAACAAACCTGTTTTGCCACAGTCTTTCAAATTCTTCTTATAAGGGCAAGTCTAACTCTGTGGGGAGTGGAAGGAATTGTTTAATGGGAGACTGAGGGAAACTACCAGCTTGACATCAAAGTTTTGATTTTTGTTATAATTAAATTTATTATATATGTTATCCTGCTCTGTCTTTAGGTATACATGTGTGCATACAATTGCTTTTATAGAGTCAGTAAAAAAGCAAAATGAAAGCAAAATATTTCTTTTTAGCATATACATAAACAGTACTCCACTGAAGTCATATTCACCGTAGAACTAACATGTCTACTAGAACATGTTTTACTTATTTATGTAGTTTTCATCTGGTGACTTCAAATTCTTCAATGGATTTATCTTCACAATAAACCCTAAAATAATTAAGAACACACTGCTTGTTTTCACCGGTGGGAACTAGACAAAGGCTTTCAGAGATATTAATCCTAGTTTTTTTCTGAGCCCCAGTCACTGTTCTCCTCCTACCCCAACCTCTCATCAAGCTAGCAGAAAAGTAGAAAAAATCAGAAACTTGGATTCACGTTCAGCTGTGCAACACAACTGGAATTTGGGGAAAGCTGCTTTGAATCTCTAATGTTCAGCAGTTTATTTGCAATATATGAGCAGTAAAACCCTCCAGGCACCATAAAAAAGGGTACCTGAGAGATTGTCATGAAGAGCATGAATAAGTTTTATAATGAGATTCAAATAAACCTCCAACAGTGTTAAATTTTGTTCTTTACCCACATTTAAGTCCAGCAGTTTCTGTGTGCTGAGTGGTGGTGCAGAAGAGGTAGAGCTGGGACCCTCAGTTACACTGTCCTGCACTCCTGCAGCCCAAGGGAATGAAAGAAGTTTATCCCTCTCTCTCTCTCCCTGGTGGAGCAGCCTGAGTTCTGCAAGGCAGGTGATAGTCTGGTGTTAAGTTCAGTCATAGAGAGGGACAAGAAAAGAATGGAGCTTTCTTAGCAAGAACAAGAGCTCCAGGCATTTTATCCAGCTCTGAGAAACCTCCTGTAAGTGCATAAGCATTTTTGTAACAGTAGTTCCCATTTTCATAGTTTGGCCAACTTTGGGAGGATTTGCATAAGAATAAGGAACATATTTCTGACACAAAATCTTACCCACCAATCTTCCAAATTGCAACTTACTCTTTCAGTGCATGAGATGCTGCAATTTCTCAGGGAACAATCACCTGAATTGTCTGAAATTGCAGAATATTGGGATCTTTAACTTCTTTCATGGAAATGCCTGAACAGTTATGTCTGAAACTGGGGGGTGTGATCGTATGTGGAAAATCCAGACTGTCAGGAAATAACCCAGTTATTTATTTCCCCTTGTCTTCAGGGCTTTGTAAGAAGAACTGTCAGCTAGCCCTGGGGACTGGGAAGGCCATGAGTTCTGCCAGTGATAGTGTTACTGATACAGCTATCAATGTTGTTGGCTTTCTAACAAGGCACATTGGCTAAAAATGACAAGTGCTCTTCTTTCTGTATTGTCAGGATTCAGTGTAGGGTATTTTAACTCCTAACCAAAGACCAATCTTCATGATGCCCAATACATAACATCTGGTACACAAATTTGTCATTCACATTAGTAATAATGCTGGAAGTTGTAGGTTTTGATGTGTCTCTCAACTGTTTACTTTGTATGTATGTGAACATTTAATATATCCACTCTCATGATATAGTTTGCTCCTTTGTACTGGGATGCACATGAGAGTTATTCCAGAAAAATGCAGGAAAGCAGAGTTTGGCAACTACTGCAAGTGGAAAATTTAAACGTGATTCAGCTTTTAATGAAGAGAGTCATTCTCTTTCATCTCTCTGGTAGACATGTAATTCTAGCTGGTCCTTCATTAGTACAGCTTTCATCAGTATGAAGATAAAGCTGTGTTTAAGAAATTACTTAAGATTAGAGTTCAGTATGAATTTTGTTTGCTATCTAAAAATGTGTTGCATTTTTCAAACTGGAGTTTGACTGAATATGTCACAGAAAATGTGCTTCTTCTGATTTTTTTTAAAGTGGGTTTTTTTGGGTTTTTTTTTTTTGAGGGTAGTATTCTGGATGCCAGAGCCACTGTGAAACTACAGATTGACATGATGTCTGTCACACACAGTTGTGAATTAGTGAAGGAAAGGTTCAGAGTAAATTGTATTAGCAGAGGTGCATGTACTATTACATAATTCATTGCAAGCAGTGTTTTGTAAAATTAATATAAAATCTGACATAGTCTTTAAAGGTTTAAAGTGAAAAGACTAATTGCATCAGATCCATTTTGTCCTGTTTCCTGCTTACTGAATTCCAACTGACAGCCTAGGAAACCCACACCTCATTACCATATTTTGAAACATCTGTTAAGGAAAACAGATCTAGTTGCCAGAATCCATCTTCCTTTCAGAAGTGCCAAGTATGTGAACAGAACCATTATTCCTTAGGCAAAAAAGATCATATTCAGCTTTGCTGTCATCACCCACATTAAGGCTTTATTTGGTTCAGAATGTATGTAATTAATTGAGGAAAGCTATTCATACAATGTCACTGTAATTACTGAAACATGAATATTTCTCCCTTGTATTTCATTTGAGAAATAATCCTTAGGTATCAGCCACATTTATTTTAATTCCACATTTTAACAGCTTGCTACCTGTTAATGTTGTAATTATGACATCAGAGCTACTGCTCTGTAAATGAGCTGCCATCAGGAACCACATGCTGAAGCTGTGTTTTACATGAAGGGAGATGGTGTCCTTCAGTCCATGGTTCTGGACCAGTGACTCAAATACTTCTTGTACACTGTAACTACCTGTTCTCTCAAAGTACCCCTTGCAAGAACAGGACCTCCCTTAATTGTAGTCATTAAAGACTCCAGTAAGTCTTGTAAAAGGTACTTATTTAAGACTTGTTTCACAAAACCAGTGAATTGTTAGCTTTTTATATTTGCATACTTTTTTTTTTCCTCTAGCCTTGCTTATTCCAAGTCTCTGTGGGTTTAAAGGGATTCAGTTATTGACGTGTAGGTAAGTAGAAGATGATAAGGTTCTGGAGGACATCAGTTTTCTTCTTATTTCCTACAGTAGACAGCTGTGTAAGCACACCATACCTATGTACTGCTTTCCATTTCATCCTTTGGCTTCAGGTTCCTAATTAGAACAATTTGCTCTGAATGAAAATGAAAAACAAAATAATTAAATGCAACTTTCTCCTTATCTCTTAATGAGGCAGTGGCAAGTGGTAACAAGGCAGAGAGCCACTACTGCATAACTGGCTAGCTCTCCTGCACACAAACACCTGCCTTATGGAGTCCCAGGATGGATGGCACAGTTTGGTGCTGTGGAAGTGTTGCAGGGTTGTGCTGAGTAGCAGATGATTGGTGCTCTGAACTCATCAAAGTACAAGTTGCCACTGCACTAATACCATTGCTGATCACACAACCATGTGGTCAGTTAGATTCAGGGAAGGATCCAGCTGAAAAGTAAGAACGATATGGCCTCACTTTTCAGCTGGATCAGTCATTGTTCAGGCTTATCACACTGCTGGTGCTGGTATGAGGAGAAGGGCATTAGCACCTGAAAGTTTACTTTGGTGGGAAAAGCTTCATGCTACACAAAGGTTAGTTTTCAGATGTTCTTTCTACTTTCCCCTTTGTATGTATTTATGTATGCTGTTATAATGCTTTTCTCTTTGCTATTTCCCTTTACACTTTCATTTCTTTCCTGCACTTCTTGATCAGTCAGATGTACATCTGTATTCTGAATTTATCCCATTAGCTCTGCATGTATCTGTAGTCCCTGCTAGAGTTAGTGTACCTTTCCTTATACTGCATGTTAAATTTGTGCCCAGACACATGGATTACTAGCCCTCTCTTGACCTTTTTCCACCTGCGTAATACCAGGCATCTTCTGCTCTGGAGCCCTCAAACAGGGTCACCTCAGTGAGACAAGTCAAACCTTTACATTGTAATGGGAGCATATTTGAAGGTGTAAAAAGAAATAAGCCTTGAACTGATCTAACAACTTCCCACAGCCACTGAGAAGGGATGTTACTGTGCTTCTTCCCATCATCTTCCCTGGCTGTGCTGGTAACGCAGTTCTGTTCAGTACCTTGGGCCAGCTCTAGTGCCTGGTCAGCCTCTCATGGAAATGCTTCGTTTCTCTGACCCATTAGGAAATTTGCCCAGCAAAGGGACAGACAGAGTCCAAGGAAAGGAGAAGAGTCTTGGGACTGGCTGTGGGATAGCAGATCAAAGTAGCAGGGGAGAAGATATAGGAAGCAAAACCTTAAACTTTTGACAGCACTGAGGTTTGAGCATCCTTGTTGCCAGACTTACCTCACTTCTGGGGTCCCATTTGACAAATTATCAGCTGAGTGCTGAAGCAATCAAGTGCACAACAACAGTATACATTGGTATTGACTGTTAGACCACAGCCAAGCCTAACCTACTTTGTAACTGTGCAAATACTGGTGAGATGTTTTCCTATTGCTCTTAGGAAAACTAATGACACTCAGAGTTATTACTAATCCTTGAAAAGGCCTGCATAGTGTAATCTGTAAAACCCCTGCCCAAGCTCTTCATGTCCTCAATAATCTACTTTCCCTTCCCTTCCCTTCCC